>JAUMHP010000068.1:11346317-11369256 GCA_032361065.1 Enteromius trimaculatus
CTGGAGTCGATTCCGACACTAGGGCTAGTGAGAGTCGAGGAATCGACTCTTTTGGAGTCGACTCCCCATCTCTAGTACAGGTATTCGGTTCCGTTTTTTTTGGACTCGACTCCGACTCCTAATTTTGAAGTCGGTGGAATCGACTCCTCGACTCCATTTACTATGAGTAAAATACATTTGCGCCTAGAAAATCACATCAACCACCTGCTGTAAGTACAAATTTAATATTTACACGTGCAGTGTTTTCTAGGAACGAGTGTGTAGTGGCTGTAAATAGGCGCGTGTTTTATGTGCTGATCCTGCGTCAGTAAAAACACATGTTCATGTAGACACATTTTTTTGCTTGTATTTTTATATTTATAGAGTCTACATCAATGCAGTCTAGCACATTCTTTACCTTCATGTTTTTGCTCTTGTTGGCCTGTCTTATTTTGCCTGATCACTGAACTAATTATTTTTTGCATCAGTGAGTTGTGAATTCATTTAACACCGAGGCCTCAGCAACCATCTTTGTGTTTGTTTATAATTTTCCCTTTCATTAAGCCAATACAAGGCCGTCTCTGCAGTGAGTGAGGCTCGCATGCTTTTTTTTTTTTTACCATTTAATCATGAAGTGACTTAAGCCAACTGATTCTCAGACAATTTTTGAGCAGCTCTATCACACCCCTCATTCATGAATCAAGAGTGTTTTTTGTTAATGGCTCCATGGGTCGTGCTTTATGCGAGATCATTATGGCTGGCTGTTCAGGCAAATTGGCAACTGGTGAATTGACTTGATGTTTGGTGTTTATTTGCATGTGCACCATTGCTCAATTTACTTCTCATGTCATCCCTCACTGGCAACGTGCCAGGGGGAGAAAGAACAGAAATCTCATATGGATGTCAAATAACAAATGCTTTATGTGTGCCACTGCGTAAGGTCAGTGTTTTTCTGATTATACACAATCTGATGGTTGAATGGAGCAAAAAGAATTTTAATTGGGTTGTAGACAAAAGGAGAATGAGAAAATGTGCATTGTGAATTACAAAGTACTACAATTTCTTGACAAAGTGAAATAGAAAGCACAAATTACATTTTGATTATACTTCATAATTTGATGTGCACTTCAAAGACTTGTTTAACTTGTTTGTAATAAAATTCAAAGAGCAATCATTTTCTTTAAAGAGAAAATTACATTCTATCTACACAAAACTAGAGTGCTTTGATTTAAAAAAAAAAAAAGTGATTATATGTCTTAGCAGTTGTAAAGATATTTAAATTATTAAAATTATTATTTTATGCCATAGAATCAGTTCTCTTGGCATCCATTTGAACTTGTGAATTAATGGCAGTTACTTGGTTGGTGCAAGAAGTGAAATTTGCAGTCTGCCATCACAGTTTATTACATTCTACATTCAAGAATAGATTTTTAATTACTTATTTTTATTCATTTATTTAGTTTGACATTAACCAGACAGCACATTTTCTCCTTGTGAACATTTTCCCATTGAGATTTCCAGAAGACATTTGTCGCCTTGTTGTATTTCAATAGAAGTAACTTTTGTTTGTCATACACTTCCCAAGTGTGTAACTTATTATATAGTTGGTCCATGTGTGGAAGAGTGAATATGTGATTTGAATTTAAGATTAAATGGAATTTCCTTATCAGTTGACTGATATTAGGGGTGGAGAATTTTCAAGTCCATTAGTACATGAACTGATCGCACTTTCAATAGAAGTGGGTTGGTCAGGTTTGTTTGGCATTTAACATTAGAAGATTTTTTCAGTGTATCATCCAGGAATTGCCATTGTCCTGCAGAGTTTAGCTTGTCTGGAAACACCTGTCTGGAAGTTTCTGGTAGCAATAAGACCTTGATTAGCTGGTTCATGTGTGTTTAATTGGTTGGAGTTAAACTCTGCAGGACAGTGGCCCTCCAGGAACAAGTTTGGACTTGTATAATTAAAATGATTTATGGTTTTCTTTTTAATTATGGTAACAATATAATTTACAGCTATTATTGGTAATGTTATTTTTATTGTAAACAATATATTAAATAATCATTTATTTATGTGATTTTTATACATATATATATAATCAATGATCATTATCATTGTTATACTATATTATACATTATCAAGTTATACTTGTTTTGTCATGTCAAAGACACATATACTATTAAAAAAAAACATGAACTCATCATACACAAAAACATCATACTCTTGATGCATGAGTAACTGCTGATGAGGAAATACAGTTGAAAAATCCTTATTATTACACTTGTCAGGACAAGTTCTTTGTGAGCATGGCACTGTTGCCATGATAATGGTAAACAAACAGACATACTAAACAATAGATACACCTTTACATCTTAATTATCATTACTAACTCTACATTTTTGACATCTTGGTAGGGTCACATTCCATTTGTTTGATGCATGACTTATCAAGCCTGGAAGCTGTATTCATTTGACGCAAATGTTGGGTTTCTTTCACGTGGCGGTCCCAACTGGGGTAGGCCTGAAGCTTCAACTGTCCTGCTCTCAAAGAGAAATGCCCCCAAAATCCTCAGTCTGCCAATGTGTTTTCTTATGACTAGCAGCATGACATAACCACACAGCTGTTTCTGCCTGGAGCAGTTCTGCCAGAATAAGACTACCGAGTATGTCCCTGTGATAGTTAGTAGGCCCTCTTTATCTCAATTCAGGCTTTCAGTTTCCATCCTCATTATGCAAGGTTCACTTTTTTAACCTGCATGGACCAAGGTTGGAGAAGTCCAGGAACGTTATTTCTTTAAAGGGATGTTGATTTACTTTCGCTCATATAATTCTACCGCTCTATGCATTTCTTTCTTCCACAAACTCTTGAGAAGATATTTCAAAGGACATTGGGAAATGACATTAAAACCTCTTGACATCCACTGTACGGCCAAAAGAATCTCTTTTATATTCCAGAGAAGAAAGTAAGAATAAAGGTTTGTAACAGCATGAGTAATAAAAGGAATGGATGAATGTGAAGGAAAAAGTGATTGTCAGAGGGGCACTTTTGGAAGAAGAAAGAGCATGTAAAAGCCATGCCCCTGCCAAGAAATGTGCTGCACCTATTGATGAATGTCTTTGCAATCAAGTAGCTTTGTTCTTACGTTTGGCTCATCACAGAAACGCTCCAGCTGATGGCCCATGAGTGAAATGCTAGTTTCTTTGGCTCTGAAAGAGATCTCCTTTGCATTTAAGTGTAGAGAGTAGACATGCTGATGGTTTATGTCCTCTTCTGATTTTCAAAAAGCCTGTCATACTGTGATTATTCCCATTATTGTGAACAATAGTGTGATTTCATAAAATATTTAGTTAATGCTTTAGGGAGTAATTCTCACTTGCTTATGAGCGTGCTTATTATTAACGTATTGGCTGTTTATTAATACTTATAAAGCTTGTTCTGCATGACCACATTATACATCACTAATCCTACCAAAACTTTAACTTAACAACCAACGATTAATAAACAGCAAATTAGGAGGCAATTGAGGCAAAAGTTGTTGTTAATGGTCTGTTAATAGCAAGATTTAGACCTTATTGTTATTACAATAAAACCTCTTAAAAGAAAAAGCAGTGTTTGAATTTTCAAAGAAAGGCCTATAGAAATCATAAGCGGCAACATGCAAAAGAAATGGGACTTATTGGATTGATTTTAGAAAATGCTGTGTATCTGCGCTGGCATTTCCCAACAGATGTGAAAAAATGCTAATAAAAGAAAACACAGATTTCAAGTTAAATGTTGAAATGAAAGCCTTTGTCGTGATCGCTAGATGATTTGAAAGACTCTTTTCATTTTGATTTTATTTTTAGGCCATTTATATTTAATCCTTTTTCTGTCAGTTCTGGTGACTAGCCTGGATTGTGGGTATAATGGTGCCAGATACTGAGGTAATGGGAATTAAGAATGCAGTAAATCTGTTCTGGCAAGCTAGACTCGTCAGATCAGCTCACTGACATGTTCCTGGATGATTTTGGGGGGTTTGTTTCAATTGAGCACAAAATTCCTTTTAATGGTTTTTTCAAAAGTATACTATTTTCTGTTGTTATACTTTTTTGTATTGATTTAGCGTGATGTCAGACAATTTTCTGGAAGTTTAGGTAAATCATTTAGTTTACAAATGAATCATTTTAACTGCATACAACAATGCATCACAACTTATTTTCCATCCCATGTTAAATGTCATCCTTTGTGTTTTTGAGTGTCTATGGGGCACCTCTTTTGGGCAGCATCCTTGCCTGGAGGAACCCCAGATGAAGAGTCTAATATTTTATTGATTAGTGAGATAAATTTCAGGATACTGTATATGTCAGTATCATTTGCTGCACACGCAGAGCTTTGTGTTTTGATTGACCCCCCCACCACCCAATTTCAGATTTATTGTTGTTCCATGATAACTTCAAGAATCAAGCTCTGCTGTGGCCGATTTATCACTCACTCGGAAATTTGTTTGCGTGTTTCGTTGTCGTTATCTGAACATCTGATTCCTCACGGCCCCACTAAAATACTGGACGGAACGATTGGAGAATGCGGTTTATAATAATTACACTCATGAAAGATTCTTTTGTGGCATGAATTTTGTGAAATATGTTGAAATCTTGAAACAGGCAGTCCACTGGCGCTACGGTTTAATTTGATTTGGTAAACTGAATGTCAGTTTTTGCTTGAGGAAGTTTCCTCTTATGATGATTCCCTATTAAAATTAAATTACATCCTTGTAATAAGAACAACAGTTACCACCCAGTTTAATTAACTTGACTTGTTTGCTTAAGAATACTATGAAAATGGCTAGTCAATTGAAAGGGCTCATTTCTAAAACCTGTATTTTATTTGTTTTTTATTTTATTTTATGTTTTAAACGGTTTAACCAATTTAACCAATGTACAACATTTTTGTACATATTGTGATTTTATTCAGTTTAAGTGCTTTAAGACCTTTGTAGTTTAATCAGAGCTGTAATCAAGTCCAGCTTTGTCAAGTCCAAGACCAGACTAGTCGAGTCCAAGTCAAGACCAAGTCCAAAGAGGTTCGAATCGAAGTCAAGTCCAAATCCAAAAGTCAAGACTGAGTCCAAATAAGAGTAAAACAAAGTATCCTCTTCAAGACCACAAATACTTAACTATTGATAGTGATGCGAGAGACAGCATATTTCCTTTTCTAAGAAAATCATTTTGCATTATTATTTGTAATAATTGAAAAGCAGGGGTCTCTAAACTAGATCCTGGAGGGCCCACCCTTTTTTTTTATTATACATTTTTTGTATTTGTTGCATTTGAATTGTATTGAATGTATAATACAATATATATATATATATATAAAAAATAGAATTTATACGTTTTGGCGCTACTGGGCATGCGCACATAAATGCAGCGTCACAAAAAAATAATATTCATTATTGTGAAGACGTTAATAAGACACAGGTAGAAAGTTAGGTGTTTCTAATTTAATTTTTCAGAACAGCAGGTGTACCGGGGATCATGGTTGCTTAGCAATGGCAGACGCCACAGGAGCGCGAGCGCAGGATAGTACAGTAGTTGCTTTGCAAAGTTTATTAAACGCCTAGCGTTTTCCACGCGATTTTAGACGCGATATGCGAGTGTGGTTTTGTTTTGAAGGAGAAAAAAGCATGATTCATTTTATTTAAGATTAGCGTTTGTTTAGCTATAAATTCACAAAAATGTAATCAAAACAACTCTGAATGTAGTAACAGAGCTGATAAAGTCATCATAATAAACTTGCTGATCTTAAGTTTTCTCATGCAAAGCTGTGCTATAATCTTTCTTTTTAGATCTGAATTAGTTTCAAACAAACAATATAACACAATTCTTGTGGATGTTAATAAAGCATATTAAAGATTAGATTTAAAAAAAAATGCACAACTGCCAATCAGGTTAGTGATATCCACTAAAAGTGTAATTTGCCATAACATTTTTCTAGTGACTCATGAATGCACTGCTCTGTTATGAATATCTGGTGTGTTTACTGTGAACATACTTTGGGTTGACAACTAACTCACGGTCATGGTTTCGGAAAACTGGCATAACTTGGCAGAGCAAGTTTAGGGTTAATTAACTGGGCGTTCGGGTATATGTTGTGGTAAGTCTTACTGGAATACACCTTTGTTGTATTGTTACATGGGTTACATAAGCTTAGAAGTCAGCTAGCATGTTCAAAAGTAATGTTTTACCTTTTTATTCAAACGTGGTGCCAGTCACATGAGAGGACTGTGCACACACATCTACCTGAATCATAGAATGTGTAATAAATGTTTCAGCTTGTACAGTATGTCTCTAAAAAATATTTTTATATTTTGTACTTTGCCTTAAAAATATGTCTTGTTTTTCATGGTTCTCCATAGGCGTGCTCTAGTGCCGACCACAACTTCACGCTTGAATAGTGTACACTGTGTTCAGAATCCCGTTTTGTAGATTATGTAGCAGTCATGTGAGCAGTTCTAAAAGCTCATTTCATTTTAATTCAGCAGTAATACGATAAAGAGCTCAAGTGTGGTAAACAAACACTATTACAGGTTGACCCGCCGACCTTTGGGGAATTAAACTGTCGTGAAATTTCTCCCTCCAGCCTTTCTCTGGGGTTACCTACAAGGCCAGAAACTCCAATCATGTTCATCGGTCTAACATACAAACATTTATAGTTATTCAGAGCATAACAGAAATGAAAAAGTTAAACTTACAAGGACAGGACATTGACAAATCTCATTGTTCTTACCGGTTGTAAGTTTGGAGAGGAATACTGAGGATAAGTGGAATGTATTGTAGTGCAATTCAAAGTTACAAAAATGACAAAGAATGTTGCGTATTTGTAAAGACTTACTAATGTTAAGCAGGCTTAAAGCTCTCAACTGCTAAACTAATACCACAGTAGAAATGCTGATTATACAATGTACTGGAGGTTAAACAAGGACTTTTTAATGTATTTTTTTATACAAGAGACAATGTTTGTTTGTATCTGTCTGTCTGTCTGTCTGTACGTACATACGCAAAAATTAGTGGCTAGTCACTTTTTATTGTAAACACAATATTTATGAATCACTTTTATTATAAAGGGGAAGGGGAAATAAAGGAAGCATAGAAAGGGGAATAAAATAGTTTCTTAAAGGGTTATGTAGTTTAAGGTGCAAAAAACACATTATTTTTTTATCTACAGTAATTATTGATAAGTCTTTTTACGCATTGCCTTGCACCTTATGACAAACATCAAGCACTACCCTTCACTGCTCAAAACTCACATTTAAATAATAAGTAATTCTTTTAATGAGAAAACGTACCTTACTTAAATATTGTGAGTCAGGAGCGCCAGACTGTTCTGTGCACAGCCAGCATAGTGCATCCTCTGTAAATGCGCTGAACACACTCTAATATTTGGGTTGAACTGTTTGGGATCAGTTTGTGTCAATGCAACTTAACCACTGACTTCTAGTTGTGTCCTCTTTTTGGAAGCACAAAGAAAGTAGTTTCACTTTCACAATGACACACTTTTTTGGATCTTTTCGCTTTCAGCTTGCCTCGTTCTTAAATTGGTCTGAATGAAATAAATAGTTCTTGTGCTCATAGTTCAGGCCATTTTTTTGCCTCAGAACAGACAGTTCTGGTACTTTGCTTTCTGTGATTCTTCATTTCTTTTTTGAATACTAGAAATCAACATCAACAGCGCTCAACAGACATCACAGACCTCTCTGGAATTTGTTCATAAGCTAGAATATTTATTATTAAGCTACCGCTGTCGAGACCTACTGTCACTTATTGTGAAGAGATTTTTTTTCATCTTGTTAGTTCATTTCCTCTCAAAGCTTGGCAGCCTCGGTAGAAATTGTCAGCTAGTGGAAAGTAGACTTCCACTGTTGGAGACAAGCACCAGTGGAGCTCATGCCTTTTACAAACACCACCGATTTCTTTGCTGTCAAACATATATTTGGAAATATATAGCTTTTTCTAATGTTTATTTTCTGATGGATTGTGTCAGTAGAGTACAACAGGTTCAGAGCTAAAAATCCCATTCATTTTCTGCATTGATGAATAGATTTTAATGATTCTGTATAGAAACCTTTCAAAACAGATCTACTAGCTTGGAAAGTATCAGTCTGATATACTTCTGTTACAACCATCAGCCAGCATTTAAATACTTCTCTAAACATCTCATTTTAAAAACGCATGTAATTGTCATGTGCTTAACTTTTCTCTTGCTTTTGTACATTTTAACTAAAAATTATAAATACATTTGTTTGATTTGAGTTTTGTTGTTTGCAAAGCTTCGTAAGATTGTAGTTCATTCATTCATAAATGCACATATTTAGTATTTTTTCATTTCATTTTTTCATTCAATTCTTTCATGTTCTTTTGTTCAACATCGTTCATTTTGTAGCTGCTTGTTTTTGAAACTATGCTACTGTATTAAAGTAGAATAAGAAATTAGATTTACTTGTAAAATATTTTGAAATAAATAGAAATAGTTCCAGAACCAGAACCAATACTAGAAAGTAGGCAATTGCAACCTTAAACTATCGCTACACAAATGTCTCTAAGCAGAATTGTAACATGCAGCACAGTGTATGAAATATGTAATCATCAACCCTAAAGTTATGTTTTGTTAAAGTTAATTTATATCTAGTTTTGCTGAATATAATGTCCTTGTGTTTGTAGCTGTCTAAAACTCCATTTGATGATAAGGAGGCCACATTTCATGCATTGTTCATTTCTACGTCCTTTAAAAAATGCAAAAAATGCTTTTCTTGGTGTCGTGCCTACTGTACTTTAAAATCAGTGCTTAAGTTGTTGAGAATGGCGTTTAATTTATCATTTACAGCTCTTAAACATGTTGTAAATATTCCAATGGCAAGTATACAATTCTGGAGTATTGCTGTATTTCCTTTGCTCTTTCCAATGTGGACCGATAAAAAGAACTCCAAATGACACCTATCCATAAGACTGTTGTTTGTTTGTTTCTGTACAGATAAATCAGCCCTCACTCTCGGATATTCACTGAATAAACATGTTCCACTAAAGTCTCATTTTAATAATGGATGTGAATGAGGAAAAACTCCCTGCCAATGAGGTTATTGTCATCATTTAGCCTGCATACTGTACAAGCGATATGCACATATCCCCGTTGAATGTGACAGATTTACAGGTATGAGCTGGCATCTCGTCTTAAATCAGCCAGGAACAGTGACTCGTTCTTGTGCCCTTGTACGTTTCACAGAGCTTCACCACCACAGAGCTGTGTGAATAATTGCTCCAGGCCGATACACTGTTTTATGGATAGTAATAAATAATTGGTTCACTCCTATCCCAGAGAATTCAGTGTATTTGCCCTACACTTAGCTGCTTCTGACATTTCTAGGACACTGCTAAGTTAATTGTTCACCCAGTAATGAATATTCGGTCACCTCACGCCACTTTAAACTTGTCTGACCTTCTTTGGTGTGTTTTTCCTAATATTCTTTTAAGGAAGTCAGAGCAGATGTTTAAAGAAATGTACATTAGAGCTGTCCGGAATTGTCAACTCTTACTCTTTATTTAAGTAAATGATTGGAAGATCTGAGATACTCATTAACCATTGTGTTTTTGTACGTGTGACTTTAAAATTGATTCAGTCATCTGCGTCTTATGTTCACATTCTAAATTCACGAGAAGTACAAAAACTTTGTCCCCTTTGAGTCTTGGTACATGATAAAAAATAATATATGCAAAATGTATCTACACAGCTCACTTAAGCTTAATGTTTCTGTGGAAATGTTCACAGTATGCAAATAAATGTTCTTTTTTTTGGCATTGATGTTTCCATAAAGAATCTTTAACATTCATGGAACCTTGTTTCTTCAATATGGCATTATCGGGAGTTATTATTTTTGGGAGTATAAAATTCTTTACCTGAATTGATTTTAAGCTAAGCGGCCAGTTCAAGTTGACGATTCAGCTTATTTAAATGAAATGTATTTTTCTGCATATTGATAGTGAAGTAATGAAACCTATTGATAATTGCAGTTTTTTGGAGGCTATGCAGGTTGGTGCTGTAACTTTTATGAAAGCTAAACTGTAAAAAAAAAAAGACCATGATTTTAACGGTAAAAAACTGTGAAAATGCTACGGTAAAAACTTGTTAAATTCCCTGCATTGCATTTTAAATTTTTATGTTTTTCTTTGAATTAACTATGTTTCTTCTTAGTTTTTTTGTATATAAGTTATGTTTATTAGGGTTGTATGTTACGTGTTGTTAAATGAATGTTTAATGCACATTTCAGTTTAATAATTTAGTGTTTGTGTGAATCAGACTGATCTGATCTGCATTCGGTGCTTATCAGTGTATTTCAATGATACAAAATAGATTTCGCTACTTTATAGGTTGGTATATTTACATTACAACAGTTATTGTGTTTTTTTTTTTTTTAATTACGATGTTTAACTGTAAATTTAACATAAAACCGTTAAACCCCAAAATATTGTTACCCTTTTTTTTTGATCCATGAAGTAAAATCTTCATCCTCTTATACTATTTTCTTAGATTTAACTGTAATTCTTTGGTGGAAAGTATCTCCATCTGACAACAACAATTTGAGAGCATCATTGTTAATGAAGCTAATTTTTGAGTCTAAAATTCTTGACAGGGTTTGTCTCCTATCTTTGATTAATGACTTCAGCCTTTGCTTTGATGTTGATTGAATATCTGATTGTTATTCTAATGACTATGTTAAGTCTAAACTAACACAGTCTACCCTAGTGATTCTAGTGCACAAGCTCTTTTTAGTTTAGTCAGAAGATTATGCAATCAACGGCCCTTTTGTGCACCCCACTCTCTATCTGGAAGAGACATTTTTGTGTCCTCAATGTTGATTTCTCTGGCACATGCAGCAAATTATTCCTTATGTTTATATAGATCTTAACACTTATACACTAATCTTTTACATTTTACATAACTGGACTGCTAGTTGCACATTTTTCCTATAAAATTACGCAAACAAAAATTCTTAGATGAACTAATGTTCAGAGTTTGACCTGGAGGAATTCTAAGAAAAGCTGCTTGTATACTCTGTGAATGTGTCATCAGAGAAACAAATATATTATAAACAATGGTTATAGTCTCAAATATTAGAGACTATTAATAACGATGTACATCTCTTGGCAAATATTCATTTGAGTCACACTGGGTTTGGTTCATTTCACTGTGCTTAGTAATGTTTTTTAATCTCCCATCTTTACTGCAATCAATGATTTGGGTGTGAAAAGCTGACAAAATCCCTCGCGTTTAAGGCAGGGAGACGGGTTGTAATGCCAAACCTTCTCTACCAACAGTGACTCGGCTGATACGGTTTAAAAGTAGAAAGTTAAATTAGATGACAAATTCATGCCAAAATTTACAGTAATTGCCCTATGCATTATCAGTGAATCCCACTGCAGACTTTCAGTTGCAAATGCATAAACACATTTAGCCCCATGGAAAGTGGGTCACTTGTGATTTACATGAATACAAATGCTAAATATTAACACTGGGCTAACATTAATTGTTAATTGACATCAAGCCTGTCAGCAAATGCCTGCCATAAATAAAACTGCACTCAAAAAAAATAGCTTGTTGATCTAACTTAATAAAACATTAAGTTTCACATTTCCATTCATTTGAGCTGATTTATTTGAACTTAAAGTAAGTTAATTTATGTTGATGCAATGAGATCAAACCAATTTCATCTGACATGTTCTGTGAAGTGTTCTGTGAACTCTTGAGCCAACCACTGCTGTTGCTGTACAGACTGGTGCCTTTGTGCAGTTTCGTTGGGTTTTCTGCATTTTTATGAACATGGAAAGGCCTGGTAGAGTTTAAGCTTTTATTAAGCGTTATTTTGAACATGTAAAAGAGTTTATACAATATAAAATAATGTTTGTTTGGATTTATCTGGTTGCCCTGGTGGTGGAGAGTGGATCTTGTGCTTACTGTAGGTTGCCAGTAGCTGTCGCACACACACACACACGATTGTTTGACTGGGAAGGGTAGAAATGCTGACCATATAGACTGTGTAAGTCACATACTCATCTGATTTATTTTCGTATGGGAACATAAGAGTCATCATAATACTTGATCACATGCTAAACACTTAATCTGCAGCACACATGTAATGATCAAGTAAAAATGTTCTCAATTAATTAATTAATTTTTTACAAATGTGATTTAATTTAACTTAGTAAAAATGAGAGCAAAAAAAACCCTAAAGATTTGTGTTTGTTTAGCTTATTTTATTCAAGTAAACTGAGTGTGGGTTATTACAAGTCTTCTGAGCTATTTCTGGCAGACTAAATTAAGTAAATGTTTTATACATTTTATACCTTTTGTTTTAATGCTTATGCAGGTGTATTTCAAACATCAGCCTGCAGTATGTTTATTGTTGTTTTTGGATACAATGCAAATGCAGTTTATACATGGAATGTTAGTTCCAGATATGTGAAAAGAAAAATTGGGTGCGGATTATTTTGTCATAATTGCTATTCTGGAAGGCTGAATGTTCAATAGCCTGAATAATATTGTTGCTGCTTTGCAGGTTTTGCAAATGGCTGAATGGTAATGCTGCTATTGATAGCTGATGATAGATGTTGACCTATTTTTGGCATGATGAACAAGCATGGGCTCAGCCCATGTGAGGAAAGTTTTATAACAATACAAACAGACATTTCAACACCAGCAACATTTCCCACCCCACGCATTTTTTTCTATAGTCTATCATTTAGGTTCAATTTCATTCATTCGTTTTAGTTTCCCACGAGTTATCGGTGTAAAATAAAGGTTCCAGGTCAGTTCTCATGAAGTGTGACGCAATTTTGGCTCCTGCTCCTTTAAAGGACAAGAACATCCTACTGTCTCACACAGTTTAATAGGTGCCGCGCGTCCACACGCGGTGTTGTGCGCGCTCACGGACTGTCTGTGAGATAGCGCGGATTCATTTCTTCTGACTTGGGACTTACAGAATGATTCATTTTGCCGAGAAGCCGGGCGAAACAACTTTTCTCATTTACTGAGGAAATTAAATTTGGCTTACAGCACCTTTCGACACGACAATTCACAGAAAATTTCTTGCTACTCAAAAACATCTGAACGGTAGGACGGTGAATATTTAATGTTATCCTATTAGTGAAATTCTAATTTGTGTTATGCGTGTCTATACAATGTGCCTGTTACAGTATATGCTTTTAGCAATTTAAAGCTGATTCTCATCTAAGGGATACAATATTCAATTTACCCATATGAAGAGATTGTCATATCCCATGCTGTTATGCATATGGTTCACAGTTGACAAGGTTATTTGGTTTGTCCATAGGATTCACGTGACAAGTTTTTAACAGTCTAATTCTGTCTGTGTTGTAGTATTTAGTATGAATTATTAATAATCTCAGAACAACTTCCATTGCTTGGCGTTTTGACTAAAATATGCGCTCGTTCTCGAGGATAAATAACTTCTCAGCGGATAGAATCAGACTTGCTATGCAAGTATACTTGCAAGTGTTGCATTCATAAGCAAAGATGTTTATACCGCGTAATGGGTACGAGATGATGTGCTGTTTATAGTCGCGGCTAAACGGAGTTGTTAGTCACGCGCAGCCTTTTAAAGTGTGTTTAGGCTACATTTGTTATTAACATATTTATAGTTTTATGTATATTAACCGTTGTGCGCATTACAGTTTGTCAAGTTCTGAGCTTGAATCAGTTAAAGGCCTGGTTATGAAAGGAAAGCACGTGGGAAAGTCTTGAGAAAACACAACATGTCTCAACAGTGGAGCTCAAGACTTCTCTGGTACTGTCTTTAGACAAAATATAAACACATTGTAAATTTTTGGTAGATATATAGCCTAATCACTTTCACAAATGTTCTGCATGGTAATATTTAGTTCAGTCTCAACCTGCACAGCAGCAGGGTGGCTTTTGATAACCCTGAAAAGCTGAGGAAGACAGATTTATGTCATTATTACAGTGAAATATGCTATTAAAATGTCAACATTACAAATTACCCATACAATTGGCCATTTTATAGCATCTGAAATCTTTTAAATAAGCTCATAAAACGTATTGTTGATGTTTGTGAATATATTTTAAATATTTATATTGAGGAGCGTGACAAGGGTTAAAATTGATTGTGTAATGTGATAGGCAGTCACTAAATTATAAACAGAAAAAAAACCCAAAGGAATCATATGACATTCTTCCTCTTTAGTATTTAATTACATTATTACTGGTGTTCTGGGCTCATTCATGAAAGTTATTCCTATTCTAGGCTTTCTCAGAAAAGGCTGCCATCGTTTCCTCTGGCTAACTATTTCTATGTAATTAACTGAAAAATCAGAGATACTGAACTTAATCAATCTGCTTTATTGTACAAAGTACGTATAAAATGCATCACCCTACATTTAAGGGTGTTAAATATAAACAAAAAATCTTGGCATTTGCAAATTTTTCTTTAAATGTTACAATATTTTCAAAATAGGAATATAAAAGTATGTGTCAGTTATGAGTTAAGTTGATATGAGTGACTAAAAAATTAATCGTGATATAATGTGACTCTTTATGATTAGGTTTAGTAACAAAAAACAATATTTAAATGCAGTGCACTAATGCTTTGTTGAAAGTCGGAGATATTTATAAACAACTAGCCTAACTTTATTGATTTGACTCCGAAATGTCTTTTATTGTGCTTCATACTAAAATGTATTCTCATCTCCTACTGAAGTAATTCCTGGCACTGTTTGTGTGCTAATATGAACCCATTTATGTGAGCTGAGTGTTAATAGGAGATGGCCTTGGCATCACAGCAGGAACAGAAAAATACGCAGTGCTAATGTTTTTCACCACTTTATAATAATCATTATAATTCATAGGACCGTGTGTGTTCACGTGAATGCTTTCTGCTCTAAAGTACAAGCAGCTTAAAATCCTTGAGTCCTCTGATTGTTCATTAGGGCATGCATACAGTAGCTTTGTCTGCCAGCTTTACATGCTTGATTTAAAACACTTAGAGGAAACAATTACAGATCAACACTGTTTACACGATTTGGCTTACAGAATTGTCTGTTGCAGTTCCCGGAAAGATAGAAACATGCCATAAGACATGAATAAAGCACTTTCCTATTTGATTAAGAACTGTAAGTTTTACAGCCCTTAATTATTTTAGTTGTTTTTAAATATTTATGTTCACAGCCTTCTTGTTGAATTCTGGCATCAGTGTTTGATTTGTTCCTGGATCGTACAATGATGCTATTTTGATCATCTTGTTTTGTATTTTGTTACTTGTGGATATGCCAGGCTGATCCGGACCACAACAACTATAATGTTCCTACAGCTGTGGGTCTCAGGAGTATCTCGCATTTGCTTTTTGCCAGAAATAGAAACTAACTAGACTGTCTATTTTCAGATGATGTGTTAACGGTTGTTTTGAAACACATGTTGGCAGAAGATGTGTGGTGGGCTGAATGTTGGGTGAATATTGCAGTGTTTCACGGTTCACTGAACGTCCACAGAATACTCAGTTTGGAGAAATGTACCAGAAAGGAATTTAATACATGATTTTCTCATTAAAAATGAGAGACTTGAAAGTTAAAGGTGTACTTTAATTAATGTTGACATTTTGTGAGATGGAATTTTCTGCTCTACTAAGGCAAAATGCATATTAATAATAATAATAATTGAAGTAATTTTCTCTGTGTCAGTGTTTTGACTTTTGTAAGGCAGTATTACAGTCTGAATTGTAATAGGAAATTTACCAATTTTAGGAGCATAAATTGTGATGTAAAAAAGAGGCATATAAGATCTTAGAGGACTTTGACATTTGGGAGGTTCATATGTTCATATGGCAATTCGTAATTATTTTACATTTTGGCAAATCGCTGATGACTTCTTATGAATTTATATGATTTCAGTCATGTTTTCATGTGATATTCTTACTCCCCACTAAATGTGAGGTTTAAGAATGTAGATTTAGTTTAGTTTTTTTAAACTAAAGTTTTTTTTAAAAAATGGTATGCATTCATATGAAATGTAAAATAGGTTATGTTTTCTTAGGAGATTAGAACAGGCGCATACTCTGCTTTCTAGCAAAACATGATTTCACTATATATGTTTATTTTGACCTCACAAAATTATAAAGTTCTACATGGTTTTTGGTTTCCTAAAAATGGATGATATTACAAACTTTATTGTAAGGTCCAATTCTTGCTTTTGACAAACAATTAACTATAATTTTTCTGCAAAAAGCTACGAATTTGCTGCTTATTAATAGTTAAGAAGGTAGTTATTAGGGTTGTAGAATATGATCAGAATATGTGCTTTATAAGTGCTAATAAACAGCCAATATGTTAATAATCTGCATGCTTATAAACAACTAGTTAATAATTAGTTCCTACTAAACTGCCACCAAACTATTATATTCTTGAGAAACCTACTGTCAGTTCTAGCTTTAAAAATATGTTGGATTTGATTTTGAATATTTCTGAATCACACTTTAAACAAAGGCTGGACTGCATATAAACCCAGAGGATGCATTACAATCCTGTAAATATAAATAATCTGATACGGCTAATGGAATATCCACGTTTTTACTTTTTGAACCATTGAACTTTGGGATTTGTTTTTGGGAAACCATTTTTAATGTTAATAGATCACTATGAAAGATGTAGTACAGAATTTTAAACAAGCTGCTTGAACAAAGAGCATATGCCATTAAATTTAGTACAAGGAGGTCCTGGGTTTCAGTGCTTTAATAGATCTCCACACATGCCCATTCTGCATTCCAGTTCTCAGAGAGCGGAGAGCAACACTCACCCATCAAACACAATACAGACCTTTGATGATTTATATGAATTGTATTTGGCTTGTCAAACTAACAAAGCAACATCTAAATCAAACTATCCGGGGGTTTAAAGCAATGGCTGTCTATTCTGTGGCCGGTGAGCTACAGTTCTAACAATAATGCCTCTTGCAAACCACTGTGAACTTCGACGTGTTCTGTATTTGTTCACATTCAAAAATGACAGGAATATGAGGCTGGACACTTGATGGTGCAAACCTAATGTAACCCTTTAAAAATGTATTAAAGTAATAGTTTACCCAAAAATAAAAATGCTGAACTCACCCATCCAAGACGTAGAGTTTGTTTCTTCATCAGAAGAGATCAGCCGTGGCTAATCTGGCTCACAGTCGTGGCCTAATGGATAGGGAGTTGGGCTTGTAACCCAAAGGTCGTGGATTCGAGTCCCAGGTCCGGTAGGGATTGTGGGTGGGGGGAGTGAATAACCAGCGTTCTCTCCTCCTTCATTACCATGACTGAGTTGAGACCCTTGAGCAAGGCACCATTCCCCAGGCGCCACAGCAATGGCTGCTCACTGCTCCAGGTGTGTGTTTGTGTGCACTCGGATGGGTTAAACGCAGAGGGGAAACCATACCTGGCCACATGTCACGTCCTCTGTCCCCCTCCTAATGTTGCTGCTTTTAAGGTTTGGTTGGTGTTGCAGGTTTCAGAGGGTAGAATCATCTAAACATAAGCTAAGTGAAGGGAAGGTCTCTCATAGCCGACAACTCCAAAATCAGTTTGGTCTGAATTTCAAGTAATGTGAAAAATCAAGGTGTACTGCATAGAACTGAAACGCATGATAATTCAGTTAAAAACTAGTGCTGTCAAACAAAACAACGTTTTTTTAATGTGTTTGATATATGTGTGCATTGTATATATTTATAACATATAATGTTAACTTATACACGTATGTGTGTGTATTTTTATGTACATAATAAATATAGACAGTATACACACATCTATTATGTATCCAGCTTACTTTATTGATTTATTGTGATTTAATTGTTTCACAGCACTAAAAACATGTTTTTCCTTATATGTAGTTTTGCATAATTAGACAGTCTAGTCGTTGTTGCAGATTTATTTTAATTAAATTTGAAAGTTTGAAGTCATAAACTGTTCATTTTAAGTTTTCATCCTTAAGATTGGAAAAAATTACTACTGCTTTATGTATTTTAATAATAAATGTTTCTTGAGCAGCATTTTGAATGATTTCTGAAGGGTCATGTGACACTGAACACAAGTGAAAATTAAATGTTACCATCACAGACATAAATTAGCCAATGAAAATATACTCAAATAGAAAACTGGCATTTTTAACCGTAACAGTATTTCACAATATCAACATTTTTGTTTGTCTTGATGTAATAAAAACAGCCATGGTAAGCATAAGAGATTTTCAAGAGCTTCAAAACATTGTTGGACAAGCAAACGTTGAACAGTAGTGTAAGTGGGGTGGAATGACAAAGTATAGGATTCAGGTCTGGTAACCTGATGGCTGCTGCTTTAAATCCCACAAGGAGTCATGAGATATCATCACGGAGACTTTGACTAAGACACTTTACTCCAGGAGGATTGTGCCTGTATTAAATGTACTGTAAGTAAATTAATAATGAACTAAGCGGCTTTTTATTTGATAAATTACTACATTGTCTATTTACCGCCACCATTATTTTTTCACATTGTGTTGCACTGTTAATCAGTGGACCTAGTTGATTTGTCTGAGCAGAATTATGCTGTTTTCCATTAGCTCTGTGATGTTGTGCCTGTTGATTGTCTTATATGCCTGGAATAAAACACAGTTTCCAGCTTAGCTGGCAGGCGAATGCTCTTGCCTTTAAGAGATGTATTTTCTAATGACCTTTTTTCTTATCCTTAAATGGTTGCTTGTGAAATGTCGGTTGGTGTGCCATAAGGGTTGGCAAACTGTTTTGATTTAGAGTCATTTGACTGTGTCCAGGGTTTGGTGTAGTAATATTTTTGGCTGGGGCACAAATGGATGTCCCAGGTTAAGTATACGCAATGAATCAATCAATAAAACTTTGAAGATGATGCAATACAAACATTACAGAATTGGTTTCTGGCCTTCATGACTAATTTGTTGTGTAACTTTAACTAGGAGTCAGGCAACATTTACATAAATAAATAGTCATTACATAAATGAAGGCTGATGACATATGCTCGAGATGCTTTTTCAGAGATCTAGTTCCAGGGTCATAGATTACGCTAAATGCAATTGAATGAAAATGCAACAATTAAACAAATCACGCATCGTCATTTTAAAGGGAGCTGAAGTTTTGTTTTCAATATTACTGTCTTTTGGCACAAATTAATCTCTCACGTGTCCCTCATAATCAAAATAAACCAAAAAAAAAAAGGTTCATCTTGAATTGTACTAAACGCATTATGCAAAAAAGCACGACACTACTGAAATTTTAGAGACATTTAAATACTAAAATTGTTTGGATCTATTGTGATTTAAAATAGTTTTGTATAAAGATGTGTATAATAAATACAAATATTTGTTCTTTAATAAAGTAATTTTGGTAGTACATTGGGTCAGTATGCACAAATGTTTGGAAGCTTAATTAACTTAACTACTTAATTGCACCACTATTTAGAGACAACTTATTACCTGTTTTCATGTTTACATGACCAACTACATAGCTAATTATATAATCATAATTATCAACTCAAGCATTAAGATCACAAGCTGTGCTCAAGGTCAAAGTTTTTCCCTTTTTGTTTAATTATTGAAATTACAGGTGAAGTTTAAGAGGAAGAAGAAGTAAACTTTGTTTATATTCCCCTAACAATGTGATTAGAGTGATTTACATGGGTGTCCTCTTCCTGAATTTCCTTCTGTAAGTCCACCATGTGGGTTTGTTTATACCCTCAGCACTTTCCAGCCTGTTTAACAAAGGCAACTCAATTATTCAACACCAACCTGATCATACATGATTTAGCAGGACACTCCTTTATTTACATCATGTGGATTAAGCATACTGTTTCCTGTTCTCGAGCACGCTTGAAGAGACTTCACTCAACTGCTTCTCAAAGGAGCTCAAATGACCTTCCTCCTTGAACCATGATCGATTGAGCTGAGATTTAGCAGCAGTGTCTGGCTTTTGTTGTCTGCTGAAGGGCTCAGTCACCCAATTTTGACAAAGGCCGTATTTATTTCGAGAAACTACTAATCTTTAATGTGGTTTACTCATCCATAATCCATGGTCATGAATTTCAAGGGAAATTTTCTCAGTGTATTTAGTTCTTCTGGTTTGCTTAGTGTTATATTTAACTGATTTTAGAGGTGGTCTGAAAATTAAGAATAATAAAAATATTATATTGCTCATGAATGTCATATTCTAAGCTATTTTTTAAGTTCTACATTAATTATTTAAGCTTACAATTTTTGTATTTATCAGTTTTATGAAATAACTAATGTTTTTAAATATTGATTAAATATTTAAATATTGATTAAATATTTAAAAATACAAAACATCCAAAATATTGTCCATACAAAAAAAAAATGGGTCCAGTTTCGTATCCGTAGTAAGCATTTTGATGAGGATGATGATTTAAAAAGAATGAATAAACGCATACGAAAATTACATTTTCCAGGTGTGGGTCAGATGGGTTACTTTCATGTGTAATGTTTTACTCCAGAAGATTTAATAAGACCACATAAAGTATAAGCAAATAGAGACTGGCAGTTCAAGAGCTTGGAGCCATCTGGTTGTAAATTCTTTTCGAGCTGTCAGATCTATTCTTCCCTTAGTATTCTCTGCTGTGATTTTCGATCCTGAAGGGTGCAGCTGGTGCCACGTAGGTCTGAATGAATGGCCTACCCTGGTGCTGGTTGGACGAGGGCCCAGCTTTAAGATGTATGGCCCCTGGTACCTGTCTCAGTGATGAAGAGCACCCCCACCATCTTCTTCCTCACTCTAGCTGTCCTGTGCAGAGCTGAGGTATTGATCAACATATACATTTTACAGCAAAAGACAGCAAGTGTATCTGTGTGTGTGCACGCTTGCATAAAGAGCTCGTATGACCTGCAGTACCTATTACTTATGTTATTTTTATAGTGCTTTTGTGTCTTTTTTTTAACTTTCAGTTTCAGTCTTGCATTAAAATAAACAACAGTTGCAGTATTTTGTTTTTGCAGCGATGCCTTAACAATTTCTTAGAACATTTTAATAATCTAAAGAACCTTTTGTACAATTAAAAGCTGAAGGTTCTTCACGAAATCATCGATGTCAATAAAAATAAGCATGGAAAACAGTTAAAATTTGTAGGGTGGACAATTTTAGACAATAAGATTGGTACCAAAGCAGTAAATAAGGGCAAATTTAATTTCATTTTAAAGAAGTAACCTGGTGTCTTTCAGAGTGTGAGTGGGAAGACCGTGAAGGATACAGTGCAGGAATGGAACAGGTATCGGAACGAGTGCATCACGAAGATAAGCTCACATCCCACCCCCTCAGGTAGGCTTTAGCTCATCCCATCTGTGTGTGTGTGTGTGTTTCTATATCAACATTGGAAAACAACTAGTTGAGATTTACTATGTCTATAAAGAAACGTAAACACACAGAAAGGATCGTTTTACTAACTACTCTAAATGTTTGTCATGAATCTTTCTGGCAATATAAATCTTGCTTGCCTAAGGAGTGTCAACAAGGATAACGCTACACTTCTAACATGGAATTTGACAATTAGATATACAATTTCATATATAATGTAAGCTCTGACAGGAGTATATAGAAGTATTGAACCTGTGTGGATCAGTGTCATATTCACATTAAGTCTATTTTCTCCATTAGGTTTGTTTTGCAAAAGCATGTTTGATATGTACGCTTGTTGGACAGATGGAGTTCCCAACACAACTGTGAAAGTGCCGTGTCCCTGGTATCTGCCTTGGTATGATCAAGGTATGGCAGCCAGTAATATGTGATGTTGTACAAATTTAATGCAGTTCAACAATTTCATTATATCTTAACGCTTAAATAAATAGTCTACACAAAAACTTTGGCATCACTCTTTCTTGCACCATTCCAAACCTAGATTTACTTAGAAACTTAAAAGAAGATGACTAAACAGTTCTTTTGTTTTGTTTTTTCATTTGACTTTCATTGTATTAAAAAAAAAATGCAATGACAGAGTTTTTAAACCTTTGTTTATCTTAAAATCATGTTAATGTTAAATCCAATTATGGGATTTTCTGTATGAATCAGGCAAAACCTGTTGGTATAATCCTACGGTGTAGTAAGAGGGTATCAGCATGTTTATATGCAGCTTCAAAGCTGTGTTGACTTATTGGCATTTTATTTTCTCCCAGGTAGTCTCAGAAAAAAATCTATAAACGGAGGTAGTACCCTAAGGTACAAAAGCTAAAATGTGCATATTTGTTTATCCATAAATGGTAAACATTAGAGGTACATTTGTGTACCTAAAGTGTACATAATAGTATTTTGATATTAGCAGTACTACTTTTACTGTGTTTTGAAAGGGTACTGCTTTAGTGACATTTTTTCAGAGAGTGTTATATTCTTTTAGAAAATGCTAACTGTAAGAATGAGGAATAATGCTGTTTTTGTTAGCACGTCTTTTGGTTATAGTTTATGCGACTGTGATCAGTCAGCACTGAATTAATAAACGGGTTCATAGTGGATTCTAAAATGTAAAATCATAGAGCTGCTGTCTGTTATTGTCCTCTGTAGTGCGTAACGGGTTTGTGTCGCGGGAATGCGGTCCAGATGGCCAATGGCTCACAGTTAACGACAGCGGCACATGGAGAGACCACTCACAGTGCAATGCAGATGACAACCAGGAGAAACAGGTAAACAGACCCCAAACAGAGCATTAAATGGTGTGTAAAATAAGAAAGAAACCTAAAATGAGTGTATGAGTGTTTTTCTTATGTACTGTATGTAATGTTGTCATTATAATAATTGTTTTTTTTTAAATATTTTGAAATATAGTTACTAGGGGTGGCACGGTTAACAAAACCCAAGATTCGGTTTGTATCACGGTTTTAGGGTCACGGTTTTCGGTTCTGTACGGTTCTTGTTATTTTTTCTTTTAATCTTTAA
>JAUMHP010000068.1:11369356-11380634 GCA_032361065.1 Enteromius trimaculatus
ATCATTCATAAACTGAATTGGATGCGTGTTGCACAATACTTTCATACAGTCGCAGTTCTATCTATTGTTTTATTTCCACTGTCATCATAGGTAATAGAGCGCGGATCGGGACGCATTTTTCTGTCCGAGCCCAGTCCGCGTCCAACAGAGCTGTAACTGAGTTTTTTTCTAATACTAATGACACATGCACTTTTTTTGTGTGGAAAGCCTGCTTTTATTAAGCAACTGTAGGAAGGCGTGCGAAAGGGAAACACACTTGCGCTTGTCATGAACCGTCGAAACGTGCGACGCATGCATGCACCGAACCGAGACAAGCGTTCTGAACTTTTTTTTTTTTCATGAACCGTGCCACCCCTAATAGTTACAATCCAAAATAACTTGTTTCTATGCTAATATATTTGCAAATGTAATTTATTCCTGTTAGTGTCACATGATCCTATATCAAGGTGGCCTTATACTGAAAACAGCTATTCAGCTTAATATATTTTTGTTGAAAATCATATTATTCAGCATTCTTAGAGAAATAGCGAATTCAAAAGAACAGCATTTGTTCAAAATAGAAATCTCCGAAGTACAATAAATGTCTACTGTCACTTTTGATTAATTTAATACTATATTACTGAATAAAAGTATTTCTTTTAAGCGTTTTAAAAAAGGATATGACAAATAAAGTGTTTTGTAGACCTCCTTTAGTTGTATTGTACGGTTCAAAAAAAACAAAGATTTGTATTTGACTATGTGAATTTTTTCCGACAGTTAAAGAGCTTAGTTTAGAGAAATGTGACTAAAAAGTTGATAAACATATATACTGTGAAATAAATAGGCATAATTAGTTAGGTTAATTATGTAATTATTCATGTTATGTTAAAACAGTTAAAGTAATTATTTGGCTTTGTTGAATTCAGTAAATTCCACTTCCCGTTGTTCAAGTTCAAATTAAAATTCCAACTTCCTGCCTTACTAGATTATTATATTAAGTCAGTTCTCATTTCATAAAATCTCAATTCTTAAGCACCCTATCAGGCACAAGTTCATGCCATTGTTCAAAAATAGACTAAAAATGTTCCTTTGAGGAAACCAAGAAATGAAGTTAACAATTTCGATTGTGATGTATAGAGGATTTATGGAAAATATAAAACAAGCTGCATGAATTTTATGCAGTTCTGCAATTTCATGAACCAAAGCACTTGGAAAGCTGCCACACTAGTGTCATTTGCGGAGCTCTGCACTCGTTTCTTATTGGCACAGCAGACTTTATCTCCTGCTCGCAGAGTTATTTTCCAGAGTTATAGGCTATTACTCGCTAGTGTGATCCATGAATATAAAGCTGTCATTACTCTTCGCCTGAGGCTTTCAATGGCTGTCAGTGTGGCAGAGTTAGAAAAATGAATTTAAGAATGAGTTACTCAGGGGCTCTGAAACTTTGCCTTCATGTCCCACGCAAGACGTCTGAGAAGGTTCTTCTTTCAGAGCAGTCACATGAACTAAAATGACTCATGTCTGTATAGTGCTATTCTTTTGCTGGCTGTCTTCACAGGAGAATCAGATGATGATCTTGGCCTATTTCAGGGTGATGTACACAGTTGGTTACTCTCTATCCCTGTCCAGCCTGTCTTTAGCCCTTGTGATACTTCTCATATTCAGGTGAGTGGCAGCTTTTCTTTGTAAAGACGAGTACAAAATGACATGCAGAAGACAAAATATAATAACCATCACAGTAGATCTAAATGAGCTGTCCAAAAATCACATTCTCATCACACACCAAGCCTAATTAGTTCACTGAACCTTAAGGCTTGACGACCATGCAAGTCCATATCATAATTAAGCTTTCATCTCAATTAATTGTGCAGCACGCAGTAATGAATGTGTGATTTCCCTAAGGATCTATAGTCATTTTGTGCTTTAACACTTTAACATGAGATCGTTAACAGTTTCAGCACACTGTGAATGAAATTACACTTTCTATGTGGTTTTTGCTATATTGTAGGAAGCTCCGTTGCACACGTAATTACATCCACACCAATCTGTTTGCCTCTTTCATCCTGCGAGCTGTGTCCATCCTCACGAGAGATGCACTCCTCATGAAAGACGCTCCTGAGTTCAGGGACAACAAAGATGTTTCAGTCGTTCTGAGTGACCAGGTGAGCAGTAATGCAGTGACCACATCTGCTCACACTTACTTGAGGATATTCTGCAAAACTTCACAAAAAAACACAAGGGCATGCTTTCAGAAGTATTTTTTAATTAGTTAAACGTAATTTTGGCAACATTTTTCAGTTATCTCGTCTTAACTTTACACTTGTTTCAGTGTTTAAGTAAACTAACAAACAAGTGTTTTATACACTTTTTAATGTCATATCATAATATTTCTGTTGTTTTATCATTGTAATGTGGATTATTTGCCTCCTATGAGTAAACGCCCCTATTAGAAAACTATTAAACTTCATGGTTTGGTAAAGTAAACTCAGAGCTGGGTATATTACTTACAGATTGTAGACCATTACAGATTACATGATGAAAACTAACTTTGTTGGTAAAAAAAAAAAAAGTACTTTTAGATAACTTTTTACCTAACTTCTTTTAAACTTACCGTTAAACATGCCATATTGATAAACAGTACAGTTTAACAAAGAGAAAGAAAATATTACTTTTTTTTCATACCCACAAAAATGCATTAAACATTACATTATTGCAGGGTTTCCCTTAATGTAAGAAATGCTGTGGGTTTGTGCTAATAATCAATTAAATTATAAAAATGTCAAATAAATGATTTAAGCCCTTGAATACTAAAATTCTAAATATTTATTTTGTTTACATGTATGTCAGTGTGACCATTAAGCAACGCTGAACTATAAACATGCAAATTTGTTAAATTATTTTAATATTAACTTCCTCAGATATGTTTTAAGTAAATATTACATGTTACAACATATTATACATATTACAATATTTGGGAAACCAAATTTTGGTCTATTTCCTTGAGAGGTGCTTTCTTAATAATAAATTAAGACCGGTCTGTAATTATCTTTTATTGGAGCATTATTCAAATTTAATATACTCGAATTACATGTATTTATTTTTTGTAATCTTGGCTACACGATCGAGATTGAATGTAATTAGTTACTCTCCATTAAACTCCCACAGGTGATGTCAGGCTGCTGTGTGGCTCAGGTCCTGATGCAGTACTGTGTTGGGGCAAACTACTATTGGCTGCTGGTAGAAGGTCTCTATCTTCACAACCTGTTGGTGCTGATGGTCTTCTCAGAGAACAGCTACTTCTGTGTATACCTCTTCATCGGCTGGGGTGTGTAATTTTCAAACCCTTTTTTGTCATGAAAATAAAAGAGTAAAACTTAATCAGTTATATTATTATTATTATGGGTAATAAAAAGTTCATAGTTTGGTTTTGAGAGTTCCCAACAACAGGATGGCATGTATGCAAGGTCAAAATACACTTTAATTGTTTTATAATATGCATTTTTTTTATTTAATTGTTTTTACTTTACTTACTCAACTACTTCCAAACGATTTAATCAGTGATCCATTTTTCCAAACCTCTCCTTCGCATGGCGCTAATCTGTGGTGTTTGGTCCGATTGGTCTTATTTTCTTTTCATCATGCCTGTAATACCTGATAAAGCATCGTTTGTGAGGTCTGTGCTGCTTTATGTACAGTTTTATCAGAAAGAAAATACGATTTTAACTCCAAAATTGGCACAAAGAATAAATGTGCTTTTTTATTCAGACCAACAAAGTGGGTGAGCAATATGCTAATGCTTCATGTTGATGTCAACATCATGAAATGGCTTGGGATTCATTCAGATTCAGAGTCGACTATTTATTTTGAAAAACAGTAACTTTATACACGATGCACTTTCAGATTTAAAACTTTGCAAGATGTTTTCTTTCACTTAGAGCTGTGTTACACACTGCATGAGGTCATTTTCAAAAATCCATATGGGCACTTTAGAATATTAGCATAAAAAATATTTAGTTAAATACAGATATTTTCATCTTGCTGTGCTGTTTTGTACAGTATTTAATTTTTTTCTAACAGGAACACCTGTGCTGTTTGTGGTGCCTTGGATAGTTGTTCGTTACCTATATGAGAACACCAGGTAAGACGTGCCAAAAGTCTTGATGCAACAGCTTTCTTTCATTTGGTTAAAGATTAAGAGCAGCTTTGCTTAAGCATTATAAATGTGCCTACACATTTCTCAAGGTGCTGGGAGATCAACGAAAATATGGCATATTGGTGGATCATCCGAACGCCAATCCTTTTGGCGATTTTAGTGAGTCTTTACCTCAATTTGTTTTAAATTTGAATTTGTTCTTTGATTGTATCGATAGTCACTCACGTATGCTTACAGATAACTCTGAGCGTGGAATTCTCCTACTGCCACTCGAAAGCCACAAATTTGAACACCAATGTGGATCTGCCCCGACTTTGTTCCAGCGGTTATTTTTGAGTGAGAGCTCTGAGAATTCCAAGTTCCGAGTCGTCTGGAACGCAACGTATGAATAACCAGTTAAATATACTCTCGTTCATGTATTATACATGGATGACTCATTAGTCTGGAGCATTCTTGAGGATTGTGTTGAGGAACTGTTTTACTGCACTCTGAAATGATGGTGGCCGCCGATCTGTCACTCTCGGGTTGGAATAATTTATGCATTTTCCATCATTACACAGGATGAGAAGTCTTGCGTGTCTATACATTGAACTTTCTATGTGTAACTATTTATATTTAAAAAGAAATATGACCATGTTTTGCAGGTGAACTTTTTTATATTTATAAGGATTATTCAGATCCTCGTCTCCAAATTAAAAGCACATCAGATGAGATATACAGATTATAAATTTAGGTAAGAATTTGACTGTTTTCAACAAATGAATTTATAGTATGTTCAGTATGATCCGTTTGTTTGTTTTTCAAATTTGCTTAATCTATTGGTGTTTGCAGAACGTCTACTGTATGCATGAATTCATCCATGTTATGTAAAATGGAAATGTGTCACATAAAGCTTTTGATGTTTCAACCCTTTTCAAAGGAAATGTTTCATCCTTCTTTAAATGCCAGCCTTGAGGCTGCCATGCATTTTAAGGAGCTTTTTTTTCACCAGTGAGACTATATTTCTAGCCTTATATCCTGTTTATGTGGGTGGCTTGAAATCTGACAATACATTGGTATCTTGATTTAATCACAGTGCATGACTGCCTATGAAATCTCCCATAAATAATAAAAAATGTTTTTTTTTTAATCTGAAAGAATAAAAAAAAAAAAAAAAAAAAAAAAAAAAAAAAGAAATGAACCCTTGACCTGATATAAAAAAAAAAAACTAATGACATTTTGAGTTGAATTGGGCTTGGTAGTGTTTTGAATAATTTGAGTCTTTAATATTCTTGTTCTCTCAGGTTAGCCAAATCCACGCTGACCCTCATCCCACTATTAGGGATTCACGAGGTGGTATTTGCAGTGATGACAGAGGAACAGACTGAGGGCGTGCTTCGCAATGTCAACCTGTTCTTTGAACTCTTCTTCAATTCTTTTCAGGTACAACTAGAGCAATCAAGAGAGACAGACCGTGTCACAACATGGCCTAGTTCATACAGTGTACTTACTTTTTTGTTTACCATGCACTGTTAGAATGTAGCGAATGTTCTTACAATTAATACATTTTGACAACAGTTCCTGTTGCCCCACAGGGTTTTTTGGTGGCCATATTATACTGCTTTGTCAATAAAGAGGTAAGAGGAAATTTATTGTATATATTTGTACATTTAAATCATTTTAAACATAATGAATTGTTATTATGGATATATACACTTCCGTCTTTAGAGTCACATGATCTTTCAGAAATCATTTTAATATGCTGATTTATTTCTCATAATGTTGGAAACAGTAGTGGTGCATAATATTATTTAGAACCCATAATACTTTTCTCAGGAGTCTTTGGTGAATAAAATACAATACTTTGTAGCTTTGTAGCATTTTACAGCATTTATTTTTATATAATAATAATAAAAATAATAATATTATACAGTACTGTTCAAAAGTTTGGTGCCAATATTTTTTTTAAATATATGAATACTTTTATTCAGCATGACTTTTTTTGTTAAAAAAATACTTTTGAATAAATGCTGTACAATTTTTATTACTCAAAGGGTCCTGAAAAGGTATGATTTTAAGTGTTTAAAAGGTTTTCAATAATAAATAATTTCTGAAGGATCATGTGACACTGAAGATGGGAGAAATGGCTGTAGTGATGACTGATGAAAATTCAACTTTGAATTACAGAAATAAATTATATTATTATATAGTATGTTAATGACAGAAAACCATTCTTTTAAAGTGCAATAGTCTATATATTTTTTTTATTAAGTTTTAGTTTTAAGTTTATTTAGCTTTAGTTATTTCAGTACTTAAACTAAATGAAAATTGTTTTAATGTTTTAATATTATTATAATATATAATATTAGTATTATAATATTTAATATTTGATATTTACGTTTATTTAATTTATTTATCATGATTAATTGTCTGACAGCATTAATGTCACAAATGAGTGCGTGAAGCGTCTGAGTTCAAATGCAAATAAGGGTTTATTGGGCTCAGGGTCAGGCAGACAAAGGGAAACACCGGCAATCAGAATCAGTAAAGGCATAGACAAAAGAGTAAACGATAATTTAGGCGAGAGTCAAACGAGTCCTACGGGCAAGACGAAAACGTAGATCCAAGGGAACGACAACGATAAATCCAGAATATGATGACAGGGTACAAGAACACGAATGAACTACTAGGGTTGACGACAATACATAGAAACAATGATCCGTGACGACATACAAAAACATCCGGGTTAAATACACGTAAAACTAGGTCAGGGGGCGGAGCCAAACAATAAAACACCATGACAACTGACAAGCGGGGCGGAGACATGAGTTCGTGGGAATGAGTCCATGAAAACAAACACAAAACATAGAGACTTCGCTGGGTGATCGTTACAATTAAAACACACATTTAATACTTAAAAAAAAAAAAAATTGTGTGTACTGTGTATATTTATAAAGACTTACATACCGCATATATTTTGAAAATATTTTAATGTATTTACATGTATATATTTATATTAATGTAAATTATGTTATACATGAATATATAAACATACATGCATGTGTGTATGTTTAAATAAATATACACAGCACACATTCATATATTATGTAAACTAAAACTTTTTTGAATGCAATTAATTTGATAGAATTGTAGTTATAATTCCCTGATATCCTGCCTTTGATTACAGGTACAGTCCGAAATCAAAAAGAAATGGCAGCGATGGAAGCTGGGAATAAGCATTTTGGAGGACCAACGTAATACAGGCAGTAACACACAGCAGGGAGGTGCAGGTCCTCTGTGTCAGCACGACCCAGCCTGCTCTCCAGACTGCCCTCTGGACAGTGGCAGCCAACAATCCTCAGACCCAGCTCCCGCAGTCACCCAACCGCCTGTGCAGCATCACTACCATCCTGGAGCAAAGAAAGGCAAGGCGTACTGCTACATCTCTGCCCGAAAGCAGGTTCTGAACGGGCTGGATGTACCAGCGTTACCCCAGTGCACCGGAGAGGTGACGTTTTCTGAGAGCTACTGTTGAACCATGTGGACTGGACAAACTAAGCCAGATATCATGGAGCGTCTCATTGTTTTTGACCTATCAAAAGGATATTACTACATCATGTTTCTCACACTACGCCTGGCAACCCACTTTATTTGTTGTTTACCACTATACCTCATTTTGGACACTACTAATTCATTCTGTTATGTGCCAACATTGTGGATCAACTCAAAGACTGCCTAATTTACCACAAAGCCATTTATATTTTTCATTACATGAGGATTATCTATTCAAAATCCACAGGTAAGACACACAAACATCATCTAGCCTGGAAAATCACCAAATAGCCATCAGTATGTTAACCCCAAAAAGGTTTTGGACCCTTAAGCCACTTATCCGCTACTATCTAAGAATGTGAGGTCAATACAAAATTATTCATCAAGAATACATTAAATGGATCAAAAGTGACACTAAAGACTTTGACATAGTTACAAAAGAGTTCAAATAAATACTTCTCTATCATCTTTGCATGTTGAAAAAGCACATTTTCTAATATTACGCAAAACAACCGTTTTCAGCATAAATAATAATGAGATTTAAGCAACAAATTTAGGATATTAAAATGATTTCGGAAGGATAACGTGACACTGAAGACTGGGAATGATGCTAACCATCACAGGAATAAATTACTTATATATACACTAAACTATATAAAACAGGTATTTTAATATTTTACACTTTTAATGCTTTTACTGTATTTATTAATAAAATATTCATCCTCCGTGAGCATAAGAAACTTTGAAAAAAGGTTGAATAGTAGTATATAATAACTGCAGATGCCACATAGTTTTATATTTTGTCATTTAGTGCAAAGTGTTTAATTTATTTTTGTGCAGTTTTTGTGGGGCCAAAGTCTTTTAGGGAGACTGTACTGTATGTACACACAGTATAAATGTTTTTTGGTCCATAAACAGTAAGTCAATACTTAAGGTCCCCTTAGATTGTCACATCCTCACCCTGGTTTGATATTGGGCCTCTGGAGGTGTTAAATATCTAATATGAAGGTTTTATATGGCTCTTATGTAACCCGCTCAACCAGGTCGACGTGCTCTAGGCGATCTCTTAAACAGCAGGAAATCTAAATCCTTTTTTATGCTTCTGCATTCCACTCGATGGCCTAATCCCCTTTCATTTAGTGCCATGACAGAACCCAACTGTGAACTGTATGCCTACAATAGAGTTTAAAGAGGATTACTAGGTATTTTAGTTAATAGGCAACAGTAACAACACTATTAAACATAGAAACAGTTTGTTTCCAAAACTTTATGATGGTTTAAATTAAAGAATGCCCTCATTTTTGAACCACTCACTAAGGACTGAGATCATTTCTTACACTGTACGCCGTCTTTATTTGTTACTTCACCCTGGGCATTTTTTTCCCCTGTCAACATGGGTGGAAGACTAATAGTGATATATTTTTTACCTGAACGTCCACTGTGATTTAGACCATATATTATGTTGCATCTAAATTGTATCCATCACGTGGAGGTGGTTTCACGAAAGGTTGAGGTTATTCCACGGCTGTTGTCAAGGAAAGCCACCTTGTGGCGAGAACTACACAGATGTGTTGCAGATTTGTGTTCGTCTCCTAAAGAAATCTTTGATCACATTTCTAGTGCTGAATGGCTTTAACTGGGTGCTAAGAGTCTGTGGTCATGCATGAATTTGTCAAACAATCTTGGTAGGATGTGTTTTTTGTAATGTGGTAAGGTTTGTGTAGATCTTATGAAGCCACTGTTGTTACATTCCTTTCACTCATGTTTTGTCCAGTAGTCATCTACATATTACAGAATAAAGTACCGTTCACATAGAACAGAGTTTAAAATATGAGATGCAGGGCAGCAAAATGGGGAAAAAAAGCAAAAAACCTTATTTTAAAATCTAAATGCATATATAGACTTGTGGGCTTTTTTCTCATTGTACTACCCTGCAGCTTGTGTTTTTAATGCAAATACGAATTCTGTGTGAAAAAATAAAATAAAAGCACTATGCTGACTTAAATGTTGAACAGTTGTTAAAAGTGCCAATATTGTTTGACTTTTAAAATAGTCATTTATGTCCTTCTAAACATTCCACAAACTTGTATCATCTCCTGACGTGTGTCAGATTCACACACACTGCTCAAAGTTAACCAGCTAGACTCCTTGAGGACAGGAACGTGTATACTAAATATCAATGTTGTATTTGCCAAAAAGAAAAAAAAAACACACACACTTGTGCAATAATATAATTTTGGACATATTTATTTCCATTAAAGCATAAAACTGAAACAAGAACATGTCTTCTTTGTTTTTTTTTGTGGGCATTGTCCTCTATTTCCTGGGAATGGCATAGCATTCATATGTGCGGGGCATGCGGCCAAAACTGCAATTTGTTGGTGTTGTGTCGAGCTCCTCTGGTGGCACTGTGGCTCTGAAGGTGAAGTGCTGAAGGAGGGACGTGAAGAAGATAAAGAGCTCTATACGAGCCAAAGCCTCACCGAGACACGCACGCTTGCCTGTCAAGAGAGCAGACAGAAGGCAGTTTACATAACAATAACAGAGGTTCCTATATAAACAAAGTATTGAGATGAAATTTTGTTATTGACCAAATACTTATTTTTCACCATAATTTGCAAATAAATTCTTCAAACCTTCTATAATGTGATTTCCTGGATTTTTTTTCTCATTTTGTCTCTCATAGTTGAGGTATAACTGTGATGAAAATCACAGGCCTCTCTCATCTTTTTAAGTGGGAGAACTTGCACAATTGGAGGTAAAAAATTTTCCGCCTCGTATGAACACGTAAGAATCGGTCATGAGACTGTGTTGAATGTACATTTTCCTTCTCAGCTGTTTGCCTTAACTTAAGATCTACATTACGTTTATGAGGATACTTGCAAATAATGGCATTTTGACACACAAAAATGTGTTCATTTATTTCTTTAAATTCACTTGTTTTTAAACCTCAATGCTTCAAAAAGGTTATTGTGACCAAAAAGGGCATGTAATGGTGATAGAGATGATGGATGAAATTCTCTACTGGTTGACAAATTTCTACCAGTATTTCACCCACCATATAGAGCACAATATTTGTATGGTCTAATATGCACAATGAAGTTCTAAACTCACCCAGGCCAAATACAACAAATGCATCGTTTTTCTGAAATCGGCCGGCTGCATCCAGAAAGTTCTCTGGATCAAAGCAGTTTGGGTTCTTCCACAGTTTCTTGTCTATAAGAACAGAGGATAGCAGTGGGAAAACTACGACCCCCTAGAAAAAACATTGATATAACAAATAGACAGACATAAATAATTATATATGGTTAATAAAGATCAAGTAAATACATAAGAAAAATACCTTAGGAATGACATAACCATTGTATTCAGTGTCACACATCATCTTGTGTGGTACAGCGATGGGAGCGAGATCCATACTGCGTTGAATCTCGTGGATTACGGCATCTGTATACGGCAGGTTTTTTCTGTCCTCTACTGAGGGCCAACGCTCCCGTCCTATAACCTCATCGAGTTCCCTCTGAACACGCTCTGTGCAGAATAAATGAAAGTAAAACGACTTTGGATTCTGCTTGGTGCTTGGAAAGAGAAGACATTTGTTTGATCTCACCTTGA
>JAUMHP010000068.1:11380734-11412899 GCA_032361065.1 Enteromius trimaculatus
GTGTAGGGCAATAGCACATACAGTTTGTCCTGTATAAAAACCATTACGTCTATGGAGAGTCCCCATAAATCACAAAAACCAACGTGTGTGTATATGTATATATATGTGTGTGTGTGTGTGTGTGTGTGTGTATATGTATGTATATATGTGTGTGTGTGTGTATACACACAGAGGACACACACACACAGATTTAGATTTGAGATTTAAATTTGAGACTTTTGCACTTTTACTGTATGCTTATTTCTTGATTACTCATTTACTTGTTTATTTTGACAGTATACAAATTGTTTAGGTTCTCTAAGCATAATTTTTTTTAGGTAAAAACCAAAAAAAACAGGATGTTTTTAAAGATGTTTTCGTTGCTACTTTCTCTTGCCCCTTTCCTGCCTTCATTTTAATCCCATTAACTCTTTATCCATACAGCCTTCTGCTCTGCCTGCGTTCATCTTACATAATTCTGTCCTTCCAGCTGCATTGACCCCTGCTCACTGTTGGTCTGTGCTCGAATGCACTACATATGCCCCCCCTTACCGTGGGTTTCTGTGTTTTGTTTATGCCATTTCACTCCCTGTCTGCCACATTGACGTCCTTGTTGTAATTTTGATGTGTCTCTCGGTCAGTCTGCGTCTATGCTAAAAACAGCATCAGGGTGTAGACGGTCAGACAGAATCATGCTCTGTGTGTCTGTGTGTGCGCAACAGCATTTCGTCTGCCAGCGGGAGGATTTTGAGAGGCAAAGGGAAGAGATGGCAGTGTGGCTGGCTGATATGGACCTCAGGCTGACTGAAGTAGAGCACTTCTCAGGCAAAGACACCTGTTCGAAGATGCACCAGCTTCAGGTAATCTCAGAAAACAAGAATCGACTGCATTTGTCCAGGAAGGTGTTTTTTTTTTTTTTTTTTTTTTTTTTTTTTTTTTGGGTCGTCTTCTGGGTAGTGGGGTTCATCACAGAAAGCCAAGTTAATCAGTCTTAAGAAAAACATGTCCCAGTCACATTTCACACAAAAAGAAAATTGATGCATTTAGCATGAAATAAATAAATAAATAAAAACAGTTCAAGTTTGTTTGCATTGGGTCATAATTGTTAATGTGTCCAGACTTTTACATTTTAAATAAGTAAATGAGTACAATTAACAATTGAATGAATAATGGAAATTTTTTAATTAAACATTAAAATGGAGAAAATAATTTGTATATTTTATTTATTATTATTTATTTTATATATATTTATTTATTTATTCTGTATATGTGTATCTATACATGATAGATATATGCAGAACAAATGTATATTATGCAAACTAAAACTTCTGTGTGCGACTTTAATCTTTTGACAGCACTACTTGTAATAGAATAATTGAAAAATAAAATGTAATATTTAAATGACAAATAAATATTTTACTATAATTTAAAATAGTTTATTATTATTATTGTATTTTTATTGTTTATTAAAACCTTTTGATATTTATTTAATGTTATGCATAATCCTCGTTGCTTAAAAACTGTTATAATATTTATGTAAGCTTTTACATTGTGACATTTTTATGGTCCTAAGCTTGATTTTTAGAACTTATTAGCCCGGTTTTACAAACAAGGCTTAATTTATCTAAGGCCTAGTCCTAGCATAAGCTAAGATATTTAAGCAACATTTCCAAAAATGCCTTCAGAAAACCTTACAGGTGTGCATCTTGACACAATGAAGGTCTGTGAGACTGTAGTGGTTCAACGCATTATATTCAAGTAGCTCTGAAGACCTTTATTTGGTGGTTCTGATGTGGGCTAGGGTTGTGGACCTCCAGGAAACGGAGTTGAATGTCTGTGATCTATAAAAGTAATAGCATCACTTAAGGATGCATAACACATATGATACATTTTTTTTTGTGTGTGTGTTTGACTCTCAGGGGTTTCAAGCAGCAGTTGGAGAGAGTGCGGGTCGACTTAACGATTTGCTCCAGCATGGAGAAGAGCTGATCCAAAAAAGCGAGCCGGCTGATGCCCAGACCATTGAGAACCAGCTGCAGGAACTCTTGCTCCACTGTACCTGTGTGTTTCAGGGCCTGGGCCGTCTGCACACGCGCCTGCTCAGTATGAGACTGGTATATATCCATGCATGGGCACAAATTAGTTAATTCCAGGTGTGACGACAGTTTAAAGCCTCAAACACTTCTCACGGTCTCTTCTGAGCTTTGCATCTAATTCAATTGCACGATTATATCAAGATGCGTTTCATAATTTCAACTCATTTGCCACCCAGTGCAATAATGAATGTATATCTACAGTAGCACTGTAATGTAAAGCCAATGTTTATGATCAGTCCTCCACAGATCAGTATTATCACACACCATATGCACAATTGACTATGAAACCTTGAAGAGCCCCTTCTCTGCCCTGATAGCTATTTTATTTGATCATTTAATTTGTGCCAAGTTCACTTGCTCAGAGCAGCGCTGTTGCATTTTTCTGAAAATGATCCCAAGGGAAAGCTACTCAAGCATCCAACTTCATACGTTCTGGCAGAAAAGTCATGAATGCACCCCCTGAATAGCCTGAATAGTTGTCTTGTAGCCAAGCAGCCACTGTACAATACATGTACTGTCCATTTGAACAGTTCCTTGTGTGGAGCCTTTGTCTCTTTAGGTCCAAGAGGATCACGTAAAGACATGCTGAAAATGTAGCGTGCTTATGGTCTTTATGTTGTCGTCAGATATAGGACGTTTATAGAGTCCCACACCAGACATCTCAGAATGAATTAACACTGCATATTTTCCATAGCTTGGCACACAATGTCTATAATGTGTAGCAATTTTTTTCCACACCCATCAGTATGTTATCAGAATGTCTGTAAAGGTTTTTTTTTTGGTCACTGTTTAAAATGAAGAAATTGCGATAGATGGATAGATAGATAGTCTCTTTTAAAGTTTTATTTGTATATATATATATATATACACACACATTTATTTATAACTTGCTATTAATCAAATAATACTGAAAGTGCATCACAGTTCCAGCAAAAATATGAAGCTACACAGCTGTTTGTACTATTAATAACAATAATAATATGATACATTTCTTGAGATAAAGACTGTGTCTCTATTGAATGCTGAAAATTCAGCTTTGCCAATACGGGAATATTTCATAGTTATTCACATAAAAAGCAGTTGTTTTAAGTTGTAATATTTCACAATATGCTGGGGTTTTTTTACTGTATTTTTGACCAAATACAACCTTGGTGAGCATAATACGTTTCTTTAAAACATAAAAAAACGTAAGTTTGTGCCATGTAAGTAATGCTTAAGTCAATTTATCACATTATCACACAGAGTTTGTGTTACTTAGTAAATGTGCATGTACTATATATATTTATATGCATGTATAAATATACACAGATATATATTTTTATTGTACAAATGTATACATATATACATACTGAGTGTATATACATATAAAAACTTAAACATGTAAACATATACATGGTTCACACGTTTGTTATGTATATTGTACTTGTTGTTTAATTGATGTTTTTTGTGCTGTGGCAGGTTTTTGAAGAGGACTGGACTCTGTGTGCTCCTGACTCTGGCTGTCCGTCTGAGAGTATGCTGGAGGACGAGTGTTTTATAGACCGCAGCATGGCACCTCAGTCTCAGGCCTGTCTTCCTCAGTCCAGTCAAGACCACCTGGTTCTGGAGTGGGACCCTTCGGTGGACATTGGTGGTTCAATCTCCCATGACGGCACAGACTCGTCCTCCTTTAGTGCAGCTGCAGGTAGGGATTGTGCCGGAATACAGTTCAATGGTTCCTCCAAGCAAACATCTCCATGTATATTACTTATATACAGGGTCAATGGTGATCATGAAATTTTAGCTGGTGATTAATTGGCGTGAATAATTGTGGTTCAGTGGTTTACAGGGTAAGCCTGAGACACAAACCTTAAAGTTGTTGTTGTTTTTAACATTAAACATAAATTATACATAGAAATGTTTTTTTTTTTTATATTTATATGCTATTATTTATAGCTTTATTTTTAGCTTGCATTATGTTCTGTTTTCCTTTTAGATTAAGTTTGCCACTTTGCTATGCATTTTGTCTTTTTTTCTTTTTTTTTTTTTTTATTCCTAAATAGCTTTCTTTTTTTGCTTAAGCACTTTTTAGTTTTAGTCAACTTTTTAGTCAACATCTTTTTTCCACATTGTTTTTTTGTCTAAATATTTTGTAGTAATGTTGATTTATTTTTGTGGTTTGCTGTTTATTTACAGCTGACGTAGGTTATTCCTTATGCTGTGATTTATTAAAATATTTTACAATAGTAATATTTCTGTCCTAAATTCACTTTTTTCCACACATCATTTCAAGCGAATATTAAAGTGAAACTGGAGCGTTTTGCATTCACTATGCATGTTAGCATTGTTTATGCTTTCATGTGCATGTGGTGTGAACCACCGCAGGTGCTGCAGAGGCATTTATGCTTCACGTGTGAATTACAATCAGGCCATTATGTAATAACCATGACCCCGAATGAGGACTGATGAGTTTATTGCGTTTCATAGCCCTTTATTTTTTGTGATGGCAATACATCGCTAGTGGTGTTCTCTAAAACACAGAAACTGTAACTTTTACCCATCTGGAGCATCAACATTTTCTTTCTTCCTCTCAGGTGTGCCTTACACGGATGAACCAGCCAAATATCCTCTGAGGAGGAGAGTCTACATGAGTCCCTTGGAATCACAACCAGACAATGCTGTCAGCGTCAAACTGCCAGTAAGTCCATCTGACAGCTCAGACTTCATCTTATCCTTATTTACATTATGGGCCAAAAAACCACAGCCTGCATTTTAATGTATAGTGTAGTGTATTTGCATACATTTTCCATCCAGCAACGAAATGTAATTGAAATGCAAATCAAGGTTTTTTTTGTGGGGGGCTTTCAGCTGAAAAGATCACAATGTGTTCTGTGTTTGTATGCGTGCATAGACGTAAGCACACGTGTTACTGCACATGTTGTAGCATGCAGGGTATGTAACATGCAAAAAGGCGGTTACTTGTTTGTGTTAGTTTGCTGTGTTTTTTTGGGGTTTTTTTTCTCTGCATTGAACACAGCTGGCTTCAGATTTAACTTGAACACAAATTAACCACTCTATTACTAAAGTGCATTAAAGCAGGGGTTTTCAAATTAGGATCCAGGATCCCCAGGGGCTTCAAGGGAATTTTGTGGGGTCCTTGAAAAAGTGTTTAATATACAGTGCTATAATAGTATTATTGATTGTTACTGGAAAAATGAAGAAAAATAAGACATTTAGTGAGTATAAGAAGGTAATTATGTAACATAATAGAAAATTATAAATCTTTTGATTTCATGAATTAATATAATTATAAATGTTATGTTTGTGTATAAATCGAGTCTTTTAAAAAAAAAATCTGCGAAAACATTTTTAAATAAGACACATAAATAGATACATTAGATTATTTACATTTGTTTATTTTACAGTACTAAAGTGAGTGGAAAATATTTAAGTTATATTATTTACAGAATTACATGTGTTTTTTGTTTTTTTTTTCTCAATTTTCTTAAATTGTATCTTTTAATACATGTGTAGCAGCCTTTTTTATTTTTCATCTAGGAGTAGGTCCCTCGCAAAAAGAGAATCATATTTGGGGGTCCATGTCATCTAGTAACCCTATATTAAAGGACATAACTTTAAAAAAAAAAAGTGTATAGAAGCAAACCTCAATGCTAAAAGTGACTGTGAATATCATGCATGTTGTGTATTTCTGTAATGTAGGTAAATGCTGAACGTAGTTGCTGTGTTTTTCAGGGCATTAAGAAGAGCTTAGAGTATGCGGCCTCACCCCAGACACCAGTGCCAGGTAAAGCCGTGGCTCCTGATTGGTCAGCGTGACTGGTGCCATCCATTGAAGGCAGTGTTCCTCTCACAGCTTAATCACTCGATAATCATGGAAGAGCTGCTCTCAATTTGGCTTGTTTTCTAATATCCTTGAAAAATAGCCAAGAGCCACCAAAACCTCGATTATGAGGGTCATGATGGGCAAAGATCTCAAAGCTTTTCAGCCTCTGTGTTGTGATGGTCCATTCAAAGCAGCAGCTTCTTTAATATTATATTTAATGCTTATATTCAGGAATCTAGTCTTTTGTTGTTGTTTACAAATATAACTTGTCTAATCCACAGTCAGCATTGGGATTTTTTTTTTTACAGCCTGATTTGTTTATGCTTAGAGACTTTGCTCACATATGTTTTGCTTGTGTGTTTGTTTGTGGATACAGTGATCAGAGCTGGCAAGCATCAGTACGCCGGGCCATTTAAGACTTCCACGCCTGAAACTAGGGCTCCTGAGTCTGTGACCTTTGACCCCGAACGCATCAGTGCTTGGCTGGGCCAGACGCATCAACTTTGTTCTAAAGCTGTCCAGACAGAACATGATTCACAGGTATATTTTGTTTGGTGTAAACACACAGTTTGGATGTTATTCCTATAACGCAGGAATGTTGTTCTGGGACCTGTGATTATGGAGGCTTCACTAAGGTCCAATATTATACACTACTGTTCAAAATTATTGTTTGTTTGAAACTAATTCATGCTTTCATTCAGTCATAATTTTTTTGAGCAATGCTTTAAATTGAACGAAAGAGTTTTCTACAAACAAAACCTAAAACTATTTAATAAATGCTGTTCTTTTGAACTGTTTATTCTATATTTTAAAAGTTCAGATTTTCCATAAAAAATATTAAGCAGCACAACTGGTAATAAATAATAAGAAATGTTTTACAACTTCAATCTGCTCTGTGAGTAATGCTGCTCATTACACTGTCAAAAACTGTTTAATTGCTCTTGTAGATTACTTTTGACATTAGCTTAACGTCAATATTATTGAATTTTTGGATGCAAAGTGACTGTTAATACCAGAGGTACATCAGTGTCACTTACTTGGCAGTAAATGGCCAGCTGCTGCTATCCATGTGTTTATAATGAATTACAGCTCGTAAAATCATTAGACTCTCAAATAGATTTAAACTACATTTTATATAGCAATTAATTATAGTAATTATATAAAATAATTGAAATTTTCATTAATGGGACAGTCTCTCACTAAATGTGATTTCTTGTGACCTTTGATGTTCAATAGCTACATAGTCATGAATTTTTACAACTTCATTTTTTTTAACCTGGAAATAAACACATGCTGATAATATCATTTTGTAAATGGGGAAAAATAATTATATAAATGCTATTAAATCACTAAAACGCACTAGTGGGCTTTTGGGAGCTCACTGTGTGTTTGTTCTTCAACACTGCACTGCATCTACAGCCTTTTTCATAACCTGCTGATTTTGTTCTGGATTAAATTTCTGCTTCATCAGTGTACATATTTAGTACCGCAGCCATAAATGCAGAATGGATACTCGGTGCAATTGCGCATGGAGAAATTTTTGCCAAATCTTATTAAGACTAGACCCGGCAGTCTGCATGCATTCTCTACTCTGTCATACTCTGCCTTTCCACCATTAATAGATGTCACATTGACGTGTTAAAGACCTGTTTGCGCTGTTCAAATCTACATTCACAAATCTATCATATTCATCAATGTTTCTGTGGGTAAAAGCTAATTTTAGAGCTTTCATAAAAGACGTGTTTACGAGGAATATGAAGCACGTAATATTCAGGCGTGCTAATTAATCCATCTCGAATGAATCCGTACCATCTTGACTAAAAAAAGCTCAGTGTGAGAGTTTCTGCAACTGATGCAGAGGCCCATTTGCCTGCCGAAGACTTGGAAAAACCTTGACGAAAGAGAGAGAGAGAGACCATTTCCATTTCAAAGAGCCTCTTGTAATTTCTCAGCGCTCATGGCTAATTGGCAGCTGTACAGGGATAGGGAAAAAGACCCGCCGCTCTAACAGGCTCTATAATGGCTGCCGTAATTGTGGACACAAACATAGTGAGGATCTGGCACCGCAAAAGGGCCAAGAGCGCCTGTGTAATGTGTCACACGAAAAGGTGGACGTATCTGTTGGTCCAATTAAAGGCCTCAAGGAATGGGAGCAAAACAGAGAACACAAAAAGACAGAGCCGCCTCGGACCTTATTAGTTAATGGAGCCCGTCTCTTTCGATTTACAAGTGCCTTTTGTAATATAGCGAAGCTGTCACATGTAGTGAGAGCTCTGCTGTCCACTCTTTGGCAATCAAAAGTGTTTGTTGCTTCTGTGAATCTTTATAGGCGCGCTCCAGTTTTTCATCTCCGCCGTCCGGACAGGAGGAGGAGGAGGGAGTCGAGTATCAAGAGAGCGTGCTCCCCCAGAGACGCCCCCACCCACTGCACACGTGCTCCACCCCCCGCCCGTCCTGGTCATGTGACCTCCACCATCACTCTCACCAAGACTCACAGGTATATCTCGCTCGCACAGACACGTACGGCCCTTCTGCACAAACACCCTTCTGGTGTGTTACAAACACGTAACTGCTTTTCTGATCACCTGGGGTTTGCGAATTAAAGCCAAGCTGGTTAATGTGTAGCAAACGCGGTGCCTCGCATGATTTTTATTATGTGTTTTACACCTCTCAACACACCCCACGCATAATTGCGCTTGTAATGTGCACCGGTGCCAAAGAACTGGTAAACAATAGAGTCCCTGCAGGGTTTTGTTAATCTCAAGCTATTATCGTCTTGTCCCTCTCTGTCACTAGAGGCAGCAGGAGAGACTTTGTTTCCCCAACTCTTTGGAGGACAACACCCGTGCAAAGTCGAGTTGGTGAGAAAGTCTTTTCCTATGCAGACTTCATTGAATTTGATTAATAAGCTGCTTGATTTATTGTTGTAGGCATTGTGTGTTCTTGTGCTAAAATGCACTTCTGTGAACAGCTGGCAAAACAGTCATTAGAAATGCATTAGCGTTCAAATGTTTTTACATTTATTTTTTTAATAACTTTATTCAGCAAGGACGTATGAAATTGATTGAGAGTTACACTGAAGACATTGTTTTTTTTTTTTTTTACCAAAAATACTAAGCATCACAACTGTTTTTAATGTTTATAATGAGAAGAAATGTGTGGCTAATCAGCATTTCTAAAGAACCTTGGCACTGAAGCCAGCTTTGCCAACAGGAGTAAATGGTTCACAAATATATTCAAATAGAAGTGTTATTTTTGAATTTTAATAATATACCACAATATTAATATTTTTAAAGGGATAATTCAGTCAAAAATTTCTTCTAATGTCTCAAATATCTCAAACCTTGACTTTTCTTTACTAAACAGAAATTTAAAAATAAATAAATAAATCTCCATACATTGAAAGTTAATGTCAATATTGTTTTACACCACATATTTAATGTTGATTATTACCGTTGAGCCAGCGATCTGGGCAGTGTCCAGAAAAGGCATGTTTAAAGTCTATTGGACGGCAAAAATGCAATGAGAGTCATTTGACAAAGTGAAGTCATATGCTTCCCTGACCAGTGAGGCCAATTTTAGATGTCCGAGAAATCAATTTAAATGGACTTAAACATGAAGCAGGGACACGGATATTAGTTTTGACCGTTTAAATCTTGCTGAAAGTTTTAATGAGTGAATACCATTCACCGTAAAGTTTCAGCCTTGGCTTGCAGTGGTTCCTCACCGATGCATACCAAACTGTGTAAATTAAAATTGATTTATGCCAGGGATGTACACTCCTGCCTCTATACTGCAGAGTTTAGCTCAGATCCTAACTGAACGCACCTGGACCAGCTAATCAAGGCCTTCTGGAATACAAAAGTTAAACTTTCAGGCCAGTGCTTTCAGGCAGGTTGAAGGTAAACTCTGCAGAAGCACAATAGGACAACATTGTTTTTGCCATTTATCACCATAGCAATGAACAGGTCTATTACTTCTGAGAAATAGCTTTTTAATTATGATGCATTTCTTTTTCCAGTGGACTGAAGGCTTCTACAGGCAGCTTATGGCACAGTGGCTCCTGGGTTTTGGGGCCTTTGAGGTTTTTTAACATGCGAAAGGCCTCAGCACCACTGCTGGTCCTCCTGTTTGCCCTCTTGCTTGCTGTGGTGATCTGGCCCCTCGTCTCGCTCCACTATGCTTCATGCCATCAGTCCAATACTCTGACCCGCTCATTTCACTTGGCCCTACATTACAAAGGACCCCCTCCAACCTGAGGACAATTTAGTAAGCACACATGGGATAGTTGATTAGTTCATAATTTCTATGAAAGCACATGTCTCCTAAAAACAGAGTGGGGTTCTATATCCATTCGGTTGCATGACCAGGTCCAAAAGATTTATATATGTTTGGACTCAAAGCCATCAAAGCTTATGGGTGCAAACTAATAAAACAAGTGCACTTAATTCTGCTCTGACACTGCTATTCTCACAATGTCAGAGTAAATTGTATAAAACTAAATTGATTTGACAGCTCTGGAAGCATCTCTGTTTAAAGCTGCCACGTTTACTTGAATTTTTGACTGACAGATTAAGCATTTTTGGCCAACCAGATATATATAGGTTTGTTCGGGCCAAATTAAAAATAATAATTTAAAAAGAAGATCGTTTATGAATGAAAGGGGTGTGTGTTTGCTTTTTTTTTTTTTTTGCAAGATTTATTTTTTGTTTGTTTAAAGAATTTTGTACAGAAAGAATATAACTCAGCATTTCTTACTGCATCACAACATGCAATATTTGGTCAAGAGCCACTGTACTGTAATAGCTGTAACATTTTTTTTAAAAAGGGCATTCTACGTTGTATTTAATAGATTGCATGAGTCCAATGAAGACACAGAAGCAAGCTTTAAAGCGATTCCTTGTGCTCATCAAAGATGGGTTTTGCACTGTTATCCACTTTTTATGACTTAAAATAAAAGAGATAAGATTGAAAACAACTGGCTGGCTGTGGATGGTGACATTGGAATGCGTGTAGAGTGATACGCCGTGTGATTCTCATTGGGAGGAAGCAGTCAGTGTCTTTCTCTGTGTATCTGGCTTGCCGGTCAAGCTGAAAGAGGTTTTTGTGCTGCTGCCAGAGACAAACACTCAAAAAGATTATAAAAGAATGTTTCAAATTCAATTAGCACACAAATGATCTTCACTGGAAACGTCTGCAGATGGCCTTTCAACCTCATCTCGATCCATTCAGAGCTCTTGGGAGTTGAACTATAGGCGACGCTGCAGAAAATGAAGTGTTGTGTGCATGGGTAAGCAGGTCTGTCTTTGTTTGATGATGAGTTTATTTACTTGGCAAAAACGGAGGCTCAAATTGAACCATATACCTCTGCGAGACTAGAACCTATAAACCGAAAGCAAATAAATTCTGGTATCCACCTGAGGACGACTTGAACAAACAGGGAGGATTTCTGTGGCAATAAAACCTTTAGAGGAAATAGACTTTTCTGAACTCTGCCAAGGTATTGAAGGTCAGTGCTGCTGTTACAATATCAGTAATTGCTGATAAAAAAAAAAGCATTTGGATTGGGTGGAAAAGAACTGTGAGGTAAAAGCTCCCATGAAAGAAGAGGAGATGGCTTTTTAATAAAACATGCAAGTGAATTTATCTGGGCTGCATAACTTGCATGATCTTGAACCAAATGTGACTTCTTTATTTTTTAATGAGCGTAAATGCATTTTAATTTTGGCTTCTAACTTACTTTTGCGGTTGCTGTATTTTAAATGCGGCATTACAAGTTGACAAGGCAGATGTGTATCACAAAATGCAAAAAATGTGAGTTGGGACAACCTGACTCTGATTAGGCAGCAACACTAACTCAGTTTTGCGATGGTTGTTTAGAATTAATATGATGGTACTGACCACAACAGGCCTTGCGTATGTGGACGAAAAAGAAAAGAAAAAGCATTTTGTTTGTGCACCATTCAGCTGAAATGTGGACGAAGGCCCAGCAATTTGCATTCCAATGCCTTTCATTATGTTAGTAATACCATTAACATTAATAAAACTATTATAAATATATACTGTAAATATATATAAAGGTGCTTATTATAAAGTTATACTTTTATTGAAATATACGTATTTATATATTAAAAAGATATGTATGTTTTATGACTAAAGTATACTTAATATGTATTAATTGTAAACTTAGTACTAGAATTATTAATAAAAATGCAAAGAGGGATAGCTTTTAATATATACTTTACCATATATATATATATATATATAAATTAGATATTAACTTAAATAGTTTTATGTGGAGAGGGAGCTTTTTAATTATTCAATTTTATTTACACTGATATGTTTTTAACTTTTTATAAAGTAATATGTATTTTATTATAAATATTATAATGAATCTACGTGAATATTATGAATGTTTAATTTCTTTCACATTTAATAAAAAAGTTATATAGAGAGAAAGAGCCCTTTCTATTAATTAATTTCACCTATATGTGTGTATTTATTTATTTATTTTTTTTTTATATATATATATATTTTGCTCCCTGGTCACCCTAACCTAAGCTAACATTTCGTACTGTTCTTATTAGTTTTACAAATGTCTGACTGTACTTTGTTTTTGTTTCCTTTCTGCCCAGCTTAATATACCAATAATCCTATTTCAGAAACCATCTTATCTCATTTGTTTATTGACTCGTTGGTTATAGGCTACTCAATATTCAGACATCACTCTGGCATCAGGACCATGTCTGCACACATTTCACGCTCTGCCTGATGGACAGCGGCTGCACCCAAGCCTCTGTGATCAATACTAAAAGGAGCATTTCACAATGATTAGCTGCTGTTTTCAGATACCGTTTCTGTGTCCTGCCAACACAAGTGGGCAAAGGTACTCAAGTGACTTAATGAGATATCATGGAGCTAATCGACAGGATAGGGCTCCATTGGCTAGGACCTTGGCTCCCAGAACCCCCCTCCCACACAGCAGGGCTCGGTCACAACAACACCAGTGATTGAGACTGACAGGCTGTGCGCTAATAAAGAGATTACACGGAAATCCCTCTGAAGCCAACACTTCAGGACTGCGCTCGTTTGGAGATCTAGAACAGCTGCACCTCAAAGGTTGTCCATGCGTGAAGTTAACGTTACGTTTAGGCCGCAAGGGACACATTAACCAATCAGCATTACACTATAAAAGGTCATCGAACAGTGCAGCTTGTCTAAGCTGTCCACCAGGGCAGTGGGATGAAAGATCTCAACTTGCTTTATCGTCAAAATTCCCACAAATTAAACGGCTGTCAGGTGCAAAAATTGCTTGTTGCCTTCGAATAATCACAAATTAAAGGGATAGTTCAATCAAAAAAAGCTGTGTCATTTATTTACTTTCAAACTTGTATGATTTACTTTTCTCTGATATTTTGTTTCAACTGCTTTTTATTAAATGATGACCACATTTTTATTTCGTGGTCAATTATACCTTTAATGTCCAATTGAAACTGAAATAGAGACAATATTCTTCCAGAAAGTGAAGAGCGTAATTGTTTATCGAAAAAGTAGGCCAGGGACTTTGTTCTGTTGCTGATTGGCGAATGAGATTTTGGCGCGAGTTTCCAGGGGCGGAGTTTAAGTGGATTAAATGATTGGAGGAGTCGTGTCAATGTTACAAAAGAGTTATACGCACATTGGGATGCAGGGGAAGTATCATTTTCCCCTGAAGGTCCAGTTATGCATTTTGATTACACATTTAAAAAAATATATAAATGTTCATTTAAATCAAATTAAAACATTTAATATCTGCTTTTATTCATTTAACTTGAAGTACTAAAGTTAACTAAAAGTAGATTTAAACAACATCAAAAACGTTTAAATATTTAAAACCTACTAAAACATATTTACCAAAAAAATGTAATAAAAGTGAAAAGCGAAAATGTTAAACTGAATTTAAAAAATGTTAAGGATATTAAAATAACACTGGTTCATGAGATGATCTATAACATGCATTGAAAACAGATTTTCATTAATGCCGGCTTCTCAGTCTCCAAAATCTCTCAGTCTTCCAGTGCATGGTATGATATTGCTGCATCATCACCCAGACAGCAGCAGGCCTACCATGGCCAGATCTTATTTTGGATCAGATCAGGCCTGATGCAATCTCCCCTTAGAGGAGCTGATGGATGTTTTGGGCTGGCAAGAAAATAAATAGGAAGGTGGACAGCCAAAAAATGTTCATTCCGCCAAAGTTCTCCTAGGTACAGGTTGCAGAGGAGTGAAGTATGCCAGAGCAATCTATTTCACACGGTGCAGCTGAAACCTAATTACACAGATTAATGTCCCATGGAAGGTGCCATTACCTAAATAGCCTCCTAAAAAAAGGAGGAGACTTCGCTTCAGCCCAAATATGCGGTTTAAATGCTAATGGATCCTTCAAATCTAGATTCGAATAAGTACGTCTTGACTTTCTCCAGTCTGCTGCTGGAGTAAGATTTTGTGCAGCCTTTAATTCCCCCTCTGCAGGCACTTCTCTTGACAATGACAGTAAGCCTGGATAAGTCTCCACCCCACCTTCTCCGACGTGAAATTTTTAACCAGGCCTGCCAGTAGGAGAGCGAAAGGCTAAACTTATCATTTAATACTGATTTCGTTCCCACGTTTCACCTGTTTAGTGTGCAAATGCTGGACTGATTAAACTACTTTTACTTCCTCTGCGAACCGCCAGGGACCCGGTGTTGGGGGCGGACAGAAGTTGATCGGCTCACTTTTGATCCCGTTGTTTACAGCTGCGTGAGGAAGCACGTGCTGGTCAACCCGGCTTCTTAAAATAAGACCTGGGTTGTGGCGGATGAGAGCACTGGAAATGGAGTTGACAGTCGGAGCCATGAGCTTGACGCGGTCTTCGGGTTGAATGTGTCAGAAGCACCCCACCCCCAGCTTCACCCCTCTGCTCACACACAAGCGCGCTGTCGCAAGGCATTAGCGTGGCAGAAATACACACACTGCATGGGCAACAGCGGTGCTACATCTTCCCATCTTCACGCTGGAACCTGTGTGACATCAGATGTGCATTTACAGGTTTACTGGCAGGATTTTGTGAGCTGTTGAAGGATGAAGCTTGTGCATGACCTATAGTGTTTACAGATGCAACAACTGTGGGAAGAACCTGTCCTTTTTTTAAGCGAAATCCCGTTTTTGTTGTTTTTTTCTTCTTACAATCTCATATCTGACTGGAACCAACAGCCGACCTTCACATCCTCCTCCTCTTATTGCTGTTTGTCTGTCTATATATCTATTTATCTATTGTTTTTATTCATTAATAAATTCATCCTCAAATCAATTAATTAATCCAGTAATTAGACTCTGGATTGTCTTAATATAATAAGATACAATTTATTAATTTATCTATCACTTTTCAGACAATGCAAAGCATTGCCTTAATTAAGCAACAATTTATTGATTGATTGAGGTATCGATTCATTAGCTATTTTATTCATTCATTGATTCGCTTTTTGTTATTTAATAATTTTTTTTAAACCATTTCATACACAATGGAAAGACATTGAATTGCTTTTAAATATTAATATTATTTTTATATTTATCAATCAAATTGCATCGGTCATTAACAGGGAATTAACAGCCACAATAAAGAGGGAAAAAAGATACAGAAGTAAATTTTTAAGCGATTAAAATAATAATGCATTCATGGATTAATATTGACGCAAAAGGAATAAAATGCATTAAAAATAAGATTCAATTGCAATTAGCAAAGTGCAACAATTCTCATGCAGTCACTGAACCCGGATCTATTTTTATTATATTGTTTTTAGATAGATTATTTATACTTCCCTATACATGTATTATCATCAAGTGATCTATCATCTCTGAAGTGCAGTGGAAGGTCAGACAAACCTCACACATGCACACATAGCCACACAATCATAACTGAGTTACTTCATGTCCTGTAAAAATAATCCCCTGTTATCCTGCTATTTATAGAGCGCTCCTTCAAACTGACCAATCCCTCAGGCTCCTCCCCTTCACTTGAATGAGGATGATTTTACTTTGATTCTTTGGCAGCTTGATAATCCTACAGCATTGCTCAGTTGCGCCAACAACCAGGCCGAGACTGAATGTCTGACTCGATGATGCCTCCAGACAGATGTGGCATCCTCCATGAGGAAATTAAAGCTCAATGAAGGAGCGAAGAATTCTCTCGCAGATGCTAAGTCGTATGAAATATTCATCACAGAGCGACGCATTTCCAGTGGAACGGAACGCACATATTATTCTGGCCTTGGGGCAAATTTTGTCCAATATTTTAAACAGGCACACAATAAAACAGTATTTTGGCCTTGGCACAGTATTAATATTCCTAAATATTCCATTTCATTCCCTGGCTGCTTTAAGGTCCCAAAAGCAATTTCTGTAAAGTAGATACTTGTAATAGTCTTTCTTACTGTCCAGTTACATCAAACCAACATGCACACAGGACTTTGTTCTGATTCCCCAACAATTAGCTTCAGATAATGAGGTCAGTTGTTCACATTTCTATTTGTGGAGCCTGTGCAAACGTCTTTCATTTTTATAAGGGAATGTGTAACAGGGTGAGATGTAACACCATCAGTTTAACCAATTAGAAATTAGCTACAGCAATGACATCGCTATCATACCAGCCTCCTCAAGTGAGAGTAAAAACTGTCTATAAAGTATTGATAGATGATATTGTTCATCAAAAAAATTTCATATACATTGAAAACATGAAATATCCATGGCTGATTTTACAGGAAGGTACTTGTTTATTTTTTTTAAATGAGGTGTTATTGTTTAGAATTTTGTATGTCATTGCATTTGTGTTAAATAAATCAGAAGTGTATTTTTCACCTCACTGTCTATGAAAAGATAATATACATAATAGCAAATATGTATATATGTGTACCGCTCAAAAAAATAAAGGGAACACATCCTAGATCTGAATTAATGAAATATTCTTATTAAAACTTTCTTTACAAAGATGGTCTCCTGAGGGATCTCCTCCCAGACCTGGACTAAAGCATGAGTACATGGAGCGAGACATGATGTTCCAGATGTGCTCAACTGGATTCAGGTCTGGGGAACAGCGGGCCAGTCCATAGCATCAATGCCTTTGTCTTGCAGGAACTGCTGACACACTCCAGCCACATGAGGTCTAGCATTGTCTTGCATTAGGAGGAACCCAAGGCCAACCGCACCGGCATATGGTCTCATAAGGGGTCTGAGGATCTCATCTCGGTACCTAATGGCAGTTAGGCTACCTCTGGTGAGCCCATGGAGGCCTGTGTGGCCCTCCAAAGAAATGCTACCCCACACCATTACTGACCCGCTGCCAAACCAGTCATGGTGGAGGATGTTACAGGCAGCAGAAGGTTCTTTACAGCGTCTCCAGACTCTGTCATGTCTGTCACATGTGCTCAGTGAGAACCTGCTTTCATCTGAGCACAGGGCGCTAATGGCGAATTTGCCAGTCTTGGTGTTCTCGGGCAAATGTACGGTTTTGGGCTGTAAGCATAACCCCCACCTTCATGGAGTCTGTTTCTGACCATTTGAGCAGACGCATGTACATTTGTGGCGTGCTGGAGGTCATTTTGCAGGGTTCTGGTAGTTTTGCAGGGTCCTGTTCCTCCTTGCACAAAGGCAGAGGTATCAGTCCTGCTGCTGGGTTGTTGCCCTCCTACGGCCTCCTCCACATCTCCTGACATACTGGCTTGTCTCCTGGTAGCGCCTCCATGCTTGGGACACTATGCTGACAGACACAGCAAACCTTCTAGCCACAGCTTGCATTGATGTGGTTTGATCCTGGATGTCGCATTGATCCTGAATGAGCTGCACTATCTGGGCCACTTGTGTGGGTTGTAGACTCCGTCTCATGCTACCACTAGAGTGAAAGCACCGCCAGCATTCAAAAGTGACCAAACCATCAGCCAGAAAGCATAAGAACTGAGAAGTGGTCTGTGGTCACCACCTGCAGAACCACTCCTTTATTGGGGGTGTCTTGCTAATTGCCATTTCCAGCTGTTGTCTATTCCATTCACACAACAGCATGTGAAACTGATGGTCAGTCAGTGTTGCTTCCTAAGTGGACAGTTTGATTTCACAGAAGTGGGATTGACTTGGAATTACATTGTGTTGTTAAGTGTTTCCTTTTTTGAGCAGTGTATATATACACACATATATATAATCTGTCCATACCTCCATTTTTACTTTTTAATTATTCTTACCAAAATAACATGTTATATAGATTTGGTTTTGTATCTCAATTTTGTTGCCTACTAAAACAAAAAATAAATAAATACAATACAAAACTATTTATTTATTTATATATGTATATGTCTCAATAATAAAATTAATTATTATCATAATAACTTATAAAAACATAGTTAATTTTTTTTATTGTTTTACATCCCACCATTGCGCATTATCATAGCCTACTGAATAAAAAGCATTTCTTCACTATTTTTACCTCAACTTGTTGCAAAAAATTGTACTTTAATGTTTGATTCATTTTTAATGTAATTACTTTTTTACAAAATATTTATTTATCATTTTCCGTTTTACATAGGCATAGGCTAGGCAAAGTTTAGACAGACGTTGAAACTAAACGGTACAACAGTCCCCAGTCTCGACCACTCGATCTCTTGCCCTGCGTCACTGAGGTGCAGAAACAATCCGCGGACCTGCCGCAGCCAATCTGAAGGGTCGTGATGCAACATCACCACATTTCACGCAAATCAGGGGAAGTGGCTGAAATTAAAGTTACCATCTCAACCCCGTACAGTAACCCTCTTAGTGTTGGGGGCGGGTGTGTGTGTGGTGGCAGGGTGGGGGTGGTCTCCCTGGTTGCTAAGGGCAACAGGGTGAGATAGATGGAGCCGCAGCTGCGCGTCTGTTAATACCAGCGCTCGACCCTCAACGTCCCCGCGCGCGCAATTCTCCACACACACACACGCGCGCGCTCTCTCTCACTCACACACACTGATCTCTCTTCAGTCAAGGCATGAGGATGCGAGCGGGGATTTAGTTTCAGTGTCTTTTCCAGTCTGCAGCAGATTATTACCTTTCCTTCAGCACACGGGACGGATTTACACACGAGAAACAAGGTTTGCAGACTCTTTTCTTAGTTACAATGTTTTTGTTGTATTAATTTGAGTAATTCGGTCGTGCAGAATTTCACTTTGCATTTATGAGTCAAAACACATACGCGTTGTTGTGAACGCTTCGCCCATGCAACGCATTTACAATGGATATCATAAGGAAGTGCAGAGATTTATTTGGAAAGGACAATAGGCGCGCGATGACTGCGCCCTGGATTTGAATTCGTAGGAATAGTGAAATAGAGTATTTGGTTAAAAAAATACATTTACAGCTTGCCTTGCCTTGTGTTTATGTGTATGAATAAGGACATCTGCTTCACTATTGCGTGTTTGCTCAAGCAACTGTTACGAGTTCGTTCATTCATTCATGCGATCAACTTCGCCAAACGTGCCAGACTGTCCTCTCGCATATTATCATCAGACGCAGTCAAGTGTGAATTTGCTCCCAATTGCGCCCAGTCTGTGGTGTAGGCTTTGTGTCAGTGAAATACCTATTTACAAACCAAAAGCACTTCGGTCGCTGAATTGGATCCTAACGAGATTTCGAGAATAAAACAAGCATGGCTTTACCACAATAGACACGGAATGCGCGCGCTTGTACGTGTGGCGCGCGGGTTGTTGTTGTTTTCCCGCTGCATGATGATTTCATAATTCCCACATCACACATATTCACGATGACAGACGTGTTAGTGGTTACTGGAAGCTTCGTGGATCTAAATATTTTTTGAATCATTCAGAAACTCCTGTGAGGTCCTATAAATTGGTGATCCGAGTCAAGTGACGTGAATGAGCATTGTTCAGGGTTGTTTTCCAGACACAACAGAAGTAGGATGTCTCCTTGAGCCTTTTCGACGCTTTTTTGGCAAATAACGTACTGCTCATGCAACGCCGTCAATTAAAACAACTTGGGTGATGTTGATATCAACACATTTTTACAAAATGGAGGAGATGGTTAGGGACGCATTAGCAATGCAAATGAGGTTTTGAAGAGCACTGGCACCTGCCGTCTCCAGCATTTGCATTGGCTTTTCCCTCGTTTCTCATTAGAATTATGTTCTACTTCTGCAAAGCAAGGTTTGAGCCCACACTTAGGGCTTTATCGAGGGAGCTTCTCCAAGTCTCTTCTACTGCGTTTGCATAACAAAGGGCAAGGGTTTTGTCCATGAAAAGAGGGGACAAAACCGTCAAGCCTCAATTGTCCCAGTGTCAGTCGGATGGGCAAGCAGGGTCTTGTGCCCCATCAGTAAACAGACTCAGTCACGGCGAAATCCAATTAAGCCATGTTCTTTCCATCAGGCTTTTCACAAGGCAAAGAATATTGCTTCTGTTTTTTATGCTACTGTACTCATTTTACGGTGCATACAGTCATAAGGTTCCTTGAATAAATCAATTATGTAACTATGTCACATGTGGTTTCAGACCAAATACAACATACAATAATTTTAAATTTCGCAAGTGGGTCATTCAAAGGAAGCATTAAATTGCTTTATGCATCAAGAAAGCCTGACGAAAGATATTTTTTTTTTAATCTCAAAAGAATCCTCTGTGTAGAAACAAAAACAGCCCCAGTGTTAAGCGATATGAGTTGACCTAGGGTGAAGAGTTTAGAGGTTTATAATAAGATCTTTTATCGTCATATGAGCAATGGTATGTGGACTTATTTTTGCTTTTGCCATTTTCACAGCCTTGCCTGACATCACATACACTATAAGATATGCTAAATGTTAACAGAAGATGTGATGTATTCAGCTCAATATCTAAATGAGAGATTATCTAAAGTACAGGAAAGACTCCAAATAGCCTGAATGGTATAACACATCAGTGCTCATGTGTACACTGACTTCAAGGTGATTGGGGGCACTTAAAGACAGCATAAATTTGTCTAGCACATACTTAATTTTTACCCTATGTAGAACATAGCAGTACAGCTAAGTTTCAAGCATTGTTAAAAAAATGAATAAATAAAATCTCATATGCTGATTGAAATACATGCAGCCAATTTAAGACTGATTGTTGTTGTTTTCTCCTTCTAGCTTTGAAGTCCATCTACTCCATACGGAATATGATGCAGAATTGCCCATTTCTTATGGAAATAAGTTGGATAGGAACACTCACAGAGCTGTTGGCTGATCATCAATGAACTCAGTTCCATAAAGAACTTAAGGAAATAAGTATCTTTCAACGAGGAAGGCCTGAAAGTTGTTTTTATTTTCGATATGGCGGCAACTGAGGCTAATGCAGAGCCTGTCCAAGCAGACATTGTCGAGAACAAGGCCGAGGTAGAAACCACAAGTCCAGCCCCAGCTTCAACAGAGGAAGCCCCAGCTTCAACAGAGGAAACACAGCCTTCCACTGAAGCACCGCCAAGCACAGAGCAACCAGCTGATAGTAAATCTAAGCCAGCCTCTGAAAAAATATGGGACTCTTTTTTAAATAAAAGTGGGCTTGGAAAAGTTATGGGAGGGAAGAAAAAGAAGGAGCAGCAGACAGGAGCTGAGGATACTACTGGCGAGGAGCAGGATAAGGTCTCTGGCCAGAATGTTCAAGGGGATAATGCAGGCCCTAAAGAGCAAGAATCTAGCCAGCCGGCAGAAGCTGGCGATGCTGCGGCTGATGGGCAGACTATTGAAAAAGCACCAGAAAATGAGGAGGCTTCCCAAGAGCAAAAGGCATCTGGTGCCAAGCCAAAGCAAGGAGAGAAGTCTAGTGTTAGGGACTTCATCCGCAATCCGGTTGCTAAAATTTTCTCGCACAAAAGCACAGACAAAAAGGAGGGAACAGGAGCACTCCAAAAACATGGGAAGGTTCGGTCAAAATCATTGGACAGGCTGGAGGATGCTGATGCCAGTACAAATGTGGCAGACCAAGCAGAGGAGCCTCCGACTGCAGATGAGCCAGACAAGTCTAACCCCCAAACAATGAAAAACATGAAACGCTGGCACTCTTTTAAGAAACTCATGGCTCAGAAAAGTCACAAGAAAAGCACAGACGAGTCCAAGGATGCTGATGGAGCAGAAGGAACCAGTGCAGATGGAGCTGGAGACAGTGGGACACTGGATTCCGCTACAAAGTCAGAGCACTCTGGACAAAAAAGGTGGAAACTAAAGAGATCCTGGACATTCCAAGGTCTGAAGAGAGATTCATCCGTTGTTGGAATCCACAAACCAAAGGACAAAGACTCTTCAGATGTTAAAGACGAAAACACCCCAGAGGCCGAAGAGGGGATGGAAGATGTAAAGGTAGCCAGTGACGTAGAAACACAGGAGAAGAGTAACGCTGAGGGTGAGGAGGAGAAAGGAGCAACTGCTACCACACAGCATGCAAAATCGGTGGACCAGCATGCAAATGAGATCTGGACCTCTTTCAAAAAACGAGTTATTCCCAAATCAAAGAGGGCAGCTGACTCTGGTGGTGTAGAAGAGGAAGCAGCGGGTGAGCAAGAGCAGACTGATGAACCACAGGCGGGTAAAGACTCAGGCAAGACAGCCAAGGCAAAAAGGACACACTTCAACCGTGCTGTGTCACTAAAGAACTTTATAATGCGAAAGGGAAAGAGCACCAGCATGGACATGGGAGAGGGTGCAGCAGCCCAGAAAGATGGAGATGGTACAGGTGAAAGTGAGGCTAAAGACGTGGATGGCCTTGATGATGCAGCTGGGGCAACCGATGTCCCACAGACTGGATCAGAGGAGCAGACTGCGGCTCCGAGTGAGAGCAATAATGAAGCTCAGGTGGTGAGCGAACACAAGAGTTCTGATGGAGAGGAGAGGTCCCACACTAGTGCACCATCTGATCAGCCATCAGACAAGTCTCACGTAGCGGATCCAGCACCAGAGGGTGAAGGCCAGACAGAGCCGAAAGCCAATGGTGAGAATGGATGCTCGGATGCTACATCAGAGGACACCGCAGCACACAATCATGAAGCAACAACCCAGAATGACGTAAAGGATGAGGAGACCAACCAGGAGACCATAGACTCTAGCGGCAAAACTTGTCAGAAGGACGGGAAGATCCTCAATCAAGATGGGAAGTGCGATACTGTCAATGCAGTTGCCCAAAGCGGTGAGTGTGAAGCTCCAGTTGACTCGAGAGATCAACAGCAAAATGGAAATGACAAAGCAGAGTCTAAAGTAGGAGTAGGTACTAGTGTTGAGGTAGAGACCGGGGGGGATGGGGCCTCTCAGTGTGGAGGGTCCCTTTCTGGGTCAGCGAAGACCAATACAGATGAACAAGAGGAGGCCTTGAAGAGGATGTTCTATGAGGTTGCAGCTTCCATCGTTCGTGCAGTTGTATCGTCAGCCACTGAACAGTTAGCCAAGGAGAAGGACGTTCTGGACAGTAGTTTGAAGTGTTTCCAGTCTGAAAACAATAGCAGTTACACAGATATTGATGTCAGTTACTGTCACAGAGAAGTTACTTTAAATCAGGGATCTCTGTATTGATCCTTGGCGATCTTGAGCACCTTCATCTGTGTTTGTGGGAACATGTTCTGGTGTTGTGGACACATGTCAAAAAGATATCGCTATACTCCATCGCCCCTTTAAAACGTTGTGAATTTTAGGGTCAGTGAATTCTAAGGAAGATACAGGTGGTTTAATTGAGCTGTTGTGAAGTTATCCAAAGTAGCAATTTGTGTATTCTCAAGAAGTTATATATACGTAAAGTAATTTATATGTAAAGGAAAGATTCCAGCATGTCTCTATATTAACGTGGAACCACTAAGTGTTTTTGAGGTAGAGGTTTTTTTCACAATAGTGTCAGATGCAGTTGTTTAGCGTTTGCTGTTCTGTATTATAAAATTCACAATTTATTCTGGTGAACCTAAACGAACCTCTTCTCTGTGACAAAAATGTGTGTGTAATGAATGAAAATTTAAAATGTAGAAATATATTGTAATATATTCTGAAATCTCTTCTGTTATCATTTACCAGAAAAAAAGGCGGGAAACGTGTGACGCCACACAAAGAGGATTAGATCTGCATGGGATTCGTTCAGCGAGGAGCTTTGCCCCCCCTTCCCCCCAAAATATGGAGTAATCACATGTTTACACCACGATTCACCATGGTGAGAGATGCAATCCACATAGTTTAAAAAAGCAAATCTTGAAAAGCAATAATTCAGAATCATCGATCAGTGCAGTTCTTGCTACCATTCCATCACTGTAAATGTTTTACCTGTCTACTAGTGAGATTTTATATTGTCATAAATGACATTCCTTCGAAATGTTAATCTCAGTGATCACAAAGTACCGTGATCATAAAGACTGTTAGTTTTATATTAATTGCCATTCTGTTTGTAGTTTTCCTTTGACTAGATATATGTGATACAGACACATTTGAAATAACAGCCTGCCAGACTGCCCCCGAATTGTGAATTCAATACGGAATGTGCTCTAATATCTGTGTTTTTGTTTTTAGACTGTTATCTTGTGTACATGAATAAACCACCATTAAACATTAAGTACTTCTCCGGGTTTTCTTGCAGATTATGCCATCAGATTTTAGAAAATGCTGACTAGTAACAGATTAACTGGGTTGGCCATTTGGGGCAGTTGTAAGATAAGACTCAGCCAATGCAAATCAGTGGAGTGAATGTTTAGTTTGCCTCCAAAAATACTGCTTCACAAATAGTGCGTAATTTGGCAACATGCATTACATGAAACCCCTAATATGAACACTGTATTATGGCAAATGTTCATTTATATTGGCTTAATTTACCTGCAATTTAATATCCTACTCTCAATATTTGTATTGAGCTCATGTGATTATGACTGTACCATCCTTGACAACCATCACACTGCCAACTATTTACACTGAATCATACTATTATTTCGAACGTTAAATGCAGCTTAACAGAAATCCTAGCAACAGGTAAGGTGCAGCAGTCCCAGTAGCTCACTGCGGGGTCAGGGTTAATGAAGAACCGCGTGGAAGTATTAACAGATAATGAGCTGACTTAACAGGGACAAAACAGGACAGAGATATTGAGACTGTATTGGCAAGTGGGTAAAACTGACACTCTGCATGACAGACTTTTGAATGTGGCTTTGAGAAGAAATCAATACCTATCGACAGCCCGACCCCGGTGGACTTCACAGACTTATGTCTCTTCTTACATGCCAAAAAGGGTCAATAACATTTTAATGTTTGTTTTGGTATGAAAATACTTTTATTTGCAACAGGCATTTGCATACGCTGCTAAATATACTGTGGCCAGCAGTTTATAACTAAAAAAAAAAAAAGATGAGTTTGAATCAACTGGGGGGAACAAAAAACAACCATCTCTGCCCTTTGTTTTAGACGGTGTTGAGAGACAAAACTCTTGCCACCTCATTTTCCCTTGTCATTTAACTGTACCCAGCCGAGTGTTTATTAACTATGACACAGAGCATTAAAAACTCACGTCAGATAAATCCATTGAAAGGCAATCTGCTTAATGGTGCACAGGCCAACAAGATGACACTTAATGGCCACTTTTGCTGAAAATACCACTAGGTCACAGAGCTACTGTTGATTTTCGAAAGCATACTGACGAATTAAAGAAAACCAGAAGAGAGAGCTTTTATCTTACAAGTTTTCCCATCTTTATGTAATTAATAAGAGGATTGTTGTGCTAAAGCCTCTTAGTGAAAAAGCACAATGCACAAACTAATGTGTTTTAATCACATTTTGCACTGCAGATATGTAAACAACAGTTAAAGGCAATTTACAGTTATGATTTAAGAAACTCTTACACCATATTATCTGAGAAAATATAAATACAAACAGGCAATTAAAAATAAAACAAAAGTCCTTTAGTGCATTACTCCCATCGTCACATATTTACAGACACTGCTTAAGAACAGATCATGTTTTGGGATAAAGCAGTTGTGCATGGTCGTACACATATTATACACATTACATACATCTTCACAGATCTACTCCATTTTGGACATCTCAAATTTTGTAGTCATGATCTCCTGAGGAGGGAAAAAGAAAGAGAAAATCAAAATCATGAAAGGAAAATCAATGAGGAAAGTGAGCCATTTGGAAAAAAAAAAAAATGAAATTCCTAAAATAAATAACACGGTTACACAAATACCTATTAAAATCCTGCGTTTTTTTTCTAGTATGTAATCTCTGATCTCCTCTTTTAAGAGATTTGTCCACGTTGGCTGCTGTTCGATATACGAACACATCCAATGTTAGCTTAAGTGAGCTCTCATTAGTCAGACAAAACCTCCAAAGCCTCAGCGCTCCTTTTGTTCCAAGCAGAAAGAAAACAACCGACGGAGAGGGAGCGAGGGTAAACACTGTGACGTGAGGGGCTGAGAGCTTTCTGCTCTACTTTAGAAGCTCAAAGGGTGCCCACTGCTGGCCAATCAGAATATGAGACACTCACCTCGTCTGAGTCTAGCAGTGGCGGCAGTGCGCTGCAAAACAAAGAGAAGGACACGTCAATGACACGGCTACAAGCTTTACAGGCAAACTGATGACACGTTTGGGTGTGCAAATAATCACTGACATACTGAATAGTGCTACTAGTGTTTGTGTCTATTTATCATTCCATCCATCATTTTTATACACATATGACTGCCTGGACTTACACATCAGCCATTGATGAGGGAATATTCTCCTCGACCCATTTGAGATCTTCATCCTGGATGGAATATGAAACAAATTTACCATGACATCACCAAAAACATGCAGCATAACAATAAGCAATTGTTTTCACACAGCATGATGTTTTTTATGTAAAAAGCATGTCTAATTCTTCATATTGCAACATAGCATGTTTATTTTCATGAAACAGTTCTATTCTTTAAGCAGAGTATTGTTATAGTTTACCACTTTGCTGGGTTTTGCCGTTCCGTTAGTCTCCGGTTTCATCCCTCTCATTTTCACACCCTCTGTGAATTCAAGTTTAACTGGTTAGAACCGGCTAAACACAGTCAAATAAAAGCACAGCAAACAAAGGCTGATAACCAGATCTGGCCGACTTGATAGGCAGCATTCAAGTGTGCTAATGAAATGTAAACTGCATGTCATTTTAAAGTTGGCATGAAATGAAAAATGACCTAATTGTCTAAAAGCGTGCTATAGATCTGGTTGTAAACGTTTCTCTATGTGTGTGTTTATTTAAAAAAAACTGACCTATGAATATTTTGTTTAAATGACATAATTTGTTAGAGCTTCACCCATCATTTAGTTTGTTTAAACCCACCCCTGCAAGCATATGTACATCTGTCTTCACTTTTCAGCTCAACATCCAGTCATCAATCGTGACAATTCTGTTTCATCACTACTTTAAATCAAACACATCCTATTTAGTGGAAAGCGAAAGACAGCTTGTGAAGATCCCCTGTGCAGAATTATTTCTCCATTATCTTTAAATACAGGCCACTACTACTGTCTCACACCTGCTAATTTTTTAATTAAGACTCTAACCGAAGGCTTCATTCATTAGCTGCTCCTCTTCTTCATCCTCGCTAACCTCATCCACCAGTGGACTGAAGGCATACCTGAAGGGTTCAGAAGGACAAAGATTGACAGTCTTGTTTCTGCTATTAAGTGGAGATGGGTCGACACATACTGTAGATAGAGGTGAAGTGCTTTACCTCTGGTTGTTGGCTGATGGCCTCCATAGGAACATGATGACAAGCAGGATACTAGAGAACAAGAAGCGCCAGAAGGCATCATCTATCCACAGCTCTCTCCAGTCCTACAAGAGTAGTTATGAAGGCAAGTAAGCATCATTAAAAGTATGGGTTTAACTAAAAAAAAACTAAAAACATATTCATTACATATAAAAAGAAAATGCTTACAGATTGGCACTTGGATAACTTGAAGGTCTTCGTTGTCCACACAATAAATATAACAGAAGCTGAAAGAGAAGCAGAATTTTATTATGAGAATATGTGGGGGAAGAAAGAAAGCAACTTAACTATATATGTAAATAATTTATTTTAAAGTTTGTGATAAGAAAGATTTCTAGGTTACAATATTTTGGGGTGTCCGTGTTACAGTGTAATTGTACATAATAATAATAATAATTAACTACATGTATTTACTATATGGTTAAGGTTCGGCTCTGGATTACATGCATGCAATTCTGAAAAATGTATTTTTATTATAATAGTACGTGTACCGTAACAAGGACTAGACTATTAAGATTAATATTAATATTAAGGCATCTCTTATGCTCTGTAAGGCTGCTTTTATTAGATCAATAATACTACATTAATTAATGTGTTTACAGTTACCAGCTATAACGAATATATTCATGACAATTCAAAAAGAATTGAAAAAAAAAATCTTTTATCATTAACACGGTAATACAATAATATTGGGAAATATTATTACTGTTTCCTATTAATATTTATTCCAATTATGGCAAAAATTAGTTGTCACTAGTCATTACTCCATTCTTTCGAGCGACATGACCTTTCAGAAATTACTCTGATATATTGATTTGGTGCTCAAAAAGCGTATCTTATTACCCATATTGAAAACAGTTGCGTTGCTCAATATCTTTGTGGAAAACAAATTTTTTCTCAGGATTCTTTAATGAATAGAAAGTTCAAAATAACAGTATTTATTAAGAAATAGAAATCTTTTGTCTTTCTAAGCCCGGTAGTGCGGAGGTGTATCATTAAGGAAATATTACTGCGTGCAAGTTTTCTGTGAAATGATAGTTTGAAAAGTTGTAAACCTAAATATAGCAAGAAATATTGAATGTCCCCAATTACGACTCACTTTCCATTAATAAATCATGTAACCCAGATGTTTGACACAGACCAATCATAATTCAGTATGCGAAAATTACACAGACATTAATCACTTGCAGTTTCAATGCAGTACTGTAAAGACACTTTGCACAATGATTTAGTAGTGCGACGCATATGCTCACCGATAACAGCGAATATGAGAGTATTGGTGAAGTGTCGATAAAGGGACAGCTTGACCACGTTTCTCCTCAGCCGAAGGAGCTTCATCGTCTGGGCCAGGCTAATGAAGATGTGACTGAATGTCAAGGACTATAATTTGATCACTAGGGCTCAGCAACTTCCTGTTCATGCACAATCTAATTCACAGTTTACTCTGCAGTAAGAAAAAAAAAAACACGAAACTGTATAGAGTCTTCCTGACTGTAAACATGCACAGGTTTGTCTTTTAGGTGTCCTCAAGCTTTACAAGTACAGAAAAACCCTGAAATCGCAAAGGAGAACAAAAAGAGGGGTAATCAACATCCCACATATGCAGGGCCACTGTTACACAACCCATTAAGAGAGAAAGAGGGACACACACGAACAGCAGCGGAGAAACGTAGGATATCCACCAGCAGAGGGTAGAGTCGAGAACAGCCAAGGGGATGGCAGCCAGCAACACCAGGTCATCTTCAGCCTGGCAGAACAATACAGGGGAAGAGAGAGGGAAAAGACAGAGAGAGCCAAGGAAAGAGAGAGAAGAGTAGCACCATCACACACACACACACACACACCACCACCATCAGAGGGACCTACATAGGGCTGGGCGATTGCCTATTTATGATATTCAGTACCTTAACATTTATGTATTTACTCTCAAATGGCTTGAAACTTATTTTATTTTCAGCAGCCATTATTCCAGTCTTCAGTGTTGCATGATCCTTCAGAAATAATTCTAATATGTTGATTTGGTGCTCTTATTATGATCAAAAAAACAGTTGTGCTCCTTATTTTTGTAGAAATTAAACTTTGTTTTTTTTTTGTTGGATGAATAATTATTTTTTGTTTCAATTTAAAAGTCTTGCACTTTTGATCATTTTAATTAATCGAAAAATGTCTGAACAGTAGTGTATGCAAACGTTACTATTCCTAAAACAGTAATATTTTCCTATTTTTAAGTATCAGAATTGATGTACCGTTAAACTCATTAAAAGAAAAAAAAAAAGATGTCACCAACTATTAAGCGACACCTTTTTTCATCTCCAAGTAGTGTTAAAACATCTACTATGGTGCTTAATGTTGAAATCAGAGTCATGACAAATACAGCTTAATATTTATAACATTGCCCAGCCCTATACTCGCACATTGCAAATCCATACCCACCATTCAGCCCAACAAAGGTAGATCACGCTACTAGCTTTGAGGCAAGACTGAAAAAAGCTATCTCATAAAGCATTATCCCAGCTGCACACCACCATCAAATGAGCCAAAGAAATGGAGAAGTGCAAAGAGAGACTCAAATGTCTACATCACGGCTTCCTAAAAAAAAACTGCGTATGCTTGTGAGTGCAGCAAAACAATAAAAGTTGGATCTACCCGGTTCAACCCACTTTCATTTCCATTTATCAGTCACTGTAATAACAGCACAAATTGAACACACAGTCTCAACAGACGATCGACTTGTGAAAGGATATCCACCACACAATACAAGAATCAATGAGGGCCATAACAATGTCACAAAGCAGCCTGCTTGAACCACCGTGCTCCTGCGAGAGAGAAACGTTAAACTACATTTGGTGCAGCATCGTCATTATGTTAAAATAGGAGGTTTGTCACAAAGGTGGACATGTTTCTCTACTGGTCACTGTTTTTCATTTTTAGTGAAATTGCGTTCAGTTTCAGCTGTGACTCTCTTCTTACCGTGTTGACTCTCAGTACACCTTCTATGATGGAGAAGATAAGGTAGAGCAGTCCTACTCCCACCACCCTGTGCAGCAATGCTCCTAGTCTTGGTCTGCAGCAAAAAGGCGGAGTTATTGAAAGAGAAATGACAAAACTATGCAGAATAAGCTGTTATGCAGCAAAGTAATGTGTGAAAATAACTTTTCGATTTAAATATATTTTAGAATGTCATTTCTTCATCATTACTCCAGTCTTCAGTGTCACATCAGTGATTATCAGAAATGAGTCTAATAATAAGAGTCTAATAAAAATACTACCAGAATGTTTTCACAATGTAGTAACAAAGTGTAAATTTGATCAAATGAATGGATTCCTGCTTTATAAATGTATTACTTAGACCGGATTTTAATCCATTTTATTCAACTGCTTCAATATATATTATTAATATATTACTGCTTCGACGCAACTTACTTGACTATGCCATATCCAAGGCTAGCAATGATGACCAGCACTCGAGCCAAGGTTCTCTTTACAGCTGAAAGCACCTCTGCAAACACCACTGCACCTTGAACTGCACACACACACACACACACACACAAAAAAGCACCATAATGACTACATTTACTATGGTAACCTTCTCAATGTTCAGTAGCAACTGTACACAATCAATCACATCAAACATGTGCCTGGATTTGATAATGAACCACAATACCATACACGTAAACAGTTTACTCTTTATTAAAGAGCTTTCTTTTTACATTTACTACTAGATTATTTGAAATAATTATAAAAATATTGAAAACTAAATAATTAACAGCCCTCAGTTTTCTTTACAATGTGCATGACCTATAAACAGAGCTGGGTAGTAACGTATTACATTTAATCTGGATTACACAATCAGACTCCAAAAATTAAGTACTTGTAATTAGATTACATTTTAATATACTTGTCTTCAGAATACAGTAACCTTTTACTGATTGCATGAATACATGTTATTTACACAATAGCAATATATTATTCATAATTTACTGATTCTCCTTAATTCCTCTTGTTAATCTATGAAATTTTCTGCATAAAATTTTGCACGTTCATTGCTTTTTGACATCGGCTAATGGTGACATAACACGCAGGTCAACAAATTTTTACTGTATATTTATTTATTTAGATTTATTTTAATTTATATTTTAGGATGTAATTATTTACATATTCACTTTTCATTATACTCACTCATTTAATTTGATTATATTACCTAAAATTGGTAAAATAAACGATTGCTATAATTTTTGTCATGCAAGTTGGAATCATTAACAGACTACAATTTTTAGATCATCTACTCATCTTAGCCTATAATATTTCGTACAGATCGCACGCTGAAACGCACAAAAAAAAACACCAAATTTCAGCTGCAGACACACAGTATGGTCTTGTCTGTGAAATTAATAGTGCTGTCAAATGATTAAGTTCTTTTTTTTACATAATACATACAGTATATGTGTACAGTTTATATATATATATATATATATATATATATATATTGCTACTGTATGTACTAAATATATGTA
>JAUMHP010000068.1:11426438-11447186 GCA_032361065.1 Enteromius trimaculatus
CTCGTAGTATTTCGACTTTAATCTCGTAACATTACGACTTTATTCTCGTAGTTTCGACTTTAATCTCGTAACATTACTACTTTATTCTCGTAGTTTTTTTTTTTTTTTTTTTTTGGTGGCACAAAAGGCAGCCTTTCTTGTTTGTATTTAGCTTTGCTTCATGTACAAAAATAAATAAAACTACAATTTAAATATCAATTAAATAAACTATATAGACATATTTACAAAATGCTAATTTGCAAAAATACTGTATCCAAAATTAAATGAAAAACATAAAATAAAATAAAAAGGAATTAAAAACCTGTTACATTCTCCAGCTGGAGTTCCCTCAGTGTCTCCACCAGAGGGCACTCCAGCTAGAGCAGTTCCACGCTCTGAACTTCATTGCCCATCATGCCTCATTCCTGGGACTGACACACCTGCACTTCATTATCACACCCACTTACTGATGGCTCACAAGCATAAAAGCCAGACTCAAACTCAACTTAAACAGACTCACACGTTCTTTCCTGTGTGTGTTATGCTTGTTTTTACCATGGACTGTATTTCTGATTCTTAATTATTTGCTGCCTGCCCTGAGCTTGCTCTCTCTCCTTGGACTGTAATTATTTGCTGCCTGCCCCGAAATCTACCTGCGCACCTCGACTTTGATTCTGTGTCGTCTCCATTGCACTGTTTGCCGGTATCTGACCTTGCCTGTACGACTTCTCTAATAAATAGCTGCAAATGGATCCGCACCCCTCCGTTTCCTCCATTACAAAAACAGCTATTATAGAATCTGATTAAAAAGAGGAACCGAGAAAAAAATTATAATTCTGCAATATTTCAAATTGTTGTGGTGAAAATAATTTGTTTTTGTTTTTAGGAAAATGCTAAATTCACTAAAGGTCTCAAGTTTTCTCCCCTCTCTGTTCAAACAATAAAAAAAAAAATTATTTGTCTGCTTTAATGTGCAATCATACTGCATTGTTTTCAATTCTTCAACAGAGTAAAGATGCAGGGATCAGGACACTTGTTATGTTGGACGAGCAGGGAGGTAATGGACGATCTTCATACACAAATAGAGATAAAACATACAGCAGCTAAACAATCAATGAATTACTTGCAAATGGATCATTAGTTGCTCATTTATCCTGTTGCATCTGTATGACAGGTAGCTATTATCTTTATGCTAATGATACAGAATATGCACAAGATGTGGGAGTACAGACTGTGCGTTCTCCATCTTTTGTTATTTACTCTTCCTTTTAGTACGACATATATAAATGCAGCCATATATGATTCCGTACATATGGAAATATGTACCCTCTGTGTGTTTTTTTTTTTTTGTGTGCATGCTTGCGTATTTCCCCTTTCACTTCCCCTTGCCTCCTACGCCCTTCCCCATCTCCCTTGCATGGGCAGAACAACTGGATCGCATAGAAGAGGGCCTGGATCAGATCAACAAGGACATGAAGGAGGCTGAGAAAAATCTCACTGACATGGCCAGGTGCTGCGGTCTGTGCATCTGGCCATGTACAAAGTAGGTCTCCTCCCAGACACCTGAGCCATGGCTGCTTGGTGGTCAATGATGTCTCCTCTCTGCCCATGCCTCTGTCCCACTGATAGCCCATCCTGCTGTGATGTTGCTACATGTTAGTTTGTTTTGTGAGCAGAGGTTCATGCAGGACTCCATGTAAAATGAAATGTAGATTGAAATGTTATGCAACTTGTGCTCACACAACAAACGCAGTGTTTGTAGATATCAGTAACATCTTTTTTTTTTACTTCGCATCTGCCCGTTTCACTTGTTGTTTGGAGCTAGAGCTACCATTGATGTTTAGTCGCTCATGGATGTGTGGCACTTCTCGCTGAGAAAACTGTTGCTGTTTTTTTTTTTTATCTTGCCTCCATACTTTAACCCCTGAAACTCCATACTCTGTGATCCCACCTTCCGTCATCCAGAGCAGCTTGAGCGGATTGAGGAAGGGCTGGACCAGATCAACCAGGACATGAGAGAAGCTGAGAAAAACCTAACAGATCTTGGCAAATGCTGCGGTCTGTGCTCCTGTGATAAGTATGTGATGTTTGGAGGGGCTTGGCTTCTAGTTGCTTGCATGAAAACTCATTTTGTGCCAGTAATTGCTTGTGTGAACTCAAGAAATCACAGGAAAATGGTTGGATGCATTGTCTTTTAGATACATTTATTAATGCTGTCAAATGATTAGTAGCATCTAAAATAAAGGTTTTTGTTTAGACAATGTAGATGTAACCCCCTTGGGTCCGCTTCCACCACGACTCTGGCCTCTGTTACATATGTGTATTCAGTTTATTAATAGTGCACCCAAAAATGAAAATTACAGCATGTTTTACTCAACCCCAAGCCTGGCTCCTGGATCTTCCAAGCTTGGTAATGCTGGTGGATGGTGACTTACCCATAAATAATATATATGTATATATTTTTTATTCATATAAATTGTCTTATATAAATATTTAATATATAAATGTAACTTTTTCTTAAATATGCGCCTGTATTTTTTTAAATACAGAATAAATATACATAGTACATTTAAACAAAAACGTATTTTGCATGCTATCCATCATTATTCCTCATTTGACAGCACTTATAAATAAAATTGCAATTCATAGTTTGGAATAATTTTCAGCACATTAAAATGACAGTATTACTGAATTCTGAAAATTAGATTTAAAAATGTATATAAAAAATAAAAAAAACAAGTTGTTTTAAATTGCCTGACAAAAAAAAATTCAAAAAATTACTGTTTTACTGTATTTTTGATCAAATAAAGGTAGTGAGCATAAGAGACTTATCAAAAATATTTACAGAATCTTAACTATACCATAAACTGACTAGTAACGTGTATAAATACATATATTGCTCTATACAAGAAATTGTTTGAAAGGAACAGTACCTTTTAAAAATGTAAATGTGAAAATATGCACCATCGCTGGTCTTTTACATCAAACTAAAAGTACTTAACTATTTTATGTCAAACTCCAACCAAGTAATAGGTACTGTGATTTTTGTGTGGTTCATTAAAAACAGATGCAACACTAACTACCTGTGTCTACAGAACCCGTGTTGAATCCTCCTCAAACTGTTAAGGCAGTTACAGCCTAAATGAATAACAACTGGGATGACTAATCTTGTCAGTGTTGTCTTTCTCATATGGCTTCTCTCAGACTAAAGGACTTTGAAGCAAGTGGGGCATATAAGAAGGTTTGGGGTAATAATCAAGATGGGGTGGTGTCTAGCCAGCCGTCTTCTCGAGTCGTGGATGAGAGAGAGAAGATGACCATGAGCGGTGGATATATCAGAAGGTCCATAAATTGGCAGATTTAAAATGCATAAAGAAACATACCTTTAATGCTGTTTTGAGCAAGTATGAATTTATTGATCATGTGTGACAGTAAATGCATTTATGTTTTAAACTGAATTTCGATAGAATGAGAGATTCAACATGACCATGAATTCTGCTAATGGCTGCTAGGAATTTAGCTTTGCTATCACAGGAATGTATTTAGTTAATAATATTAGAATAGAAATATTTTCAAACATGATTGTATTTTTGTTACTTGGTTGAGTAGTTGCAGCCTTGGTGAGCAAAAAACACATTTAAAAATCTTAACGCCCCCCGAACATTTGAACGGTGTATAAATAATTGTATCTCTTTGATAGAGTGACAAACGATGCTAGGGAGGATGAAATGGAGGAAAACCTGGCACAGGTTGGCAGTATCCTTGGCAACCTCAGAAGCATGGCACTTGACATGGGCAATGAAATCGACACTCAGAACGTCCAGATTGATCGCATTCAGAGCAAGGTCAGTGTTTGGAAGGTGTTCAGAAACGTCTGTCATCAAAGAGCAGCTGAACCTTTTTATATGAATCTTTCTTTTATTTATTTTTTGCAGGCCATGGTCAATGAATCCCGCATCAATGAGGCCAATCAGAGGGCTACAAAGCTAATATCAAGATAAAAACATGGGATTTTCCTTTGTGAAACGTTTACAGTCCTCTGTAGGAAAATGTGCACACAAATTATTAAGTGGTTTTATCTTTCAAATGACTATTTACAGAACTTGGATAATTGCCTACTGATATGACAGTAAGTTCCAGCAACTGCTCTTCAATGCATCAAGAAAAAATTGAATGGATGTATCTCTAGTCTTAACTGTAATTGTAATTTAAGCATGTATTGTACAGTAGTCTAAAAGATGATTTGTTACTATCTATTTAAGCCTGCAGAACACTTTTAATGGCTGATAACAGCTCACTATTCAGACAAAGCAGTGTCTAAAAGTTGTATTGGTAAATGTAATTTCTTTGTCTACTTTGAGTAGCTTTTTGTTTTTTTAAAAAAAAAATCATGTTTAAAAGTTTTTTTTTCATGATGAACAAAATGCTTATTTCTGCTATAAATGGACCACTTGCTTAGGTTCTTCAAATAATCTTTCTTTTGCTTTATTTAAAAAAAAATTAAATTAAATAAAACTACTACATAGATATTTTCAGCTATTTATTTTCTGTGGAAGTGGCAACCTAAACACCATTCATTTTGATTCTGTCCTTTTATATATATATATACACATACAAATAAAATAAAACTGAAGGTTACTCAGTGTGGGACACTCTCCTAACTAACTAAACCAAAGTCAGCCAACTATTAGTCGAAAACAATGAAGACGGATGAATGATATTTCATTTTAAGGTTATCTGTCCCTTTAAGCAGGGAGACAAACTCACAACGTAGCTTTTTTCCCCCCGACTCATGCACGCATATTTGAGGAACTCACTACACCCACCTAGCGGGTGCTACAGACAATTACAATGCCACTCCCCATTTCTGAGACCGATCCTCAAAATGGTGGCGTTTTGTTGCATGCCACCTCATCACAAAACTAAATCATGGTGAACATTAAACGAATACATTTCATTTGATTCTGCAGCCGCCCAAACTTCTGCTGGATATTTTCATATGACACCCAAGAAGATATGCTAGGTTCACAGATAGAGAACAAGAGATGCGGCCCAGTCCAATGTTTTCACTTCAGTTGCTTTAAGGCCTAAATTAGTTCCAGCATTCGTTAACTGAGGAATAGCCACTTTGTTTGTGTCGTTAATCATTTTATTTTAACCATTTTATAATGTTAGTTGCTTACACATTCTCTTAAATACAAATCTATCAATGTCTATCAAAAATGTCATGCTATTTGAAATCTATAATGTTTTTTTTTAATTATATAATACAGGTTTTATGAATTAAACAGGCCGCAGATCTTTCCATCGATGTATTTCCAACAGGAAATCATGGATCTTTTACATAATCTATAATATATATATATATATATTATATATATTTATTTATATTTTTTTTAAACAAATATTGCACTCTAAAATAGTAATATTTACTTTATTATATATCTAGCTGAATATTTTACAGCTGAGCATAACAAAAAAATGCATTTTGAAATGCATAATGAATTTGATAAATTTTAGCACTTAAATATTTTTTATTATTATTACTATGTATAATTATTGGGACTGTAGCTTTGAAAGTTGACCAATACCCAAAAAAAAAACAGCCTCTTACACAAAAAAAAAGAAAAAATATATTTTGCGCGATATATTTAACTATGTGAATAAAAGGCGACTTAAATTTACTTTTATTTGATTGCAATTTGAACATTTCCATGTTTCCATCCTTATACTGGGCCACAGGGTTCGCACGTACAGCTAGAACTGCCTCCACACAGGCATAGGGAAGGATTACTATAGAATGTTGGCGAACTATCGTTGTGGAGGGGGAAAAACACGTAGAGCTGAGTCTGCGCGACGCAGGGGATCACTGCCTACGAAGTTTATCGGGCAAGACTACACCGACAAATCCTAGGACACATTCGGCCGCGCTGTAGGTAATTACCACTCAATCTATCACTAATATCAACTGCAATAAAGTTTATCGCCGTTCCGATGTGCGCAGTTTCGATTAGACTCTAAATTCTTTCGTAAATGCGTCTACGAAATGCGTGCGCAGTCCATTTTTTCTACGGCAGGCTAACGACATACAAAATACAAATCCGTTTGCCTTTCCTGGTGGATTATTTGCTTGTTACGATATCTGAACCTATCTGCACGCGTTCGATTGAATGCTGCACGCGAGGTTTTTTGAGGAATGGCAGGTTTGAGCGCTCGAGATGTCCGTGATGGCGTTCGCTCGATTCTCTATGTTCCTATTGCTCTCTGACGATTAGGCAGGAAAACAACAAAGAAGCAGGAAGCATATGGGCACACCGGCGAGGCGGTGTGAGATCACGCCGCAATTAGTTGTAACAGTTAATTTAAAGTAAAAGGATCCTAGAAAAATATGATTCTGTGCTTTGCCCAAATAATCTCTGTCTGTGCCTGTTCTGTCCTTTTAAAGCGCAGTATAGAAGCAGCATTCATCACATGAGCATAATAAATCAGAGGGACTGGAAGTTTATTGTACAACACAATTAGTGTGTGTATATATATATATATATATATATATATATATATATACACACGTATACATATATGTATACAATGCTAATTGTATAAATGCATAATATACTGTATTAATGTATATATAAAATATTGAAATATAAAGAGTTTTAAAGTAAAATCAATATTTTAACTCCAGATTAAGCAGATAAAAATATTAAGATGCTTTGCAATTTGAGGAAGTAATAACAGATTAATTAAAAGAAAATATAGAATATTTAAATAAAACTAATATTTTAACTCTACATTAAGCAGCTAAATATGAAGATGTTTTGTAACAGACAGTGTGGAAGTAAGAACAGGTTATTTTGTAATAATTCGTTTCACATTCGTTTTCTTCTTTGCTATGGAGGTTAAAGAAAATGAAATAGTTTAATGATGTTGAAAGCTTCTTGATTTTAAATTTGTATCTTTAAAATTTTTCAGCCATATAGTTCATCAAGCCTTCTGATGGATGAAGTCTAGAAGCCCTGTTTGATTCGGTTGTGATTAGTTTTGAAGAGCGGAGGAAGGATGTCGGAATTCATGCCATACCCTTACAGAGGGCCAGGAGGTGCTTTGATGCGCTTCAAAAAAAGAAAGTCACGTTTCACATTCCAGGAGGTTGAACTGCTGCTCAGTGAGGTGCAGAAAAAGCGTCATATTCTAGTTGGTAAGTCAGATTTTTTATTTTCATATCACTAAATTCAATATTTTTTGAAAGCGCTCTGCAAGTATGTAAATTCTGCTTTGCATATGTGAGGGATACTAGTTCAATGAACTTTAAATGATTTTAACAGGAAAGTTCAACCGGGGCATTTCGAAGGATCTGAAAAACCGCACATGGGCAGATGTGACGGCACGCATCAATGAGGTCAGTGAGTGTCATCGAGAAATTATCGAAGTTATTAAGAAATGGGCAGACCTCAAATGCGACACCAAGCGGAGGGTGGCTGCCATGAGGGCATCGGGTGCCACAGCTGCCCAAATCGCACAAGAGCTGTCACCTGTAGAAACTATGGTGCACCAGATCCTTCAGATGTCTAACCCTAACAAAAATGTGAGCAGTTTGGCAAATGATGACCAAATGGATGACGAAGACGAGGATATTCCAGGTCTCTCTGAGATTCCACACAGCTTCTCACACATGACAAATGGCAGGCCTCCTTCGTTTGGTTTGCCAATGCCACCTCCCTTCCACACTACTATCCCAGGAAAAAGTGATACAGAGCTTCCTGCACACATGATGTTCGGCAGTGAGCTCCTGTTTTATTTTATTTTTGAATTAGTTAGGTCATTCATTACTGAGAGTTTGAATGTTCAGATGAATTTGTAATAAATGTGTTGCTTTTATTGTATTGACAGATTCATCAGTGCCTCAAATAGATGTCCATACTGATGCATCAGAAAAAGAAGGTAGAGAAACTAATTTTGATTCCTTTAATAAGTTAATGGCATATATATCTATATATATATATATAAATTAAACTTAAAATATAGTTACTTGTATAGTTAATAGCTATATGGTTTAGGTGACATGAATACACCTCTTATAATAAGAATGTTAATTCTGTATAAAAATGTAATTTTGTGTCAAAGTACTAATATATCAGGATGGTGATGGTATCATTTTTATTTTGTGTTAAGCATAAAAGATTAGCATTAAATATAATTTTTTAAATTTAGTTATTTTTTAGTTATGTTTTTTATTTGGTTATTTTTCATTTAAAAAATGTATATTTAAAAATATTGTATTTGACAATAGATGATGAATTTTTGGTTATTGCTTTTTTTTAAATAAAAAAAAACTTCAAGAAAAAAAACTTTCATATAAGCCTGTCGATATATACCTAGAAACACACACACACACATATATAAGAACTTTATTAAATTTTTATGTTTAAAAAAAATTGAAACTAAATGAAAATCGTATTGCATTCATTATTATACACACTCTTATTGTCAATTGACCATTCTGTATCACTTTTTATATAATAAACAACTCTTAAAATAATAGTTAAAAATAAAATAGTTAAAATGACAAACCTGTCAGACAAACAAATTCATCCAGGTTTTGAGTAATGATGATTACTCCATAAATATTTTTTTTATTTTTGTGTGAACTATTCCTTTAAGCTCTCTTTCAAACTCAAGTGAACATGTTTCTTATCCCTCCAGTCAGTAACATGCAGTTTATTGAACCAAGAAGCCAACCAAACCAGAATCCTGTTGGTATTCCTGGATTCCTCAGCCATCCTGTTGCTGAGAAGAGCCATGTTCGAGAAAAGCCTAATCACAACACAACATTTAACGGCCCCTCATCTGCCAATATCCCAACGTTTATTGCACCTCCTGCAGTGGCCGCCTCATCCTCACGTTCAGCTCCCGCTCGACTCCCTCCCCAACCTGCTCCTGTGGAGCCTCGCAGTCTGCAGGAACGTTTATCCCAGAGTGCCTCGCTCAGCCTGCAGGAACAGCAGGCCACCACGCTGCTGATAGGGTCGCTGTCTCGCTCGCTGGAGTCGCTGGCGGAGTCGGTGCAGAGATTGGTCCACACCCAGCAGCAGTTTTCACGCGACACCTTACAACTGCAGCGGGACACACTCCACGTCCTGCGCGACTTCTCCTCCAACGCCTTGACTCTCCTGCAGGACAAGGTCAACGGACATCCGTAGCTCTGTCGACTGCCGCATTTGGGAGCAAGTTACACAAACAGTAAATGCTGATAGCAAAGAAAATACAATAAGCTTGAGGATATAGTGACACTAGAGTATATGGCAATCTCTGAAAATGTTTTAAGAGTTATAGACGACAGGACTAAAAGATTTCCCTATTTATAACATAATAACCAAAATAAGAAGCATTAGAATCTAAAACGGGTTCTTTGTAGAGTTCCTTGTATGTAACGACTGGATATTTTCAGTAGATGGACGGGTCTCATAGACTGTTGGACCAATTGTGTGCTGTTTTACAGATAATTTAAATGGGCAAAAAATTATTTAAAAATCGATTGGTAATTTAATATAATTTGTGGTGCTTTTTAACATTATTGCAAAGTGGCTAAGAAATCGGCTGCTTTTAATTTATGTAATCTGATCTTATTTGATTTTTCTTTATTTAGCTTTGTTATTCTGATGGTTAACTTTAAAATGGGTTTCTGGCTGAAGCGTTGCTTAACAGACCTGCTGTAAACGGTTATGTTCTTTTAGCCAGTGTGCATTATCTGTTTTAAGTTGTTTCTCTTAACTTGAATTTCCAAAGACTCGTTATTGTGTTTTATTTTTCCTCCAGGTGTGACTTTTAAGAATCTGACTGAAGGCACGTTATCTTAGCTGTAGCTCCTATGGACCTGTGTTTGATCTCCCAGAAATGAAGTCAGCACACTGTTAAAAAAATGTCTCCTGCTTTAAAACCCAATGTAAAGGAAGGAAATAAAACCTATAATTTGAAATATTATTTGAAAGAATGCTCATTTTTACTTTAACCGCTTTTCTTCCTTCAGCTTATGGGAATAACTTAGCCGGAAATTAAAATTTGCTGACGTTTTTTCAACCTCAGGCCATCCAAGTTGTAGATTAATTTGTTTCTTCATTGGAACAGTCCTTGAGAAATTTAGTACTACGTCACTTGCTCACCAATCCTCTGCAGTGAATGGGTGCCGTCATAACCCGGATAAAGTGTTATGGCTCCCATATTTTATTTTGTGTCTGTTCTATAGCACGGCAATCGTTAACAGAAAATACAAAACGTTCAAGCTGTTATTTAACAAAGGCTAGTTGATGCCACAATAGTGTGATGGTTAAACAGTCCATCACTATTTTTTTTATCTAACAATTTAAACTCAAAGTGGCGACTCATGACAGTTTATTATATAATCTACTTAATATAATGATTTGTCAACAGATGAGAAAAAAGATGTGTTTATTCTTGAATTTGCTGTCAACACTGATTAGACGCAAGAGGAATACCAAAATATCCACCAGATGTCTCTCTTGCACTTTAATTTTCAAGTGCAGAACAGGTTGTTCCAAACATTTTTTAGTTTTTACAAACATCGTCAAATAATTATATTAGATTAAGTCATTACTCAGAGGAACAAGTTCACCACTGGCAAATTTTTATTTTAATAAAATTATAATAAATTGTAGTCAAATTCTATAATTACAAACAGCAAGAGATATTTTAAAATGTAGTAAAACATATAAATTAGTTAATATTTATTAAAAGATACTTGGCAATCCAAACTAAAACTACACCCTCTTGTGGTCTCCCACAAGATATATAATATATCCAATAAATAGCCATGTTTCTTATGTTCACAATCCACTTCATCTGGTAGATGGTCTGGGGGATATGATGATCTACAATCATGCGCTAAATAATTTCATGCCCCTTATACAAATAGTTGTGTTATCTTTATTTTTTGCTGTTGTCTGAGGTTTGTGTGGATTTAACATGCAGTAGAGTTTAACAGATTTATAAAAGAGCCAAATAACTGCCTCATAATATGGGTAAATAGTCAGTATTAAAACAATTATTAAAGTATGTATATAAAATACCCTTAATCAAGATATCAAAAACATTTGATTTCAAATTATACAATGATTATAACTAGCATTGTAAACTTGTTTTCAGTATTAGTTTCAGTAGATTTTTATATATTTATTCTATAACAAAATATTAATTTTGTTTTTATTTGGCGATCGGAGTGATGCAGTTTCCATCAACCCTGTGAAGGTAATTCATACACATCGTCAGTTGCACTGCTAAAGTTATATTGGTGATGTTACATTATAATATATTATTTTTATACTTACCATGTTTAGCTTTGATTTCACCAGCCATCATGACATGCTCATATGTCGGTGTAATTCACATTTTTCCTTAAAAATGAAATGTAAAATAAAATGTAAATAAATACACATAATTTACAGTATATATATCATCCACTGCATCAACAGCAGAAGCTAAAATCTACATAATTTACAGTATGATAATACACAAGCAATCATTTTAAATTACTGTTTAATTGTCTTTCTGAAGTTTTAACTTTTGAACAATAGTGTATTTATCTTGGTATAATAAAAGTTGATCATATTTATTAAATCAGCAAATCAACAACAAAACCACTGTTCAGATTTAACCTGAGGCTGCACATGTATAAAATATCACTATATGTACAGTACAGTTGTACCTCATGCCATTCCAGCGTCTTTATAGGAAGAGCCAGGTGGCAGAGCGGACAGGTGCTTATCTCATCCAGATCCATGTCAGTGTTTCTGTCTTTCTTCAACTTTTTCAGTGATGAGAAGGAGAAATCTACAGTAATATTTCCAGGATTGGGGTTTTCATCCTCTTCCTCTGAGTCATCATCCTCGATGCCTGCAAACTGTAAGGACTGCTTGCAAAGCAGCTAGTTAAAAAAATAACAAAGATCTGAGGTTTAAAAATGTATTTTCAAAATTGCATATAATTTTTTCTTATTTATTTACACATTTTACCTTGTGTTCCTCCATCTTGCCTGAATAAATGTATTTCAGGCAATTCTGACACTGCAACATAGCCGGCTCTAAAAAATAATACCAGTATTTCACAATCACAATTTGTCTGAATACCTTCAAATATGCAGAACTTGGCAATACTAAGACCTGTAACACATCTATAATTTTTCAAACTGATCTTGTCATTGACTAACCATCTTGGTCAGAGCTATCATCCTCAGGGACAATGTCCTTTGATGTTGTGGGGGTGGTGGTAGAGCAGATCCGAGCGTGATCGAGCTGGTCCATCAGTTTAACGTACCGGCCACAGTCAGAACAGCGCTCTGTGCGACTCCCACAGGACACTTTGTGCTCTTTTAGATTGCTCAGAGGAAGCTCAAGCTGACAAAACTCGCAGATCTGAGGCCTCTCGGTGCACTCATCTTTCTGTAAACAACGTGAGACAGAAGCAACCAAGGAATAAGTGTGAAAACACTCCAAGAGCGAGCAGTCTCAGACATAAAATTTTCAGGGTGTGATAATGAATATTCACCTCATGGTCCGACAGATGCCTTCGCTCCATCCTTTTATTGCACATCTTACATTTGACCTGTGAGACATAATGAATAATGAGACCACCGACATGGTTTCTCATAGGGGGACATTACAGTGATGTGTAATAAGCATGTCAAGTGGAAAACGTTTAGCTGGAAAATTCATCCCAAATAATCTTTTGTGACATAGGGCCAAGGGCCTGTAAAAAGCAGCAAAGTGTTAATCAGTGTTGAGTGGTGCGGTCGTGACCTCTGTGTGCTGCTCGGTTTTATGCTGTTCCAGCTGATCCCGAGGCACAGTTTCATCACAGTCCGGGCATATACAAAGAAACCTCTTACAGTGTGGTTCGTGCAGCTCATAGTTTGCCTTCGCCACCTCTTTATTGCTGCATGAAAACATAGGAGAGACTCAGAGACTGGAGAACTGAAATGGTGTTATGACACCACACTGCTTTAAGAAACAGGTCACCCAAACATTTCAATTCTGCCATTAATTACACACTCCAAGCCTACACTATATATGTTCTTCTGTTTAATACACAATATTTTTTGGAAAATATCCTGGTCATGCTTTTGAATGTAAGGGACTGCATGCAAAGGGATGCATGCCTTTGGGAGTTCATAATAGAAACAGCAATTGTATAATTCGTGAATGAATCATCCTTTTGAGTCAAATTTTCTATAAAAGCTCACAAAAAGGCTCTCGGTGTCCCAGGTTTAAGAGAGCTGTATATTTTCATCTGTCTTTTTTCGCAGCTACAATATAATAATTGATGAGACTTGGAATACAGAGCACAAGTCGCATGAAATAGCTCTCTACTGTCATCCTAACACTTGCTATATTCCTTGAAGTAAGAAAGTCACAAGGGTTTGGGAAGACGTGCACGTGAGTAAATGATGCTAGAAATGTTGTTTGAACTGTTCCTAAAACCTGAATGTGAATGTTACCATCAGGCTTCAGTGTTTACGTCACCAGGTAACAGCTAAAATGTTTCACTAATCAATCCTGAATATCAGTGATTCAGCAAATGACCCAAGGAAACGAAATATGGTTCTAATAGTGTAAATGTAGATTTGTTTTTAAAAACTAAAGCAATCCGTCGCAATTACAGCTAAGTTAGCCTACATCTTGTCCCATAGTTTTACTTTGTTTATATCAGATTATCGACAACAACAAGGTAATATTCGTTACTGTTGATTAGGTAGAATATGTTTTTGTTTTCGATATTTTATTGTTGCTACAGTAGACTGACAGACTAGGCTACGTCATTGATACACTCGACAAACACTAACTTATGTCATTTTGTACATACTGTACTGTTGACAGCTAGTGAACATAAACAGACGTCGTACCTAATTAGTACACTTACACTAGATTATAAAACTCTTACCAGTTAGTACATAAAATCAGCTCTTCGTCGTCCATATTAGAGTAAGGTGACTGGGTTAGCTACTGTGCTGGGGCTGATATTTTCACTTATCCAAAAGAGAAAGTGGAACCGAAACTTAACTCTTATTTTTAAACGTTGTTATTAATACAACATCGCCATGTGTTGCGGTGAAAAACAGGCAGCAATTGACATCTTTAAGGAGCACTGTATCTTATATAGTTTTGTGCTTTTGACCATAACTGATCTATAATAATATAGAGAAAAAAACAGTGACGTGGATTGATCATGACGTCACGAAAGTAATTGTAACACAAACCTGTAACGTTGTCTAACCTATAAACACACACACACACACATATGTATGTATAATGGGTTGTAGACATTTTTTTTATTATAACATGAAAAAAATGGGACACAATAGGACACATTCATACTACCCATGGGCCTATATAGATATGGTTTATTAATTGTAATGTAGTGAGCAGTAGGAGTTGTTTTTAAACCAATTGTATATTGAACATGGACACATTAAACCAATCAAAGTGACATTTGTGTGCTCTTCTTTCTATTCAGCAGAAAAACTTTAAAAACTGATATCACGATTCCACAGATAATATTAAGCACCATAAATGTTTTTAACAGTGATTACAATTCAACTTTGTCATAACATGAGTGCTCTAATTACATTTTAAAATATATTAAAATGCAAATCAATTGTTTAAAGCACTGACCCAACTTTTGAACAGTATGGATAGGTGGGTAAGTTTTATACATTGCTGTTTTTTTGCCAGAATGTTGCTATGAGGGAAGCAAATTCCAGACTCGTTGACCTGCATTTAAACTATACATCTTACCCTCTCAACTTCTCAAGTGAAGTAGTTTACTCATTTACAGTGTTCATGCATTAGTATGGATCAGTTCATGATGTTCAGCTTTATATCTCCTCTGGATGATTATTGCTCAATTTACGTATGCTGTCACTTTAGTCAACTAAAGTTAGGAGTCTGACGGACTTTCTGGATGGATGTCCCTCGTTGGCCCCATTAGCAGATGCTCACTTATGTTGACTCTCCCGTTCAAAATTTTATTGAGCTGTTAGTTTTGGAGAAATGTTCTCAAAATAATTGAACAAGGCTTTTGTATCAAGGCCTCGGAGACATCAGCAGCTAATGGATGTTTGTCAGCAGAAACAGCACAGGAGCAGACAGCTGTGTCATGCCAGGGGAATCACAGTAATTACCCTATTGAGTTTCGCATTTCACTCTTGCCGCAGATGGGTGTGGACAGGGAAGTTTACACAGACGGGTTCGTTCTCTAACTCATCTGTCGCATGCAACCTCTGATCAGAATTGTGATCATCATTAGCCGATACACACGGGGGTAATCTGGCTTGATGTTGTTTTACATAAACAAGCGAGATATTGTAGTGTAAGATTGTACGCTGCAGGCCTGGATTGCACATTTGTGTGTGCGTGTCTCTTGTTATGTAATATTAAAGTTCACGGTTCCTCGCTCCACCAGTCAGACCAGCCAGCAAAGAGCAAAGCAGGGACGTTAGCATCAATTCAACAGCCCAAGAGTGAGGAGTTACATCCTTACATCCTTAATTTCTTGCCGCCACCTCCTTTGCCCCCGTTAGTGATTATATTATCAGTTTGTGATCTCTTCAGAGTTTTATTGCACTGGATCAAATTGCTTTTATGAGCACATCGGAGACATCTGAGCTCTGAGTCCAAAAAAGAATGCATGAAACTAAATATTGTTTTATTGCACCGCAGACCAGTGTCAAAACAATTTCATAAAATGACCTTGGGATTGTTTTCAAAATTATTTTTAGATAGTTATTAGGATGCATATTATGCTTCCTATATTAGATTTTATGACAATCACCTTACAATTATCCCATTTTAATAATAATACATTTAAATTGGCTAACACTTATTAAACAAGAAATATATATATATATATATATATATATATATATATATAATTTTTAAACAATGTTAAAATTGAAATAAATAATAAAGTATAAAATGTGCATAATTTTATATAATAATTTATATTAGAATTTAATTTATAATATAATGTGTATACAATAATTTATATATTTTTTAATTTCATGAAATCATTTGTGTATTCACATGATTACAAATAAATAGGAATAAAAAATTAAAAAATTAGCGATTGCATAAAACAAAGATGAAAATGAAAAGTAATACATAATAATAATATATTTAAATTAAATATATATTTAAAGCTTAAGTAAAAATATACATGTTCAGCTTTCTAAAAAAATGTAAAAACATTTTAATATAGATAAAACATTAAAACTGGCCTTTAAATTGGTGCTAATATGAGTCCAGACCATTTCATCCTAGGATTTTTGGTATATACGTGTAAATTAAACTACAAGCTGATAGATTTCTTTCTAGAGAGAAGTCACACCTCTGGCTGGCTGTCAGGTGTTGCAGTGCCATATGCTCTTTTCTAATTCCTGTCAAATCCAGTCATATGATCGCAGGCAACAGAATGGGTTGATAAAATGCAGAGCCTTATTTGTAAATGCGGTCGTTTTCGGATTAATGCTATATATATACATATGTTCATCCAACCAAACCTTATGGCATTACACCAAAGAACATTTCCAAACAGGGTTACCAAGGCAACTCCAGAAAGTGCACCAATTAGAAGGCGCAATGGCTCTCAAACACTAAACTGCCAGGAGATTGAAGAAGATGGAGACAACAGCTCTAAGCAAACCGACAAATGAAGGAACCAGGCAATGTTCAACAGGCTGTTTTAGTGGAAGATGGCATTAGCCACTACTTGAGGTTGTTTGCTGAGGACAGAGTATACGGTTTTCTTGTCTGGGTTGTGATGTTTCCACTAAACTCATCAGACATGCCATGTACCCTTTCATGTCTATGATGTCCTGCTTGTGAATCCAGATTATTGATGTTCCTCCAGTACATGCGAGTGAAAGTGTATGTGAGTGGACATTGATCTGATTGGACCCCAGCGGTGGCCGACCGCATTGACCACATGCTGTTCTAATGGCCTGTGAGGCACATGTGTGTGCATGTGGAGTGGAATCTTCCTGTTTGAGCAGATTCATGTTCTCATTGTGTTGCAAAAGCTTACTGTGAGAACTCGAGCTCTGGACTGTTTGTTTATGTGTTGTGAATCTACTGCCCCACTACAAAAGCACAAGCTGCATATGAAAATGCATTTACAGACTTTTAATGCTCCAGATAGGCAACATGTTTATTTTGTTGCACAATGTTACTATATTATCGCCTAGCTATATATAGCATATATATATTTGATATATATATATATGAAATTAACTTTTTTGCTCACCAGCCAATTTGGCTACTAACTTTTTAAGTTACTATCCATTCATAAAGTCTACTAGCCAAAAAACATTGAAATAAACCATTTAAAATAATACATAATCATTTGATCTTTTAAACATGGTGAATACCTACATAAAAAAAATTAAAAGATGCTTAAATGTTAAATTAAAGCCGCCAGTAGGTGGCAGTAAGTCATTGTTAAGCGAGTCATTGTGATTGAACCGAATCATTTGAGCGGTTGATTCATTCAGGAACGAATCACCGTCATGTTGCTCAGAAACATGTTTGGAATGATTTTTGCTGGCGGAATCGAGCAAGATAGCCAATATAAATGTCTAAAGCGTAAGTCTTCTGATATTTACCTGTTATTTATTGAACTGTCGTATTAAATCAATATCACATTTGTAAAACTGCTGATTTTTAAAAAAGAAAACACGGCACTCTTCGTGTGATATATTGATTGACATGATATAAATAGATTAATATTAATTTTATAATCTTGAATTGTGATCATTCTTGTGCATATTACTAGAATTATGCATTGAAAGAATGCACTGTAAATGGGCTCACGCTGCTAAAGTTAGTCATTAACCAGATTACATTTTTTAAGTTGTTATTAAACATTAACATCATTGTTTTCTTTATGGATAGCTTTAAAACAGTTGAGAAAAACACAATTTTTATAAATTAATTTTTAAGTTATAAAATTAATGTTTTTAGATTTTGTTTGTGATTTAATAATAAATTAAAAAATCTGGTATGCTGCTATAATTCTGCATTGCATTAGCTTTGAACAACATAGCTAATAGTACCATTGGTAATTGGCTGATATTAGATATTTTGTATTTTTATTATCGGTATGGGTTATTGTATACGCCATAGGCGATATTGAAAATTTTATTGTGCATATTAATTTAAAGTTAATTCTTTAAAAACACTGATTTGGTAACTCTATTAAATTGTCATTTTTATTTAAATGTTTTGTGATTTCTTGAATTGAACTATATAATGCATAATTTGCTTAAACTTTATTTTAAAATCCATTCTCACTATTAACATACCATTAACTACAATTTTTGCCTCAATAAACTGCTAATTTGCTGCTTATTATTAATTATGTAGTTAGATATTGGCTGGGATTAGAGATGTAGAATATAGTCATGTAGAACATGAGCTTTAATTTGTGCTTATAAGTAAACAGCAAATATGTTAATAGTAGGCATATTAATAAGCAGTTACTTAGTGTGAATTGGTCCCTATACTAAAGTGTTACCCAAAATTTTAATATCAGCCATTTAACTTGATTAACTAGTATCAGTATCGACAAAATTTGAAAGCAGCATCAATCCCCTTTGACACTAGAGCCTTAAATCTGTTGAAGATGTCATAAATCTGTTGAAATCTGCATGCATTTAAATGGAAAATTCAACAGAGGTGCATTTTGCACATGCGTTATTAATGCTTTATGCTTTTCCAGCCTCATATGAGTGTTCCTGTGCCATAAATCTTGTGTAACTATGGATTTTGAAGCTCTATTCAATTTTACGTCTGAGAAATGATCTGCACCCCCTCACAAGCCCATCACGTATTCAATGCCATAGCAACTACTACAACTACTACCTGCATTCTTACACACATATACTCTCTCTCTCGCTCTCTCTCCTCACGATTCACTCACATTCTCTCATCCTTTTCCCTCCCTCCACAGTTTTGTTCTCCCTCTCTCTCTCTCTCTCCCTCTATTTCTCTGAGCGATTCTCTCTCCTCACTCGTGTTGAACCAGTCATTTCATGCAGCACTGCTGTGTTTACTCAGTCCTGCGAGCCACTGATGGCAGATTCAAGGTAAGGTGATGTTTTAATAGATATTCAAGTGCGTGATGGATGAGAGAGTAAAGCGTATTTGCTGGGGATGTTTGTCACACTAATGGACAGCAGCGTGTGGGTTTGAATGGGACTTGACTAAACTGTTGCTGTGCATCTAAGGGTGTGTTTGGATATGTGTTCGTTTTCGTACTAGCTGTTTTTTGGGAGCCATACATCATGCCCATGAGTTGCATCAGGCTCCCTAAACTAATTTAGAGTTTTAAACTCACACGTTTTCTCCCAAAAAGTCCTAAACCGCAACCGTGCAATATTAAAACATAGTCCGCTATCTAAATTAATAGCTTGTTTTTGGCTTGTGTGTATGTGTGTGTGTGTTGCGTTAGTGACTCATTCCCTTAGTGTATGCCATTGTTTGTGGCAGCCAGAGGGACATTTTCAGCACGATGGCTCAATTTTTAGAAATAAATAAAGTATGTGGATGATACACATGAGTCATTCTGAACAGGTTGTGTGGGATTTGGTAAACAAAGAGTGATCGTAAATCATAAAGAGCCTTGTTTATTGATAAAATGGAAGGAACTGCCAGCATTAAAGATGGAAAACAGTGTTAGCATAATGTATACACAGTTTAAATATATACACAGTCACATTTCCTTGTGGTCGTAGCAGGAAACGAAATATGATCTTGGGTTTAACATGACTGAACATTCTGCTGAAAAACTGCGGCTTATATTGCAACCTGTAGCTTGAGCTGCTGCTGCTAAAAGAGTCATTTTAGTTCGATTACCGGGACGCACATACATTAGAGTGGTAAATGGACCATACATTCCTGTCCTAAAGTGTCACGATGCACAGTTCACCTTTACATCATAATTACGTCTTTTGTGGGTTCTGCCGTGCACCAGCCTTATCTGCTCTCCCTGTTGTTCCTCTTTCTGTCCTTATCATTCTGTCATTATTGGGATACTCGTCCAATCATTTCTCCATCGCTCATTTTCTCACTTTCTCTCAAGTCTCTTTCTCTGTCTACCCCCCCTGCGGTCTCTCATTACTTTGCGGCGTATACTTGCTCCTCAGCTCATTTTCTCAGCTTCCTCCCCCTCCGTACCTCTGTTCTGTACCTGCCCTCTCTTGATTCGCTTTAGGGAATGAGTGATGAGCAGAAACTTAAATGGAGAATGAGTCACTGTAATGGCAGAAGTGAAGGGCGATAATTCTACTTCCCCTAGTGTCTTGTCCTCATCTTCTCTTGTTTGTTTCCTCTTTTTCTCACCTTTTCTGTTCTCAGCATGTCTCATTTTCTCTCTTTTCATCTTACCTGTTTTGTTTAGTCTCATCCAGTCGCTTCTCTTCTAATCCAATCTCTTTTCACAGCGTCTTGTCTCATCTTCTCATGTTTTGGTTTCCTCATCTTTTGTTTTGTTTTATATCTCATTGTTTTGTGTTGTTTCTTTTTATTATTCTGTTTCAATCCTTTCTTTTTTACCGTTTCTCTTCTTTCATCTGGGGCCTGTTCCATAAAACAAGTTTACCAAATAAGCCAGGCTTTAGGCAGATAGCCTGACTTATTTCAAACCAAATTAACTGGCAATAAGTCAGACTAACTGAAATAAACCCGGCTTATTTGGTAAACTTGT
>JAUMHP010000068.1:11447323-11459851 GCA_032361065.1 Enteromius trimaculatus
ACCAATAATGCCTGATTGCATCGGTTTGGATTTGTCAACCCAAAACTAATCCTGTAACTCTGAGTTTGTTTAGCTACCATCATGGTACAGGCCCCTGGTCTCTTCTGTTTTTTGTTTTGGTCTCAACCTCATTTGTGCTCATCTTAAGTCCTTTCTTTACTCACCTCTTGTTTTATCTCATTTTGTTTGTTTTGTTTTCATCCGGTCTCTTCTTCCTTTGCCTTTTACTTTGTCTCATTTGTTTTATTCTAAGCACTTCTTTGTATCTCATCCTATGTTTTTGTCTTCTTATGTCTTATCTCTTGATCTTGCTCTCTTCTTGCCTAGTTTCTTCTTTCTCCTTTCATCTCTTCGTTCTGATCTTCTGTTCTCTTCTCTTGCATCTCTTTGCCTCTCATCTCTACACTGCCATCTTTTCACTTCTTTCTGGTCTCATGTCTTTTTTCTTATTCTTTCTCGTTTTGTCTCGTTTCATCTCTTCTCAGGTAAGGTTTACAAGGAAAGAGAGGTGGGAAAAGGAAAGAGGAATCAAGATTGTCTAATGACAACATGAGCGAGGTTTATAAACCACATACCACAGAGCTGTGCTGTCCAGCCGTCTCTGTAAGCTCAAAAGATAAGGTAGTGCGTGGAGAGCTAGAAGCATTGCAGAAACCAGCATTTGTTTCGGTGTGTGAGCGCACACATATGTGGATGTGTTTGATGTGCCGGTTGGGTGGGTGTAAACTGGTTGCAGGCTGTGAGTGGGTGTAGTAGCTGAGCTCTTTGTCACGGCTACTGAAATCCTCTCGCACACTACGGAGATGGGTGAGAGAGCGGCGTTCATTGCTAATGAGTGGATCAGAGACAGAGTCAAGCACAGGAAGTCAAAATGTGGGATGGCCTTGTGAGAGAGAGAAGTTAAGGATGAGGTTGAAGGATTAGGGAAGCTCAGAGTATTAAGTACAAACACTCCCAAAGGTTTTATGAAGAGGTGAAGGGAAAAAATAATGAGATGGAATAAAGGCAAAGCAGAATTTGTTGTCTTTATTTCAGGTTTTAGTTGCTTGATTCCAGAGACAGATAAGGGGAAGCCCAGACAGTAGATCTAATGAGCCAGATTGTGTGAGCGCTGTCTGTGAGCGATACGACCCCCTCTCTACCCACTAATCTAATGAGCGAGCATGCCGTTCATTTAGCGGCAGAGCTGGAAAACAGCCCCATCAGTCAGTTTTGGCTCAGGGCTGCTGGAGCCCACAAAAAACTATCTTCAGTCCATTAGGTTGGGCACAGTCATGCCAAGCACCACACTTAAACTGTTCAACACAACTGCAACATATGCTGCACACTCCAGTGACTACAGAATGCAGATCTCCAGAATGAAGCTCTAGTGTCTTTTGGTGCAATGGTTAAAAGATCCTATATCTTCTTGTAGCTCAAACAGTAGCACAATGCTACCAACAAGAATCCAAAAACTGATCAAATGTGTTGGTTAAAAGTATCTTTTAAATGCATAATTGTTAATGATATATTTGGGGTGTGGACTTCCCTTTTTCGTAGAATTAGAATGACTATTAATACTTGTTACAGCTTCCATGTCATTCCAAACCTGTAAAAGCTTTGTTTGTCTTTGTAACACAATTTGAGATATTTTATATGAGAACTGGGATGCTTTTGACTGTTTCATTGACTGCCTAGAAAATAGCACTGTCAAGGCCCAGAAAACACCCCCAAATGAGCCGTGAGGCCTAGTGTCAGGAGCAATGGAGTTTGCAGAAGTACCTCACAACTTGACTCATTTATAGGCAATCTAAGGATATTAGTTGTTGTGAGAAACAGAATGTTAGACCAATGATTTGAGAGAGTTCAGAGTTGGCGGAGCACACGTGTGATTGACCAACTTGTCATCCATAAGGGTAGTTAATGGTTAAGATTAGAGGTAAATATGGACTTCCAGGAACAACAAGAGACAAAATGTAAAAAAAAAGGCTTCAGGTTCTCAACATATCTCATCTTCTCTCATTTCTTCTTACCTGTTTTGTTTTGTCTCATCTAGTCTCTTCTCTTCTAATTCAGTCTCTTTTCAAAAAAGGGTTGAGTTGCTTCATTCTTCATGTTGAACTCAAGTAGGACTTAAATGTACTCTGTAAATGTACCATGTGCTCACCAGAGGTAGCCTAACTGCCATTAGGTACCGAGATGAGATCCTCAGACCAATTGTGAGACCATATGCCGGTGTGGTTGGCCTAGGGTTCCTCCTAATGCAAGACAATCCTAGACCTTGTGGCTGGAGTGTGTCAGCAGTTCCTGCAAGATGAAGGCATTGATGCTATGGACTGGCCCGCTGTTCCCCAGACCTGAATCCAGTTGAGCACATCTGGGACATTATGTCTTGCTCCATCCACCAATGCCTCGTTTCACCACAGACTGTCCAGGAGTTGGTGGATGCTTTAGTTCAGGTCTGGGAGGAGATCCCTCAGGAGACCATCCACCACCTCATCAGGAGCATGCCCAGGAGTTATAGGGAGGTCATACAGGCACGTGAAGGCCACACACACTACTGAGCCTCATTTTGACTTGTTTTAAGGACATTACATCAAAGTTGGATCAGCCTGTAGTGTGTTTTTCCACTTCAATTTTGAGTGTGACTTCAAATCCAGACCTTCATGGGTTAATAAATTTGATTTCCATTGATACTGGTTATGTGGTTTTTGTTTCAGCACATTCAACTATGTAAAGAGCAAAGTATTTAATATGAAAATTTCGTTCATTCAGATCTAGGTTGTGTTATTTCAGTGTTCCCTTAATTTTTTTGAGCAGTGTACATGCATTAATCATTTCTTTGCATAACAGTGCCTTTGAAATGACTAATTGTGTCCTTGCCTTCTGGTAAAATTTAGCATCATTGTATTTCTCATTGAGTTTTACAGTTTAACTTTTATCGGACTCCGTTGAATCACATGTAGAAGCCACAGGAAGTTCAAAGGACATTTGAAAATGAGATTCAGGAAGCAAGCGATTTCCAAATCAGATCAATGTGTAAAAGAGGGGCCTTTTACTTCCTGCCTCCCACTTTTCACTGATTTATAAGGTATGATTAACCTTGGGGTTGTTGCAGTGCCGGCGCTAAGCTTAATGCTGCTTTTCCTTTTCCTCCCTTCTCTCTCTATCTCTCTCTTTCTCTCTCTCTCATCACTCATTCACAACATGTACGCCCTTCACTCTTCTTTATCAGAGAAGAAATAGGCTACTGCTGTCTCTCTGTAGAGAGCAAAAGGCAAAGTACTGGGGTGGTCACTGCTTAGTATAAGGTTAGGTGAAGTACATACACGGTAAATACATTTTTTTTTGCAGTACGTTTCTACTTCAGAGTGTCACATTCAATTCAGTTTACCCACTTTTAACTTAAACTCACCCTACTAGCCTGTATATTTGCTCTCTTGATACATTCTCATATATATTTTTTTTACGTTAAGATTACCTTTGCATCATCTAAAGCTCACATAAATTTATCTTTAAAAATAATTCTTATTTTGGTAATACTGTTAAATGTATTCATTAGCAAATCTCAAAATAAATATAATAATAAATATATTATTGACATTTGTCAAAGTAATACAGAATTGTGATATGTAAATAGCTGAACATAATTGAATCATTTAATGTTTCTTTAAGTATTTTACTTGCAGTCATGCACAAACTCTGCGTTGCATAAATGTGTCAATAACAAGAGACAGTAGAGGATTCAGTAAATCAGGCATCAGGCTATTTCAACCCACGCTGAGTCATCGCTTTATGAGCTTCTGACTTCACGCCGCGGGGAACAGCCTTGAATTTGTCGACTGTTGACAGCCTGCATTCTGTCTGCCATGACGCTACAGCTGTTAGCTGGGGTCCGATGCACTTAGATAGATCACGTCTGTCATGTTTGTGTTCGAGTACGGCTGCCTGTATGTGTGTGCATGCGTGAACAAATCCTTTTTTAATCAATGCCTGTGTGACCCGCCATGAAACATCTCACCCTTTCCATTCGTTACAAATCACAAAGCCGGTGAGGAAAGTTCAAGTGATACTTGTCTGATTACCTCATATATTGATGTGCCGCCATGGCCGGCATTAATCATTACTGAAGCGGATGTTAATGCAAGGGTGCAGGAGAGAAGTGCATGCCCACAGCGATCATGATTTGTCCTCTCTTTATTTTAAAAAGCTCTCCAGCTGTCTAGGGAATGAGGAAATGAAAATGAATGATTTCAAGCTGTTACATCTCTTTTCATGACCAAAATGCACCACTGCTATACCTGAACAAAGTGTGTTTTGTTTAGTAAACAGCACTGATGAATAGAGAGGTGTGCTTTGAGTTCAGCATCATGTGTTTGATAGTGTTTTAATGTGTAGACATTGCCATATATGCTTTATACTTGTTTTAAAATTTGTTTAACATCGAGTGTCCTAAATTGCGGATTTACTTTAAACTTTTTCATTCAGAAATTACTACATTTGACAAATAATTACAAAGAAATGTCATTGATTCAAACAGCGAATTTTGATATAGAAAGTAATTTTTATACAAGCAGGAGAGATATTGGGCCATTTATTAGATCATTTAAACTTACGTGAACTTGAAGGGAAATGGCATCATGAAATCCACTAAAAATCACCTTGGGACCAATTGGTTAAAAGTCATTACACAAATGGCTCTCTATTTCCTGCACTACTACTTTGCTGGAAATAATGAGTTGCTGGTGTGACCTAAAAAGTCACACACAGACACATTTATAAAGTATAAAGGGAGGTGAAGTGGAAAAGGGTGGGCGGTTAGGGCTGGGGAACAGGTAAGAGGAGGCGTTGGTTTACTCCCTCTCATGTCCTTTACTCTTCCCCCTGGTGGCCTTCCCTAAAAGAGTGAAGAAAAAAAAAAGCCATTTCTGTCCGTCGGTGATCACGAAAGAAACAGAAAGTGCCGTGGCCAGCATGTACAGGCGGAAAAGAAGTGTGTCATTTGGGGGATTTGGATGGTAGGATACTTTTTTTTTTTCAAAAACGTGCTTCAGTAAAGCTTAGATTTGAGTTCATTTAATATGCAAGAGATGCATTTTTTTCCTACTATTAGAAAACCCTGTATATAATCCTTCAGATATGCATGATTTTACTTGCTTTCTAGGAAGATGGCATATTATACATTGCCATATTTCCTTTTTCATTTCCAGAGATTTCAATTTAGATATTTTTCAAGATATTTTGGGAGAGTAAAGGCTAAAGTGTCTGTCTAGTAAAAGATTTGTATTTTAGATTTTTTTTTTCTTTCATTTATTTTGAATCGTGTCTGCAGTCTTTATAAAAGGCGAAAGTCATGTTATATTGAACTTAAGGCTGACGTTTCTTTACAAGGCCAAAAAAAGAAAAGAAATTGAAAATCATTGCAGTTGCTGACAGGCTTATTCTGTGTGCATAATAGAGATTTATTTTTAGAAAAGAAAGACTGTTTGATTAGAAAACAGCAGACATGTACATGTATATGCACGTAAGCTACTGTACAAATACCATTTAAAAATGCAATTGAACAGTATTGTGAAATATTATTACAATTTCAAATAACTTGTTAATTATTACTGTAAAATGTTTTAGAATGTAAATTATTCCTGTGATGCAAAAGCAGAATTTTCAGCAGCTTTTATTCCAGCTTTCAGCTTCACATGAATCTTCAGAAATCAGTATAATATGCAGATTTATTATTATCATCATTTAAAACATTTCTGCCTAATATTTTTGTGGAAACCGTGATACCTTGATGAATAGAAATTTAACAAATCTGAATTTGAAGAACTTGAAGCTTCCCTTGCTGAACAATAGTATTATTTTCTTTCATGTTAACAGCAGACACATGCAATTAGCAGCTAACATCACACATAATAATTCACAAACTCATTTCTCATGTAGCTGCATCTACCTATTTTTGGTCTATTGCTATTTTTTTCTTGCTATGAAATATCTAACTTTTTCAATTTCAATTTTTATTGTTTTCTATATTATTTTGACATATTAGAATGTATGTTCTCTCAAGCAGCTGCAATATGAGATTCTGTAAATTAACTTTATACTAAAATAACTTTAACTGAGGTTAAAGAAATAAAAGTGATTATATAAGAAAGTGAGTGAGCATTTAGGAACTCTGTAGAGTATCTTAAATTAATAGGACTTGGCACCAACCTTTATAGCATCAGTTCTTTACATGTAAGTGCAGCTTCAGTCCGTCCTGAGCATGCAGTTGCTCCTTGTGCATGGCAGCATGGATGACCGGTGCTGATAGTGATGGGCAGCGACAAAGCTTGCCATATCTGACAATACACACTGATTAGATGACTGCGTCACTACTGGGCCTGTGACGATACCGGCTTTCATATCTCACACCTTTACTTGCATCAGTGTCACTGGCTGCTCTGAGCTTAATATGAATTTCATTGTAGAGAGCAGGTTTTGATGAGACAGATAACCCAATCATCCCAATCAAATAAAAAATCTTGGTAGAACTGCCTTCTTTTCACCTTGTGCTGTGATGGTCGCCGACTTGGTTTATTAAAATGCACAGTTATCTACATTTAGTTTCTTCAGCTATGAGTTGATAGATAGGAAAGCTAATTTAAGGCACGGTAGAAGGTTTTCTAGAGAAAAGTAATAAGTCAACTCCTCTTTTGTATTATAATGTATCCAGCTGTGTGCGTGTGTTGCGGGTTAAAGGTGAATGATTGACAGTTGACCCCCTGACTGGAATAGAACATCGCAGTTTCATCATTGGGCTGTAAATGTTCACACATTCTAATGGGTAGAATGATAGAAATGTCCAATGACACTGAAACTCCTCAGGGGTATGCTGATGTAGTTCTGAAGTGTTTTTTTGCATGTGAGACAGAAATATAAACACTTTCTCCATGGTGCCGGCAAATTACCAGCGTGTGTTTGGCTCATCACTCATTTAGCTGAAATGATAAACCTCATGCTGTTTTCCACATCAGGCCTAATAGCAGTAATTAGGCCTCAGTAGAATTAGAAAAAAACTTAAGAAATTAGAATAGAGAAACAAATTGAACAGAACTAGATTTTCATAGTCATAGTTTTTCACCTCATCATAGCTGATCAGGTTTTGTTGCTACCTGGTCTCATGGCATAGACATACCTTGCGCTTTTTAGCGAGACACGAAATACGTACCAAGAAGTACAAATTTCTGCAGTTTCCAAAAGACATTAACACTAGGCAGTAAAACTCTTGACACCTTTTATTGCTTTTCACACTAATTTACAAATTAATTTTCACACAATTACTTATGAATATCATGTTATGACTTCAAAACAATACTAATATGCTGAGAGATTTGAAAACTTGTATTTTTAAGCATCACACATATCCAGCTTCATATCTATGGGTTTTCATAGACGATAGGTTTGTTCGGTAACTCACGGCGTACAGAGATATACTTGAGAGCATTAGATAGAGCATTAGTTGTTAGCGACAGTCCCTGTATATTATAATTCTGAACCGTCGCAATACATACCTGAAGCAACATAATAAAACATAGCAATATGCACCTATATCAACATAATAAAAACATTCCAGGTTTTAAGTATCGAGCCTGTTATTTATCACCACTCAGTGAAGATTTCTCTTTGAAACTGCAGTGAACCGTGCAATAAGGCACGTGAAAGCAGTGTTGCACTCAAAAGTGCACAGAGGTACATATTTTTGTGAGACCAGGTTGGTTTCATCGGATTTGCATGCTCAGTAAATATTGCATACTCTCAAAAAGTGTATTTGAATAAGACCTAAGTAATTATTAATTATTATTAATTAGTAATTTTATTATATTTTACATATCAACTATAATAGCTGATGGGGAGCCTAAGCAGCAAAGCTTGTGTTTAGCTCATGTATCTTGTAAATTACTGCTTTATAATGTCTCAAGATGTAGTTCACCTAAAAATACAAATTAGGACATCATTATTTTCCAGTCATGTTGTTCTTTGCCCATACAACAGACTTTCTTCAGTGAGACTGGAAAGCAATTTTTGATAATGTTCATTCTCCCTATATTTTTTTTTATTAAATAATGACACAAATTTCAGTCTATTTCTTACACAAGCTGTCATATAATGTGAGAAGATTAATAGTAGACTTATAGAAGTAAGTGAGTCTTGCAAAACAATGCTGCAAATTTTGATAAATGTATATTAGTGCTGTCAAACAGTTCATCATATCCAAAATATTTTTTTGTTTATATATGTGTGTACTGTGTATATTCCTTATGTATATATAAAGACACACGTGTGTATTTATATATATAATTCACGAGTTCGCGCTTCCTCTGTAACGTGGTCTCACAGAGACGAAGGAGAACAAGGAGTCAGAACTTAAAGAAAACAAAATACTTTTAATAATGAAAATAAAACGTGGAGCAGTATCCAATAATCTTAATAAACGTATGCACAGGGACAAGGGTAACATTACGGTTGACGAACGAAGCTAAACTGAAAGGACATGGGTTAAATACATAGACACTAATTACAGGACAAGACACAGCTGAGGAAATACACAGGTGAATGAATTACACAATTAACTAAAACTAGGTCAGGGAAGCACATGGTGAGAAACATACATCACATGACACGGAACAGGGCAAAATAAACCAAGGATGTTACATCCTCATTGATAGTAATAATAAAGCATGTTTGCGTGCTGTCGGGGGCGAGCCGGGAGCTTGGCGGACCCCGAGCCCTAGTAGTGAGAGCCCTAATGAGGGCGTAGCTCGGAGTCCGGCTCGGACCCTGCATGCCCCCCGCCCGGTGGAGAAGGGGAGGCGGAGGGAATGCAAGAACGAGATGCGGAAGGGAAAGAAGCTGAATTATTTATAGTGGTAAGCTAAGGATTGGATTGGCTTACGATGAAGGCGGGACTGATTAATAAAGTGATGCCAGCTGTGTCTAATTATTGTCTACCATTCCTCCCGAAATTAGTTGGCAACTTCATTAAACATACAAAGTACACACACATATTATTAGGGTGACCATGCGTGCCATTTTCCCCGGACGCGTTCTTGCCAGGATTTCTATGTTCTGATTTGTACATCAAGAGGGTTTTGGAAACATAAGGAAGTGATGTCATACCGATCGGTCTGCACACGCAAGCCAAGCCAAAACCTATATCCTTATAGAAATCCTGGCCAGGATGCGTCAAAAATGGCATGTATGGTCACCCTACATATTATATACACAAAAACTTTTATTTTGGATCTCATTAATCATGATTAAATGTTGCCCGGCACTAATGTATAGTGCTTTTTTGTCCTTTTGGAGCTTAATAATCCTAGTAAGCATCACACAGAATTGATTTTAATAAATTATGGTTTGATAAATTAGGATTCAAAAAAGGCATTTTGTGACTTCTTTAGAATTTGCCTTCTTTAAACTTTATATGGAACGACTATATGATAATTTATTACTTTTTTTTTTTATTTTAAATTGCTTATTAATTATAAATAAAGGCAGCATTCCTATTTGTCTGGAACATGCTATGAATTGTCAGCTGTTTTTTTTTTTTTTGTCTATGATTTTGGTCTTTTATTGTTTTTCATTCATTAATCTTTCTTTCTCTGTCTCTGTCTTTCTTTCTTTGCTCTGCAGGATTGACAAGTCCGGCATTGCCGCCCTGAGAGCCCGGTGAGTATGTGTGTGTATGTTGAAAAATCTCTATCCATCTAAATCGTAAGTCTTTACAATTATTATTCAATCAATACACTATTGATCCAGCAATCATTTCACTCTCTGTGCTCATTGTAATTGGACTTTTGTGGGAAGTCTTTGGTGTGAGATCTTCACACATGCCTTTTTTATGTATGACTTCCTCAACCTTCAAGTGTCAAATCAGCCTGTCTGGCGTTGAGGGACTGGGATGAAAGAAAGGCTAGCGGAGGAGTGGAGGCAATAATCGTGAGCTCAGTATAGACGGAAATTGACAGACATCAAAGTCCCCCACTGAAGTAGCACAGGTGGCCTTGTGTGTGTGTGTGTGTGTGTGTGCGCAAGGACATGCTCATGTTTGTATATGTTCAGATTTTGTCACGTCATATTTGTTTTTGTGTGTTTTGCAGTCGTGAATAACAATCCCTGATGTCGCTGCTTACTATTTATATTGGTGTCCATGGAAATGAGTTTACAAAGCCAGGACCGTTCAAAATGTGTGTGTGTGTAGGAACAGGTTGTTGTGTCCGGGTTGGTTGTCTATGTACCGCTGTTTCTTTGCAGGGCAGAATCCAACCAATGATTTCCACCCCCATCGCATCTGCAACTACAAAGTGAACGGTCAGAGCTCTCCACCTGAAGGACAGGGACACATTAGAGGAACGGCATAATCAGGCCCTGTGTGTGTGCCTGTTTATGCAGGTGCTTTTGTTTATGTAATAAAGCTTAGTGTTATGTGACTATGCTTTAGAAATGGAAGGACAGAGAGGGAGAGACAGAAATAGAGAGACCGAGAAGGAGAGAGCAGCATATTTTGGGTGCACCCCTCACCGCTTAAGATGCCTCGCAAAATCTGGTGAGTTTTGCTGGGTTTAGTTTCTGGTTTTTCACAGGTTTCTGCTGAGTTTTGAGTATTTTGTCTCATGTTAAAAATGTTTTGAGTGTTTTGATTTCAGTGGGTCTGTTTTTATAATATTACATTTAGATAGATAGAGACACATTTATTTAATAAAAAGCGATGGGAAAAAATTCTACATGACCTTATTCTACATCCCTAATCCTACCAAATACCTACATTTTTTAGAAAGATCACTGAAGCAGGTTTCCTCAGTGATTTGACTATTTATGAGACCCAGTCAGATTGTATTTTGCTTCAGATGTTTGCTTCAAATCTCCTCAGAAATAATATAATCTGTTAACACAATAAGAGCTGTAAAATTACTGTGGATAGCATATAGGCTAGATAATTTGATCTTGGAAGAATCTTGGCAGACTATCTTGGCAAATCACCTAAGCAAGCACTCCATATAACACTCTTCTTGACATTTTAATTAGGTTTAAATTCTCCAACTGATCTAATCTTCTAGCTACTGTATCTAGGAGATTCACTCCTAGGAGATCAGCAATTTTATTTTTCCTGTGGGATAGTTTATTTCCATTTTCAGTGCAATTTTGATCAGTGTGATCGTTCTTTTTTCTTTTTTTTTAATGTACAGACGGGAAATGGTAAAAAAAACAACAAAAAAAACAGGTTTAAATGCCCAATTTAACCGTGAATTAAGTTGTATTAGATTGCTGTCCTAATACAGGACTGGAGGTAAATTGTCTGACACGTAAATGAGACAGCGCCTGAAGAGCTGTTTTCAGCTGTCACAAACAATCACATCTCCACTACCGTGATTTAATTATCTCCCTCCATAACGATCTAATATTGGACTCAATAGCCTGTTTTACAGGGGTGCTGTGAATGGCCGACAGCAGTGACATTAAGTGACTCTGAAAGACTGTTGTCCTTTATCTATAAACTAATTTGGTAGTGGGTCAGCAACCTGCTGCTTGTGAGGCTATAGACTTGATACGGGCTGTTTAGACTGAAAAGACCACTGGGAGCGCTCCGCAGGGGAGTATGGGGATGATCTGAGATCAGTATTACTGCTCTTCTGGGATGGCGCTGTGTCTCTGGCCACATCTGCAGCTGTCTCAGTTATGCCTGTAGTCCTACAGGAGGCAATTAGAGACATAGACCCACAATTACCCATTACGCTGAACAGAGACTGAGAGCAACAACACACACTACTCCAGATGGTATGGAGATGAGTTTGCTCTCGTTTGAAAATGTTAAATGTCAAGGAGCATAAATTCTCTCTGCTATGACCTTCTGCTATTTTTTTCTTTGCATATTTAATGCAACATATCAATGACCGTACCCATCAATCATTTATTCATGAATATACACAAATCACGCACAAGTTTCTAGGATGTGTTTATTTACTAAAATAACCCGTTTTGTGTCTTGTGGCCGACGTTGACCTTTCCTTTTAGTAGGGATGTATGAGAACAGGGTTACCTTAATTTGCATGCACTTGCATAAAGTCTTTGTAATAGGTTTCACTGAGCTTGTATGGCACTAGAGGGCAGTAGAGAAGCAGGTATTATGCAGGTTTTTTTTTTAGTAATTGTCCTCCAGAGGGCATTGTTCTTGAATGTTTCTGCTTCTTCAAGAGGACATTGTTTATGTTTATGTTTTATACTTTTTTTCCAAAGTGACTTGCACGTATTATCAGTATGTGTGTTCCCTGGGAATTGAGCCCATGCCATAACCTTTGCATTGCTAGCTGTTCTCTACTTTTTGAGCTGTGAAAACACCTGATCATTCAAATGATACATGCAATAATAATAATAATAATAATAATAATAAAGTTCATTATGTTATAATGTTGTTTCATTTTATATTTCTTAGTTTTTGGTTTTTTTTGTATTTTATCCTACAATTTTATTTTCAATGTACTTCAATCTCAGTATTGCTAAGCAGAAAGTAAA
>JAUMHP010000068.1:11459951-11471428 GCA_032361065.1 Enteromius trimaculatus
GGGCGGAGCTTGCAGGTTCACTACCTGGCTTCGGAAAGGTGTGGTAGCCGGGCCGAGGTCTCAGTGTTACGTGAGAGTCAGCCGGGCCAAAGTCTAGGCACTCTTTGTCGACAGAGAAAGCTTGAAGATCCCCGACCCTCTTGATGGAGGCCAAAGCAATCAGGAGTGCTGTCTTTAATGACAGGTATTTTATCTTGACTGATGCTAGGGGCTCAAAAGGAGCTTGCCGCAGGCCAGTTAGGGTGACAACAAGGTCCCAAGAGGGTACCAAGGGTGGTCTCGGGGGATTAACCCGACGCACACCTCTAAGGAACCTAACGATGAGTTGGTGCTTACCTAGGCACTGGCCGTCCATTGCATCATGGTATGCTGTGATGGCAGCAACATATACCTTAATAGTTGAAGTGGACAGCCTGCGCTCCAACTTTTCTTGCAGGAAGGCGAGCACAACGGTCCCTGTCCCACGCCGGCGGGCACTCCACTGCTCGGCTCTCCCTCTGATGTAGCGGGAACCATCTCTACATCCTCGGGTGCACCAAAAGATACACTGGGCCCGGTGGCATTCGGGGGAGTGCAATCTTCCGGAAACACCACGGCGCGACCACTGGTGCTGGCAGATGCCTACGAAGCGGTGCTCTGCGAAGCCTTCTGCACAGTCACCTTGAGATCGCCCAGACGCTTCACAGTGGCAGATGTTAAACCTTTATGGCTCACATTGCCAAGAGGTGGGCGCACTGGGAGCCGTCTCGCGAACGAGAGACGGGATCTCAGCGTAGCGATAGTCATGCATCCGCAATGAACGCATGACTCATCCACGAGCGCAGCCTCAGCGTGTTCCCGGCCCAAACACAAGAGACAGCGATCGTGCCCGTCTGAGGATGTGAGGAAACTCCCACACTCAGAAACGCACGGCCAGATAGACATTCTGGAGAATGGCTATGAGCCTGCGAGGAAATTGCTCTTTTTTGACGGATGCCCAGGGGAGACCTCTCGCGGCACAGCGCGCACTCAGTGGGCGAGGTCTTACACTCGCGAGCAAAAGACTGGCACTCTTTAAGCCTTGAAAAAGGCTACCAGTCTCGCGGGTCCGTTGACCGCTGCCCAGATGATCTTTCAAAAGCTGCAATGACGAGAGAGCATGAACTCGGACAGGAACTCTAGAAGGTTTGCGAAGATTCTCTTCCAGCAGACTCGATGTCATCAGACGAGGCTCCGAAAGCGAAAAAACTGTGTGTGCAATCCAGCCGTGCCCTCTTATGCCTGCGCTGTGATGAGATGCACCTGGCTGTGATTATTGCACGCCAATTTTCATTGGCCTTTTCCAAATGACTCGAAGACGATCAGTCTCTCATGCGAGATCCCATATGTAACGTTGAAGTGATTTGACTGAAAGGGTAACAAAGAAACATCAAGTACATCAGAGTTAAAGGTGCTCTATGCGATCTTGTTTGACGTCACTTCCGCTGACGTTTCACGTAAATAAAAAACTAAGCAGAGCAAGCTCCCCCCTCCCCCGAGTGTTTCTGTAACTGCCGTGAACGGGCAAAACGCATTGATACGAAATTGATGCTAACCCAAGAGAGACAGCGGCAGAAATAACATGTCTAAGGGAACTCCAATTGTTCGGTGAGTAAATGTGTATGACAAGTCTTTGTACAATATTTTTACGATATTATTTTATTAGTTACAGCTGATATACTAAAAACTATTCTAGAAGCGAATGCCAATACCTCAACAATACCTTACTCAGTATAGGCAGTATAGTTACCTTCGTTTTGTAATTTCTCTTACATGAGATAGCTTTGGAGATAATTACTATTTGTTTATTGGCGCATGTGAATGCTATTAAAATGAGTAATCGTGACTGTACCTACCTGTGCAATAAAAAACTTGCCCCCTGTGCATCGGTTTAAAAGTCCTTTTGACGGCGGAGTTCTCTGCACCGTTCTAACGAAATCCAAAATGAAAATGCGGGTCTTGTTTCGTTTCTTCTCAACTTCTCTTCTTCTCGCCTTATATTCCTCCGAGCGTCTTTTCTTTGGTCGTGCCTCAGCCATTTTCCAAAAATAATACACAGTACTCCGCTAACCCACTCTCAGATTCACGCTGTACAATCAACTCTGTCTATTATGTGCGCATTAAACCCCACCTCTTCTTGCTGATTGGTTGGCCGAAGTTTGTTATTGTTTTGGTGCACATCCTGTGCCCCTATTCTCTGTTTCGATATTGCGGCCTCTGTGTTGTCTTTCGAGACCAGGTTTTTCCCAGTTTATTCAGAGGGGAGACAGCAAACCTGCATGCGATTTGAGATAAAAATGAAATCGAGCAAAAATCCTGCAACATCGCATAGAGTTCGTTTAAATGTGTAGTTTTGATATGGATTTAGGTAAACATACTCCAATAGCTACATTTTTACAGTGTACCACTGAAACGTTTGTGCTCTGTAATATTTTATTGTTTATAAAATTCATTATTAATTATTCTTTGGGGGTAGTGCACTATAGTTATTCATAATGTACATTGTAATCACTGATCTATAATATTTAAGACAAAATGTATTACAAACACTGATAAATATATTCAGATCAGTAGTTTTGTTGCATTATACCTTGTTGTAAATAATTATAAACAAATTTGAATTTGTATAATAGTATAATAATAATTTGATGTTTTGTAATGTATATAATTGTGCTCACAATAATTCTTAAGATTGTACAATGCATTATAAGATGCATCACAAGGCATAATTAATGAATACATTAAAACTACTTTTAGTATGGATTATTATAAATAAATGCTTTAAGTAAAGTGTTAATGGAAGTCTCTCTGTTTTGATTAAAAATGCATTAAAATAATAGTACTGTATTATTAGAATTTACAGTTAGAATTTTTTTACAGTTCAAAAGTACAGCATTAATTTGAAACATACATCTTGGTAATATTAAATGCATGTTTGCTGAAATATTAATTAATCTTACTCTCCCCAAGTTTTTTTATTTAATGAAAAAAAGGAAAAGAAAAGGCAGATTTCAAACCGCCTTCTGGGGGTTCCTGCACCAGCTGAGCAGCTGCCACTGAGATGAATGGAAATGCTAACGGATAGCCTTCTCCAGGTATTATAGACCTCCTTGGGGCGAATGCTCAGCAGGCCCATGCGTTAATCCATCTATGAGCGAGATATGCATGGAGAGAGTCAGACCCAGCACACTAGGCAGACAGCAGAAGAGGGAATAACTTCCTGCAGTGGGAAAAGGCAAACAGAAAGAGAAGATGAAAGACAAACAGAGACAGGACTGAGAAATGAAGAACAGGTCAGAACCACCGCACATGTAAATATACCGAAACATATAAAAGAGATTCTCGCCTTGGTACAGGAAGAAGGTCACTAATATTGACTGCCTTATTGTTAGATGCCTGAATGTTCTGAAAGCGTTTTGTGTTGCCATAGAAAACAGAAAAAGGGGTCAAGGATGTTGACCGACAGGTGATTGATTTCTTTCTGGGTTGAACAAAAGGTGCATTTTGATTCAGAAAGATGCAAGATGCAATTAAGTCTGAATTTGGTTGCGTTAAGAGGGCAGGAGAGGACAGTTTTTTTTTTATTTAGATTGAACGACTGTGGAAAGGTCTGGCAACAGAAAGCCGAACAGAGCAGATGGAAAAGTGAGAGAGGGAGTGGGAGTGAGGGAGGGAAGGGCTGGGGAGAAGTAGGCGTGGCTTGCATTCAGTTCAGCCTATCAGATCCAGACAGAGACAGGCAATGAGAACCGGTGTAGGAGCGAGTGAGAGGAGAAAAGAGAGAGAGTGAGAGAGCATGAGAAGGAGAGAGGTAGAGGGAGATGTATATTCTCAGTCCCTCAGCCCGTGGCACAGAGCTTGATCGCACAAGAATAGCGCAGGACAGTCCTGGTCCAGAGTCTGTTTCGGAGTGTGGGCCGAACAGCATGTCGGATCCTGAAGCCAAAGTCAACTCCAAAAAAGCTGGCATAAGGGCAGCTGTCATTCTGATCGGACTACTGCACAAGTCTAGACGACAGAGGGAGAAAGAGAGAGACAAGGAGCGGTGGGTCAACTTTTCTTTTTCCCACCCACTAGTTTGATCTGTGATTCAGATCTGGCTGTTGTTATTGGCCTGGGCAGCTCGGCTTGACCTGCGTTTTCATGTGAGGTTTCTGGCTATGTAGGTCGTTGTATGTACACTTTATACATTTATTGTCATCCCAGAGTGTGCTGTAATTGGGTCAGTATATAAGGACCCTTTTTTTGTGGCTCATTTGAGGATGTTCTCGTTTGCAACTTCCAAGCTTGTCTTTCTCCTCATATGCCCCAAAGCAAACGATATTTCTTGTTCATAGCTCAGGATACTCAAGTTTTCAATTATGTGTCATCGAAAAATCTCAACTGTTTCTAATAAAGAAACAACATAACACGCAAATAAGACAATTGTTGATATGCAGTAAAAGAAGATGTCTGTAAAATGAACATGGATTGGATAAATATTTAATTTATTCACAAATTTGGCAAGTCTCAGCACAGTTTGAGGCTGTTATTTATTTGTTGTATTTTAACTTTTAATTTATTCTTCATTTTTATTATTTTACCATATTTTATCTATTTTTTTCAGTTAGTAATTTTAGTCTGCCAACTTTAATTAAAAACATCTCTAATTTTTTTTCATTTAATGTATGTTTTATTTAATTAAAATACTTGAGAGTCTTCTGAAACACCTGTATTTTTTTATATATTTTTTATTTTTTGAAGCAAAATCTGCCTAGCTCTCTGTGTAATGTCATTGCTGTTAAAGAGCAACAGTTAAGATAATACAAAGGCTGCATATGTATTTTCATATGTACTTTGTGTAACCATTTATGTACAAAGAGTTCCAAGCAAATACAGCACTGTTAAACAAACACAGAGTAAACAGAGAGAGAGAGGGAGGGCAGCTCATAGTTTTCACCAATCTCTCCTGCTCAGGGTCATCTAGGTCAGATTGTAGAGTATATGGAAGTAAATCTCAGGATGAGACCACAAAACTATTTCTCAGCTATCATTTACTCAGCTTCTCTGGTCAGTAGTCGTGTGGCTCCCTATCAGCTGTATCTAACAGTGGCCCCAGTGTAAACTTCTAAATTCTAAACTGATTTGACTGCGTACTAACACACGACCAAACACGCTCTTTTACGCAGGTGTCGTGCTGCTTGGAACCGCACAATACAATGTGTGTTTGGAGGCACCGTGTGTGCGGCTCCATTTGCATAGATCTCATCGATAACTGGCATGGTTACTGACATCACTGTGAGACGGCCCAGCTGGAGTCGCCGCTTTTATTCCCTCTAGATCAGTTCTGTCCATTCTTCAGCTCAGATGTGCAGAAGAGAGTCTATAAATCAAACAGGCTTTTCAGAGTGATAAGTGGGGCATATTTGTAAGCGTTGTAGTGTGATTCACCTTGATGACTGGGTGTTTCAAGTTTGGCCTCTTGTTTTAATCAAAAGGTTGATTGGTGCAGTAATTGCGTTGTTTTATCTCAAAATTAAAGGTTTGCTACCAGATTCGAGAGCACTTCAGATATAATTTGTTCTCAGATTAGAGTTCTTTGAGTAGGTAAAAAGATAATTAAAAAGCATTTTCTTAATCAGTATTTTTGTATTAGCTAAACACTAACACTGTAGTATAAAGTGAGACCAATTCAATTCATGCATGAGGCAAAGTCTTGGTTTGTTTATAGCGACAACTGTTATTATGTTATTATGTTGATTTATTTGAGTCAATTGTGAGTTTAATGCTTAATGCTATTTTACAGCGGGTTAATTGATAATATATCATCCATAAAATTCATTATTCATAGAAAAGGTACATTTACTTTCGGAAGAAATACCTATTCACAAGAGATATTATATTTAATCTAATAAAGAATATTTAAATAATATAATATAACACATAATCTTGAATTTTTAATTTTAATGAAATAATTAATTTGTTAATCATATTTAAATAATTTATTATTATTATTTTTTACCCCAAGGGCAGATTTCAAGCATTTAAGAGCTTGTAGAATGCATAAATAAATTAATTAATGAATTAATAAATTAATGAATTAATAATGTTTTTGCATACTATTTTTAGGTGTGTTCAATTTCTGGAAAAAAAAAATTCTGAAGTCAAATTATTTAATTAATTGTGATATTTTACTGGAAAACAAGAAAAGAAATGCTTCGGATAATATTTGCGTTATTTGTGTTCAGCTTGACTAGTTTTATTTAGGTTATTAATAATTCTTTATTTGACATGATGTTCCCCCTCCATTTATCTTGGCAAGTGCTGTAAGATGAGAGCAGCAGCGAAAGCATTTCTTCATAAGTTCATTAAGCACCAAAGCAAATGTTTTTCTGGTTTCCTGTTTCATTCACTAAAATCTAATTTTCTCCACCTTCATCACTCATTTCTCCCATGATCCTGTCTCCTGCAGCTCACATGAACTGCCTTTACCTTCTGACTCATTCTGTTTCCATCACACTTTATTTTCCTGCAGTCTTTTTCACTTTTCTCCTTCCCTTCATTTCTTCACGTGTAATTTTTCTCCCTATGCACCTCCGCTGTGCCCCTGTGTTGTTTTGCCCCTCTCTCTCTCTTTCTGTTGTTGAGAAAACATTTTTGATTAGCAGCTGTGTGAAATTAAACTAAACTAGGTCACCTTTTGCCCTCTGTCTCTCATATAAACATACAAAGGCTCAAAGTCCTTTAGGTCAGAGGATAAGATTCCTAGCACAAGATTTCAGTTCAGTTCCTCATTCAGTGCCACAGATGCATCATCGTCTGTAACTGTAAAAGCGAGTCATCGTGAGTACCTGGAAAAAACATGCGGCTCATTCATCCAGAAGAGGCTGTAAAACAGACCTCTGGCTGCCAGCACAATGGCAAAGGACACTCAGTGATATATACACACAGTATGTCATAAAAGCTCAGAGTAAAGGGCTCAAATGGCAGCACTTTGGCGTAGTGATGGATTATGATATGATCATGTTCCTTATCAGTCCTGCTACATGGAAACATTAAATGGACAGAATTTTGCTTCTGAAGCTCCTTGAACATTTTGTGATTTAGAGTCAATAACAAATATATGTGCCCATAATTAAGAAAATAGAACTCTTATTAATCTAGTTTAACTTTGCATTGTATTGTTTGTTAGATTTTTAGTTCAATTTTAATAAAAAAAGTAAAAAAAAAAAAAACATTACATTTTTCTTGCATCTTGAATATGTGTTTGTGCCCAAGATTGTTCAAAATTATTATTCATTTATATAATGTAGGTTTTATTACAAGACATTTTTCAACTTGAATATCATTGCATGGTCTCATAAAAAGATTTTTTTAATTAACCAATGTTTTGCTTGTAAAATTATGCCACAATACTAAATAAGACTGTTTTTCTTTGTATGACCTGCTATTTTTGACATAAACCCCTCAATGAGTCAAAATTAATTAATCCAGAAGCATGCATAAAATTAAACAGATATGTGCTGATCATAAACTATATGTTGTGTATTGTTTTAAGTCTTTTTATGTGAGATTTGCATTGAAATATTTGTTTAATACATGTAGGAATCCAGGACATAAATAAGCATCCTTTCAACGTCATAACTGATTTATTAGCAAAATGTGTCGTGTGACAGATGTGTTTGACTGTAAGCTCAGATTGAGATAACTAATATCAAATCAATCCAAAAGCATTTTTTCCAGCTTCGCTGTTGCCGTAGTTACTACATTTTACCTTTTACAGGGCTGTAGTGTGGTTGCCACTCGTTATCAAAATAAAAATCTCTCTTTTGGGGTGTATGCATATATCGGTCCATTGAACTGTATCAGTAAGTGGAATAGATGAGGTGACCGTGTCTCTCTTAACAAGTGCTCTGAGACGGTTTCACTGACAGGTTGTATAGAGCCTATTTACAGAGGAGTTGAATTGAGGAGGTTATTTTTAGAAGTCACTTTTCTTTTCCCCTTTCTCGCTCACTCAAAACCCTGTGGCGTCCTCTTTGTCTCCTGTTAGACTGTTGATTTAGTGATATGGACAAAGGATTAATGCATTTAAAAACCCCAGAGGAGCACAGGTTGCTTTAATAGAGGGAGTGATATCAAAAGGCCTGCTCAATGCCAGCGTCTCTCCGGCCCCCCTTAAGGCCCCCCCATGGTGGTCTGCTGAGACTCCTCCAGAGTCTAGGAGTTTGTTTAGGCAGAAGAGACTTCTTTGGGTGTTTTTGGATGCAGTAAACCTTTAAAAATCAACAACTGTCCAATTTGTCCAAGGGCAAATAAACACAAGCTGTTCTCAGAGTCATGCTGGAGGCAAAATGTACTCAGACTGAAAACTGTCAAACGGGTGAAGCAAGGTATCGCTGATTTGAGAATGAATTTGATTTATTCAGACACTTGGAATGAAAGGATTACATATAAAGTTTTTTTTTTGTGATGTTGTCTATCCTCTTGACTCTCTTAGTTCTCTTTTTTAGCTGATTTATAAATAATCACTTACCAAAATTTACCATGATACACTTTTTAAAAGTAAAGGCGCTTAAAAGTGATGCCATAGAAGAACTATTTTTGGTTCATCAAAGAACCATACATCTCTTTCTTACCTTAATTTGAAGAACCTTCTTTCGCCACAAAGAATCTTTTGTGAAGCAGAAAGGTTCTTCAGATGTTAAAGCTTCTTTATGGAAACATTTAGACAGAAAGGTTCTTCTATATGGCATCATGAAGCACCTTTATTTTTAAGAATGTAATACTATTCATAATGGTACTGATGTCATTGTTGCCAAAATATGATGAGCCTGCTGTGTGGGTCATCATGTATAAATTAACAGCTATTATAATTTCATTTAGGCTTTGCTTTGAAATAATTTTCACTCAAAATTACTGTACACTTTTAAAAGAAAAGGTATTTCACGATGCCATAGAAGAACCTTTTTGTCTAAATGGTTCCATAAAGAACCTTTTACATCTGAAGAACCTTAAAGATTCTTTGTGCAAAAGAAGGTTCTTCAGATTATAAAAAGGTAAGAAAGAGATGGTTCTTTAAAGAACTTTTGACTGAATGGTTCTTTGTGGGAAAATGGTTCTTCTATGGCATTGCTGTGAATCATTCGAAGCACTTTTATTTTTAAGAGTGTAACAACACTGAAAAAAATTACTTTTGTAACAGTTCTTACTCAGAAAAAATGATAGTGAATTTTACTAATAATTAAAAAGAAGATAACTCAGGTAACACATTGGATTGTGACTGTAATAGTATTTTCTTGTAAAACCAAAAATCTGTTTTATTTTTAGCTTTGAAAATATATATATTTTTTTACAGTGAAGTAAATTTCACAAAATAATTTGAAAGAAATGGCAAGTAGCATAAATTAAATATGTTTTTTACTATATATATATGAATGATGAAATGTTAAAATATTAAATTTGAAAATATTATTTGGAAAATATTTATTTTGTGAAAACTCAACAATTTATATATATTTTTTGTTATTTTAGTTTTAGTGCTATTTTTTGGTATTTTTAGTAATTATAAAATTATATAAAAATGTATGTGTGTGTATATACACATATAAATGCACAATATTATGCAAACATGTTAATATATTGTATCTATTTTTAATATACAAAGCTTTTATTTTGGATGCGATTCAGCACAATTAATTGATTTGAATTTCATTTTAGATTATTTAATATTATTTTCTTCTCTTTTTTTTCTCAGTATTATGAACAAGGTGGAGAACGCATGGCAAAACTAACTTAAGTATAATCATAAAGAAGACTTTTTTTATTTTTGACTGTGATGCAGACTGTTGTGTAATCCTCAAAACTCTCTCTATTACAAAAGATAATAGAGAGATAATAGAATGAAGCACCTTTATTTTTACGAATGTAATACTATTCATAATGGAACTGATGTCATTGTAACTGTCTTACGTAACTTAAGTTTTACTCTTATTCTCCATAAAAGGAATAAAAAAACACATATAAATGTATACTATATGTGTCCTGACTGCTTTACTGCTACTCTTGTTTTGCTGAGAGTTATTAACCAGCAATGCTGCAATAGCACCTCAAGCCTCTGAGCAGTTGCCATAGTAGCCCTGCTAGTCTTGCTAATGTGTAATGGCGACTGAATGGCTTTATTAATTGAGTTATTGATTGTCTACAGATGGTGTTAGTACACATCAGGTAGAGTAAAATGAAGAACAGGTGCAAAGAGTCAAAGACCAACCAATTTCCTCACAGAAAAAAAAAAACATTTGTAGAGATTTATGATGGGCAGATGTGTATTTGGAGTCATTAAGTGATCACAGAACTTAATGAAGATCACAGCTGCATTTTGTTGTAGTCGGAACTAGTTATTTAACAGCATATGCAGAAGGGATAAGTTTAAATGTGATCAAATAAAACCCCTCGCACAATACATCATTTCTCTACTCGTGTTTACAAAAGTTAAAGAAAAAAGAGCGAACGCTTTAATTGAGCTCTATTGAGCCGCTTTTGCACGCCCTTCTAATTCTTGTTAACACAGCAGGGACTAAAAGCAGAGAGGGTTTTAGCTGCACTCAGTATTGATTATTCCTTTTACGTGCTGAAGCGTTGTGTTTCAGCAGTGATTATTTCTTAGTAAAATTCCCATATGGAGTTCACCAAAATTACCTTTGTACAAGTCATTTTCATTTGTGAGTGTGTTAGTTTGGGTACACAATTTGTGTGTGACCGAATACGTGTGCGGTACACCTTGTTTGGGACACTGGCCACTGTCCACTTTTCTCACTTTCTATAAATAGCCGCGACATATCATCGTACAACAGGAAGCAGCACTCTGACCACTCCAACAGATATCTGAGGAAAAAACATTATCCTTAAAAGACACTGCTTTTGCTTCCTATAATCCCTCGCTGGAAGAAGAATGATAAAAGACTACCTCAGCATGTGGTCTGTCAGTTTAGCTGACAAGCAGAGCTTTGACACTGTCATAATAATCGTGTAAGCATAGATAATGTTTGGGCTGCAGACTCAGATGAGTGTAATGTATCTGTAAAACAATGAACCTGACAGGAGTGTATTAAATTAGTTTATGCGAGCAGAACAAATGCGCACTGCCATTGGTAGGTAACAATCTAATTTGGTGAATATTAAGTTTATTACTGCAGTTGATGTGGCTGAAGTTTGCCTTTTGAAATTATCAAAGAAGGAATGATCAAATTCGTTACTGGTTTTCATGAGTCAAAAATAACATTTATAGTTAGGATTTAATTGTCAAGCCTCTGGCAATGTCTCCTTTCCTCTAGTAATATTTTATTTAATTTTAATACAGTTTGAAAATATTACTGTAGAATATTTTTTTTAATGTAATTTATTCCTGTGATGGCAATGATGAATTTGTCAGCATATTTTAGGTTCACACGATCCTTTAGAAATCATTCCCATATGCTGAT
>JAUMHP010000068.1:11474580-11515286 GCA_032361065.1 Enteromius trimaculatus
TTAGGGAGTCTCTGCATTGAATGCTTTCTTGCAAAGATTAAATGTTCAACAATTAAACTTTTAAACCTTACACTGATTTTAAACTGCATATAAATGCATTATATTAACAGCATTCACAATGTTCAAAAGATTGGGGTCGGTAAGATTTTTTAAATGTTTTTAAGATAACTTAAGATTTTTTTATTTGATCAAAAACAACATTGAAATAATACTAAAATAGCTTAAAATGGCTGTTTTGTATTTAAATATACATATTAAAATGTAATTTATTCCTGTAAATGAACTGAATTTTCAGCATCATTACTCCGAAATCATCCTAATAATCATCCTAATCATGATTAATAATATTATTATTATTTTAATTAACAATTTTTTAAATCATTATTATTAATCCTGAAAACAGTTGTGCTGCTTAATAGTGTTCTGGAAACCATGATGCATATTTTTATTTTCAGAATTTTGAATTTGAGTTCATTTGAGATCAATTAATGCATCCTTGCTCAATAAAATAGTTTCTTTCAAACCTTTTTTAAACTTTTCAAGCAATTTCTAGTGATTTGATACCAGTGCTTATTTTGTGCATGTTATGTATTTAATTAATTTTTTCATTTTAATTTATTTAATAGTTGTTATTTTTTTGGGTTAACACATACCCTCATGGTTCGTGGCGTATTTGATTTATATATGTCTTAAATTTGTTTTAGTTTTTTATTTAGTTCATCACACAAAACATTGTGTTGGTTAACAAAAAACATGTTTGTCCTAATAAAAGGTTTGTTTAATGTGTTCTGCATGGGTTAAATGTTTTTTAACCTTGCTTAGTTTGTTTTGATTGATTTCTAAGTATGAGGAATGTCACCCAACCCATGTTGGCATCTGTCAGATTTGATGAATCTGTGCCAAAATACAGTAGACTTGGACCGACCTTACGACCTTTGGCGTCAGCTTCTAATGTTGCCCATCTGTTTGTGCTCTTGACTTCAGACCCACAGCAGCAGCTGCCATTGTTCTGGTGACCCAGCTGGGATAAAGGTGCAGTTGCAGTATAGAAGTGAATTTCAACATGACTGGTCGTTTTCAACAAGAGTCGTGGTGTTCTGGAGCATGTCCCCTCAAGCAGCTGCAGTCATGGTTAGATGAAATAGATGTTTACTCAGTGTTTCCTATTAAGAATGGAAAGACTGGCAGCCAGACATGCACTCACATTTGGCTTTTGGGTCTAAGTGAACTGTTTCTGTGTGCTGGATGTATTTCAGATAGGAAAACAGGGAGTATGCGCATCAGCAAAGTACATTAACATCGACTTTGTCCCTCCACCTAATGTGATATTTTAGTAATGTCCAGGTCACCTACCCAAGCTGAAACTCTCTAGAGAACAAAACAGTCCTTGTCACAAGGAGATTATTAGTGAGATATTTATACTTTCTTTTATGGTGTCCTTTTCACACACGTTTCATGTATTTGCTGTTATATAAATCATTCATAATTTCATTGTTTTTAATGTATTTTTTATAGCATTTTTTTTCTTATCAGTATTACACATTTGCTAATTTTATTTGAAATAGTGTCTCTTTTTAAATTTTTATATATATTAACTTTTTTTGTTGTTGTTTTACTTTTTTAAATCCTTAAACTTAATTTATTTTCAGGTTAAAATAGAATTTTAAATGCCAGATTTTCAATTCGGACCCCAGACCTGTGGACTAAATCTTATGTCTCCACAGATGAACCTCTGCAACAAACTAGGTCTAGATTTATGTTTTTCAGGTCTGATGCCAATACTTATTCCAATTTCAGACCAAGTAGACTGACAACCGATATTTTGAATCATTATATATATATATATATATATATCTGGTGTAAGAATTAAAATGAATGTGAAAATAAAAAATTGCTTTTACAAAAGCATTCTTTAAATGGTTTGAAATTATTTTATCGGCAAATCGATTTTGAAAATGACAATACCGATAACCATAAAACCGCTTAGTATTGGTGCAAAAAATCAGCCCAGGCCAATAATCGGTCAGCTCCTACAACAAACAACATGTTTATTGTGGTATCATTCATAGGATATGTATAATAAATATTATGTATAAATATGCAATTGGTTCCATTCTCTCATTAAAATGGTCACATCCTCATATCGGTATTTTTGTGGCATTTTCCAGCTAGTGATCTTCATGTGTTCAGTCTTTTTGCAGTTTAATGACCCTCGGAGGTGTAATGTAAGAAAAGATTTTAATGGACCCTTATTTGAGACCGTCTGCAAGGAGCTTCATTTCTAGACCAGAGTTTGTCTGCTTGACTAATTTTAACCTCTGATTCCAAGTAGCCCCTCTACCATTTGTCTTTGGCTGAAAGAACTGCTTTTAAAATGTGATCATGTTCCTGCTTGGAGCCTTGCACCTTTCTGTGCGCCTTGCCATGCCCCCACCCCCCCCCCCCTTTTTAGCCTCTCCTCTCTACGTCTTTTTTTGACCTACAGCAGTCTGTCTGCAGGGCTAGCTGCCCTGAGTTATTCTTGTTATGTCTCTGTGCAGATACCAAAGCTAACAGAAGAATTGTTGTTATTGAGTTTTTCTATCCTGCAGTCTTTCACCTTAGTCTCTGGAGACCATGCTCTTTTCAGTATATTTTCTCAAAGGGTACTGCACTGACACTCTGCCCTTAGTCTGTTCATGTGTCTGTGCTTAAATACATCTACGTCAGAGGGCTAGTCTTTTGTTTTAGTGCAGAAGTACCTATCTTGGTTTCCAACTAAAAAGTGTGTTGATCTACCCAGATAACTGCGCTATTTATAATTTTTGAAATAGTGTACATTTTAAGACATGCTTAGTAAATATATTAAATGATTAAAAAAAATATAAATGTGAAATATATATAAATCTGAAAGTTTAAGGATGAAAAATAATGTTTTAGTGTGAAATATTATTGTGTGTATTTAATATGCTTGTTATGTTATCTTTTGTATTCAAATAAATAAACAAAAATGGAAAATACTGCATTAATATTTAAAACAGATGCAACCAAAATTATGAAAAAGTTAAGAAAAAAAAAAAACATATTAAACCTATATATAAATAGTGCATTTATAAGAACCTGGGGCAACTATATTTTCCTTTAAATTATATGTTTCCTTAATAAATATCCAAAATTAATAAGTAATAAGCTAAGTACAAAGGCAATAATCAATGCAATCTCTTGGGAGGTAAATGATACAAATACTGTTCAAATGTCTGTGTGCTTCTGCATTTGAGGGTCTTTTGTTTTAGTGCAAAACTACACTATATCTGATTAGTCTTCTACATAGTGTGCTGACCATTTGCCTGGCTAACTGTGTGTGTGTGTGTGTGTGTTTTGCAGGAAACAAGAGCTGCTGACCATCTCCAGTGTGCCTCTGGGAGAATGTCCACCCTCACCTCCCCGCACTGCACCACCCACCATGAAGGTGAGTGTTCTGGCCTCGCGTTAACACACACACACACACACACACACACACACACTGCTCTATTAGCTGCTGTTACCCAAAATCTGCTGTGTTCATCTCCCAGGCACACATTTATACTGAATTAACCTCTATTAGCGGTGGAAGCATGAGAAAGTGAGAATGCCCTTTGTAGCATGCCATATTAAACGACCCTCCTTTCACTACCGAAATGTCAACATACTCTTACATAATGCTGCTAACTGATTCAGACACACGCATTAACCTGCGGGACTGTCTGCGAAGGTGCATGCGCTGTGTTTGAGGTAAAGCTCTTCATTCAAGGTTACCTCTAAATGTAATTCTAATTCATTTGGACTGAGAAATCCATTTTCCTCCGAGCATTAAGGTCCCATTGAGTTCACATGGTATCGCGATCTCTTTATATTTGCAACAGCCTCGAGAGGGACTGGAAAGATTTTCTGTCTTGTTTAAAAGTGGTACACTGAGTTCAGAGATGGATTGCGCGGTGTGAGCGGAGCACAGTCGGTGTCACCTTGAAAATGCTTGCCGAAAAATCAAAAAAGGAGGATGGAGAGATTGGTGTTTATGCAGGAAGGGAGGGTGAGGGGCCGAGGCGTCAGGTGTGATATTAAGATGAGAAGACATGAAGTCGAACCCAGAGGTCATGATCCTGTTAGCCAGTGCTTTAATTATGAATATCGTCTCTCATAAGGACTGATTAAATGTCTGAGGCACACAGGACTTGTTGAAAAGTCACATTTATCAATGTCTCCATCACGCTTCTGCTTAGTTATTACTTGTTGTTGGAGGATTTATAAATAGCTTAAATAGGATTTGCCTTTCTCGCGAGCAGCTGCTGTAAATTCTGTCATGTTTGCTCTTGCATTATTTCAAAACATATGACTTATTTTTTCTTTGAGACTTAAAAGATATTTTAAAGAACGCCTATTTTTTTGTTCATAACTGGTTCCGGTGTTGTTGTTTTATTGTATTTATACAGGTTTGAAATTGAGTAAAATGTCTATTCTATTGAAGTTTTAAATAAAAAAAGTATCTTGATTTATGCAAATATAGTAAGCAGCACAACTGTTTTTAAACAATGAGAGTAATAATAAATGTTTTTATGCCAAATCAGAACATTAGAATGATTTCTGAAGGATCATGTGACACTGAAGACTGGAATAATCACAGAAATAAATAATATTTTTTAAATATATTAAAATCTAAAATAGTAATTTTAAGTAAAAAATAATCTTTTAAAATAATGTTATTTTTACTGTTTATGTTATTGGTGGGTGTAAAACAAAAAAAAAAACCAAACATTTGCAAAATAGTGTGCATTATAAATAAAATATTTGAATAGTTAGCACCGCATACACTTAAAGTGCAAATCTACTATTAGTTTGTACTGCGCCAATCCAAAAATATACTTGTCATTGAAAAACTCACTTAACCAGTTCCCAACTTTGTCCTTTAAGTCACTTTACACACAGCAAAGAAATGTTTGCAGAACACATGTTAACCCAACACACTGTACTGTACCTTTTTTCAGGTTTAACTATTCCCGTGGGGACATTTGGTCCAAACACTGTAGCTAAAACCTGACACAAACACACTCACCCACTCAAAACACTCCCAAAACGTGCAAAGACGCCATTAACACCTGTGTTTGACTAGAAACACAATACATTTAGTAAGGACATATTAATGTGTGTGTGTACGTGTCCTTTAAGATATATAATTATGTGTTGTTCACACAGTTCGTGGCCACTCCCAATGTAAACCCAGTGTCTAAAGAAGAAAAGAGGAAAGGGAGGAAAGCGAGTGTGCGGACTTGATAAGCTCTGGTGAACTGTGGTTCAAACAGCTGTTATACACAAAGCAGAACTACACAAGGCAGAGAGAATGGGAGAACTTAATAACTCATAAGTACAGACACACTGGTAAGACCAGTTTTAGGGTGTGGAGCCAGTGCACGCTGCCAAGCGGACTTGGTCGTCCTCTTCCTGTTGTGTAAAGTGTTTGCATAGAGGAGCGCAGCTAATCAGAGGAGAGAGGTATGATGGGGGGAACACAATGTGAGTGGTATTCGACTCGCTGTGTGTTTATTGAGGGATAGGGGTATCGATGAGGCTTGTGTTTGACACAGCATAGACCTCCTGCACAGCTGCAGTTCATTCATTTATTCTAGTTTGGCATCTGAGTCGTTATGTAATGTCTGTTTATCAGCCAGTTTGGACAGAGTCCCAGATGCACACTTTATTACTCCACTGCCTCTACATATGTGTCTGTTTCTAACTATAACTACTTGCATATACAAACAAACAATACTTTCAAGTGTTTTCATTAAAGAAATGGCAGGATTTTACTGTAAGGTTCAATTTGATCATGTTTGCAAATGCATATATTATAATAAACTGAACAGCTTTGTGAAGTTAAGATTAGTCAACAACATTTTTGTGTAATATTTACTACCATGAAAATGATTTCAACGCATCTCCCAAAATAGATGTTACAGTGAATGATATGTGGATAACTGAAAAGTAGAAATGTCAAGCTTATGCTTTTATAAAAGCGATTATATGAATTCTTCTGTTAATGCGTATTATTTGAGCATCAAATAAGCATACATTGGCACTATAATATTACTCAACTTTTTTCCCACACTAAAATCATGTTAATACACATAGCTATACTATTAAAAAAGTTATTGGTATTTCCAGATTGGCCCCATACACTTACATTTTAAGATTTTTAATGTGTTTATTTTTGAATACTCTATTGTTCATTATTCATTTATGGTGTAATGGTAACTTTTTTTTAACTAGAAATGTATGTGTAGAAACTAACTATTTAGGCCTGCTGCAATACAATATTTTCACTCAGATGTTTTACAAATAATTACAAAGAAACAGCAATTACCAAACTGAATAAAATGTAAAATTTGAAATAGGATATATATAAATGGTATATATAAATATGAGCTGTCAAAAAAAATTTTTTTTAGATGCAATTAATCACATATATATATATATATATATTTTACAGTGATTAATGGTGTTTTGTCAAATATCAGGGATTTTTTATGTATTCTAGAGAATATTTGTATGTATTGGTTGCTTCCTTATAATATGGGTGAAACTTCAAAGCTCCAGGACAGGGTGATAATCTTGTCTGGGACAACAGTGGGACTAACAGGTTGTGTTGAGGAGATAAGCTCCGTCTCTTCATAACCTTACTATGACACTACGGTATAATTTAAGACCCATGTGAATTTTTTATCATGTAGCTCTTATGTTTTATATTTGATTTGATGTGCTCACGCAAACAGCTTCATGCATTGGACTGCTGACTCGTGAGTTTTGTTTGGTAGTGGGACAAAAACATTTTTCCATATATAAGCAAAAACGGGTCAAAAGGTCTCTGCATTGCAAAACTTTCAAAGCCTTTCCAGAAATACACAGATTATTTTGCCTTGTTCCTTTGGCCACGTGTTCCTCTCTGGCGTGTCCTATTGATGTTGTGGTCTCAGTTCCTCAAGGTTATTTGGTCAACTATATCTCAGCTGGGCTTTACTCTGTTGACTTTGTGAAGTGAGTTGCCCTTGGATCCATGGCAGGTTAAACATTAACGTTCTGCATTAGTTCTGTCCTACTTGCATCTGTTACACTCCATCCGATCACAGGGATATTCTTAAACCCAGGGGATCTATTTTGAACAAATATCAGATGTTTTTCTGTTCTACTGCCTCTTAACTAGCAGCGGTGCTCTGTCAAGGTAAGAGACTTTAGGTTCAGCAGAGGTTTTGTGCAAAGGGTATTTGAGAGTTGCTTTTATTACAAGCCCCTCAGGTCTAGACTACAAACCTCTATTGAACTTCTCAAATAACTAATAATTAAGCCCTGATGGTTGCACAGCCCATAAATTGAATGCAGCTGTAAAGGTTCAGTACGTTTGATTTAGAGTGAGGAAGTAGTATTATGGTTTGTTAAGTGTGCATGCAGAACGAAGTTATTTACAATGCATTAAGAATATCTTGACCTGTATCCCATTTTTATATTTATGATACAGAGCTACAATTGGTGGATTGTGGACTAGTATGTAGTTGTTGACTTGATTGTAGATACGATCAGGCTTTTCTGTGAGAGGCTGTGGAAGTTGGGCGTGTAGGATTGAGTGTCCAATATACATGGGAACTTCTTTAGACAGGTTTAGAAAGCATCCCAGGATGCACCTCATGTTGATTAAGGAAATGTCTACAGTGAGCAGAGAATCTATAGACAAAGGGCTGGAACCAACATTAAATAAAAGACTAAAATGTAAGATTTGTTTTGTTTTCTCATCATACGGAAGTCATTCATTATATTCAGCATTCTTAAAGTTTAAAGTGAAAGTTTAGCATTTTAAAGTGTATTTAAGTCATTTAGTTATTTATTTAGCTTAACTGTAAAAATTATTATTTTATTTATTTATTTATTTATTTTAGCTTGTGCTGTATGTTTTGTGTTTTCAGTTTATTTTTATATTTCATTTTCAATCATTTTTTATTTTATTTTATTAGGTATTTTCGATTTGAGCTGCTCATTTTACTCATTTATTTATTTATTTAATAATTTGTTAATACTGGTAAATGCAATAATCCAAATCTCAAAATGAATATTCACATTTTTATATGTTTTGTTGCTTATTTTCATCTGTAGGATTTCAAACAATTTAATAATACAGTGTTTTATACTTTTGTTAAATAGAATTTATTTCATAGAATTTTAATTTACCATTTATTTGTTATCAACCATAACTAATTGTTTTTATTTTTACTAATTTTCACTAATTATTTTTAGTATTGGTCAGACTTTCACAGTTTTGATGCCTTTTTTAAAAAAAAAATGTTTTATAGAACATTTTTTGTGTATATTTTGTTGTGTCAAAATGTATTAATCTCATATCACCACAAAACCATAAATCTCAATTTTATTTTATTTTCCAGTCTGCGGAGTTCTTCGACATGCTGGAAAGGATGCAGGTAAGACTCCTTTTCATCATTCAGATGATCTTATAAATGCATGTACTTCTTCCGAATAAGATTCCTCTAATAACAGTATTCCTACAATATCTTTGTACTTCAGCTGCAGAGCATTTTACTGTATAATAATATAATAATCACAGCATGTTTTTATTTTGCCCTTGAGTGCTGGCTAAGTGTTCTCTCTCTAGTGGACCAGTCCTCAATTACTCCGAATGAGTAATTAGACATTCTAGCTCATTTCAAACACATTGATTTAGCTGGCACTTTTCTCTGTGGTGGGTCTTTGGTGGGGTTTGGTTGGAGCTCCACAGGGGCGAGAGAGAAGGAACAGGACATACTGACCTGTTATATAACAGCAGCATGGCGATGTTGTTGTCTGTGTGTATGTGTGTGTTTGAGAGAGTGTGTAGATGATGGGCAGCAGGTAGTTTAAGATCATCTGATCAATACTATGTTGAGACAGGAGTTTTGGAGATATTAAAGCCCTCAGTCTTCTTTTCCAGACCTCAGTATGAGTGAGAGATCGATGCAATGGTTTGTCTGAAAGGCTGATGTCTCTCTCCAATGGATCACATGTACTTGTGCTGTTTTTCCTCCAAAATCAAGTTGTGTTTTAGTCAGCTCCCTAGTTAGCATTTACAGTATCCAAGGAATTGGGCGTTTCCTTTTTTTATTTATTTTTTTTAGTTTGTAATTGCATTTAATGCCTAACGTTTATGAAACATATCTTATAAAACATATTTTTAATCTTACATAATATACGTAATTCTAGTCATTTTCAATTCGTTTCTTTATTATTAATTAACTTCCATCCCTAAAAGGAGGTAACATAAAAATCTTATTAGTAGACATCTAGTAGACATTCATTTTTGTTAATTTATGTTTTTTTATGTAACTGAACTGTATGGTTGAGATCTCAGTCCACGGTAGAACTCAATTTAAATTCAGAGAACTATTTAATGAGATATTTTGCAATAATAAACAAACGGTTGAGATATCAGTTAAAGGGTTTTAAAACTAGAAATATATTTATATATAAATTAATTGGAAAAAAGTCACATTTTAAACAATTGAATTAATAAATAAAATACACATATGTACAATGTAAATAAAATTTATTTTAATTAATTAATTATTTTGTATTTTGTTTAATGTCTAAATGCCATTATGTCAATTATTTTCATTTTAATAATGCCATGTAGGAAAGTCTCAAATAGCTAAACTAAAGACATAGGCTTACATGCAGTGTTATACAGCAATATTGTTGTTGTTATATCAGATCTATATAATATTATTGTTATATCGAATCTATATAATATCTGACATTGTATTCACGTAACAGATATTTGTCATTTATGTTGCAATGTTCAAATGTAGAGGTTCACAACAAGCACTACAAACGTTTTCAAGCGAACAAGAGCTTCTTCTATTATTTATCCAAGGCAACAGTTTTTCTTGGACCGTCCAGTGAAAACAATTTTAGCAGGGTAACCACAGTTTTTAACAAAATAACTTAGCCACCAGTCCCTAAAAAAGAGAAAAGGAAAACTACTAAATGTTCTGAAGGCTTTATTGACCGGAAACAGAGTTGATTTGTTTAGGGAGCTCATTTGTCTAACAGGGATTAATGTTCTAGTTTGTCATTTATTCTTCTTCTTTTGACCCTCTTCTGCTTTCCTGGACACGGCAGATCCCCAAAACTGAGGAGACTAAGAAATACAAGGTTTGGCTGGTATTGTGAATGTGTGTATGTGTACATTGTGTCTCTAAGTGCTTGTTTGTGAGTTGGGTCTTTTCATCTCTATTAATATTCTGATAAACATCAGCCACAGTCTTGAGTTCTACAGCATCAATCAACATCAAGTACTATTTTTTTTTTTTTTACATTTGTTGACATAAAGGTCAGTAATGATGATTCTGCCAGAGAGACCAAAAGCAGACTAAAAACCTTTATATCCAATATATGGTTATTGGAATGCAAGAAGAGAATTATCAAGATGCCTTTTTTGTTGCTTTAGCCTCTATTATTATTTTTTTATCATTCGTATTCTGGTGTTGATATTCCTCTATCCTGTTTTGGGGATTTTTCATTGCAATAAACAGTCTGTGATATATGTGGTTGACTTTTCAATGTTATCCTATGATCAAATTTATTTTTCTCTCCTACAGGATGACTACATCCCTTACCCCCGGATTGAGGATGTAAGTCTGAACACACACAAAATACACACACGCACACAAATACTTCTAAACACACAACTGTTCAAATTAAACATCACAAATCTTGCCTAGATCTATGTACTCTGTATTATTTTGTTTGTGTACTAGCAATTTAGCACAAGAAGGTTTTCATTATTTTCAAGTGTTTTAAGGCTGAAAGGAACAGACTGTCTCTATTTAGTACACAGTTCTTTGAAATACTTCTGATTGGTTAATCACTGCATGTAGATGTTTGTATAATGATTGCTAAACTGTTGTCTCTGGCAAGAAATCTCATACACAGCGATGTGTATTTTTCCGTAGTTTGATAGGTAGCCATAAGCTTTCATTAATAACTTCAGCATTGCTAATATTAAAGGTCATATTTATAAATGTAATTGTTATAAATGTAACGTTTTAAAATATTTTTTATAGAGACATTTCAATGGTAATTTTTTTCTATTTTAAATAAATGCCATTATTTTGAACTTTCTATTCATTAAAGCATCCTGAAAAAGATCAAGATTTCCAGAAACATAGCAAGCAGAACAATGTTTTTCAACAATGATTATAATAAAAAGCACTAAATCAGCATATTAGAATGATTTCTAAAGGATTGTGTGACACTGAAGACTGAAGGTGAGGAAAACTCACCGTCAGCAACAAAAATAAATTATATCTTAAAATATATTCAAATATGAAGCTTCAAAAATTGTCAGTCCCTCACATACAGCCATACTTACAAAAGTTAAATCAACATATTGTTTTCTGTGAATGAGTGAACAGGAGGATTTTCACATCATTTCTTACCAAAAACTCTTGTCTATAACTTCAAGTCACACTTTCAGTCGAATCACTTCGACGTTACATATGGGAACTCGCCAGAGAGACCAATTCCTTTGAGCTTTATACAAAAGGCCAATGAATATTGGCGTGCACTTGAGGTCAGGTGCACCTCATCACTGTGTGAGTATATAAGAGGGCACGAGCAGAGTGCACATGCAGATTTTTGCTTCAGAGCCGTCGCCGTTCTGAGCTGATGCAGGAGACCCCCTCTTCTGAAGAACGATCGAGGAGGAGTCCTGATTTCAGAGTTCCTGCTTTCCTGCTCTCTCGTCTGACAGCGTTTGATCTGGGCGGCTGTCAGTGGATCCTGCGGGCTGGTAGCCTTTTTAAAGGCTTGTGTGCCAGTCATCTTGCAAATCTTGCGAAAGACCTCAGTGAGTGCACAGAGTTGCCGCGATAGGTCTTCCCTGGGCAACCGAGAGAAAGAGCAATTTTCCCACGGTTGGTGATGTGTTCTCCGGAATGTCGAGCCGTCTGTGCGTTTCTGGGTGCGGGAGCTTCCTCTCCTCTTTGGACGGACATGATCGCTGTCTCGCGTGTCTGGGCCGAGCACACGCTGAGGCAGCTTTTGTGGATGGTCAATGTGTTCATTGCGATCATATGACCATGGCTATGTTGAGGTCCCGCCTCCCGTTCCCGACGGCTCCCATCGCATCCTTCCCGCACTGCGCCGAGGCGCCTGTCGGCTCTGCTCCTCCGTGCTGCTGTAGGAATCGGTCTGGAGGTGCCGCGTGCGCCTTCAGCCGACCCTTCAAGGCTGGATGATTGGTTTCTGGGAGGCAGATATGCGGCCCCACCGCGCTCTCCCCCAGTGCCATTTTTCCCGGAGGTTCAAAAAGAGCTTACCAGGTCGTGGCGAGCCCCTAACTCGTCACGCCTGCACCCAGGCTCTTCGGCCTGGGGGTATGCGCCGATCCCTCAGGTCAGCGTGCTGTGGTGGTGCTCCTATGCCCGTGCGGTGCTGCCGCCAGTTGTGATCAGCCACATCTCCCGTCCACGGCAGGCGAGTCTTCGTCCGCACTGGCGGGCCCCGAAGTTCCCATCTGACCCAATGTTTTTTGTGTCCTCAGATGCTGACCCGGAGCTCTGTGTCGCCAGCGCGGGATCCAGGGAGGCAGGCTGCCCCACTGCTGGCACGGCGGTCAATGTTCTTTTGATTCCCCTGTCGACGCGGCTCGAGCCTGGAAAGCACTTCCCAGCCCCTTGCGGTGGTTAATATTAACGGTACGCCTCGGCTATGCGATTCAGTTCGCCAGGCACCCGTGCAGGTACCTCGGCATCCGCTTTACTTCCGTCCGCTCAGAAGCCGATGCTGCCGTACTGCGAGCAGAAGTTGCTGTCCTACTGTTGAAGAAAGCAATCGAGCCTGTCTCTCCAGCCGAGATGAGGTTGGGGTTTTACAGCCCTTACTTCATCGTGCCCAAGAAAAGCGGTTGGTTGAGACCCATCCTGGATCTGAGAGCTTTTAATCGGTCTCTTCTCAAGATGCCTTTTAAAATGCTCACTCCGAAGCGCATATTAACATGCATTCGGAGCCAGGATTGGTTCGCAGCCATCGACCTGCGTGCCCAAGGTTCCCACCACGCCTTTCCTCGATCAGGTAGTGAACCTGCAAGCTCTGCCCCGGGAGGAGGCAGACCCAGCCTAAGAGTTGTTGTGTCCTGTACGCTGCGCCTCTACACTGACCGCACTCGGAGCATCAGACGCTCCCAGCAGCTCTTTATTTGCTATGGTGGCCAGCAGAAAGAGAATGCTGTCTCCAAACAGAGGTTGGCTTATTGTGTGGTAGAAGCCATCTCCCTGGCTTATTTATACCAGGGAGAGCCTTACCCATTAGGACTGAGAGCTCACTCAACAAGGAGTGTTGCCTCATCCTATGCGTTGGCTCATGGCGCCTCTCTAGCAGATATCTGTAGGGCTGTGGGCTGGGCGACACCCAACACCTTCGCCAGGTTTTACGACCTCTGCGTAGAGGCCGTGTCTTCTCGCGTCCTTGATCAGGACAGCAGGTGAGGGAGAGGACCTCGGACCGGCTCCCATAGGACCCGCACTTAAAATATCTCAATGTTCCCTTAACTGTGCGTAACCTGAGTCTTTACTTACTCCTTACTTTGGGTCTCCTTCACCCAGAGGTGTGGCACAAAATTCCACAGTCAGCCAGAAGGCTGTGTTCCCTTCAATTATATCCATAATCGTATCGATATATTAGGCTCCCCTTACAAAGCAGACCACAGAGGGTTGAGAAGGTTACATGCAGATCCCTCTGCTGACAAACTTGAAAAGTGTCTCGCTTGTCAGCACGGGGGTATACCCCTAACACGGACTTAGAGTTGTGGCCTGTTCCATGGGTGTTCCCATATGTAACGTTGAAGTGATTCAACTGAAAGGATAACGTCTAGGTTACGAATGTTCCCTGAAGGAGGGAACAGAGATGTTACACTTTCTCCTGCCACGACTCTGAGGTCGCGCTGACGCCGGCTTGGCTCTTCAGCGAAAACCTGCATGTGCACTCTGCTCGTGTCCTCTTATACTCACATAGTGAAGAGGTGCTCCTGACCGCAATCAAGTGCACGCCAATATTCATTGGCCTTTTGTATAAAGCTCAAAGGCGAGTTCCCATACAGTATGTAACGTCTCCGTTCCCTCCTTCAGGGAACGTGGGTTACATTTGTAACCTAGACGTTCTCAAAAGTCTTGTGAACAAATGTCCTGTATGTGTTTAATGGCCTTATTCCAGTGACTTAATTTTATTTTTTTATTTTTTAACCTAACCACGCATAAACACAAATAAGTACATTTATGCTTTTTACATATTATTGTAGCCCAGGTTTGTGCTGATTACAGTGTAACCAGACTTTAGCCATTAATATGTTTTTATTATACGGAAAAAAGACACAAATGTCAGGGCATGTCAAAACTTCTCCAGTGTAATTGAAATATATAATTAAAACCAATTATGACTTTACTGACCATTTGTGTTTTTTTTGGTTTTGTTGTCTAGGTCCTGGAGAAGGGTGGTCCCTACCCTCAGGTGATTTTACCTCAGTTTGGTGGATATTGGATTGAGGATCCTGAGGCTCCAGTTGGGACGCCCATGTCCTCAGACAGCAGCTTCTGTGAAGAGGAGGAAGAGGATGGTCTGAGTCCTGGAGGAGGAGGAGGCTTCAGCTACAGACTGGAGTGTAACAGCATCTCACGGGCTTATCGCAAACATTTTCTGGGCAAGGTGAGGATTCTTTTGTTAATGCTGAGAAAATGTTTAATTTTTATACTGTAGGTTTACAGGGCCAAAAATATCCATGTTTGAAGAAATACCCATGTATGCCCAGGAAAGTATAACACAGTCTCTCTCCAACTCATCACATTTTGACACTTGGGTCAAAACCCTTTTGCTTCACTTTTTGAAGATCAAGGTACCCCTTTTTAGTCACTTTTCGATTTGAAGGGTCCTCCGTTGTTTTAAATAGGAAACTCTTACCATCGATATGCCGATGTGATATATATTTTTTATTTTATTGTAATAATTAAAAGAGATATTGGGTAAAAATGTAAAATGTATTTATTCTACTTGTAAATGATTAGTTTGTGCAATAAATACCTGTGCCTGCGTATATTGTTCAGAGGTGGGTAGGTTTAGGTTAGGGGTGGGGTTTGGTGCTCCCATAAAAGTAAAAAATTATATAATAAAATGCAAACCATTACATTAAGCAAAACAACTGAAAACAATGTAGGACTCCTCATGTCGAAAGGTGACTAAAAAGGGGTACCTTGAGCAAAAAGTGATGCAAAATGGTCTTGTCCAAGCGTTAAAAAGTGACAAGTTGGAGTGAGACTGTGTTGGAAAGTAAGTGTCCTGTCTAAGATAATATCTCATGTGCCTGAAGCTTATGCACTCACAGTTCTCCATAACACTTGGATATGAGGTGTGATTGCGCCTCTTTGAACAAACACTTTGTACGCCACATTTTTGTATCAGTTGTGTGTCACAGAGAGCTTGACTAGAACGACAGAGAGCCACACTTGATAAAAATGTAAACTCAGTCTACTGGAAAATGAACCTCTCCATATCAAAATATTTAAGGAGTGAAATGACGCCTGTGGAAATGCCTTTCTCTTTTTCAGGAGCACATGAACTATTACTGCACAGGCAGTAGTATGGGACACCTCATCATGTCCCTGAAGTATGAGGAGGCAGAGGGACAGGAGTCACTCCGGATCATGCTCAGGTGTCATGTCCAGCACATATTGAAACTCTAGTATAGTCATTGCTAAGTAGGTCTGTACTGTCAGTGTAAATAGCTGAACAGCTTAGTTTTATGCCACTTTCTAGGTCAAAAACAAAGACCCTGCATGAGCGAATCCCACTTGAAGGTCTCCTTCAGCTACCCAGCGTACCACAGTTAGCCAAGGTGTGTATTGGCAAGATATACAGCCCCAGACTAAAGTCAATGCTACTAACACTTTACAATAAGGTGTTATTTGTTAACATTAGTTAATGCATTAATTAACTTGAACAAACAATGAACAATACATTTATTGCAGAATTTATTCATCTTTGTTAATATTAGTTCATGAAAATACAATCATTTATTGTTAGTTCATATTAGCTCACAGTGCATGAACTTATGTTGACAAACACAACTTGTGAGTTTAATAATGTGGTTTAATAAATTTGTAATTAACTAAGATTAATAAATGCTGTAGAAGTATAGTTCATTCTTAGTTCACATTAACTAATGTTGTTAACTAATGGACCTTATTGTTTAGTGTTACCACAATATGTTTTAAAATGTAATTTATTGCTGTGATGGGGAAAAAATGTAATAATAATTTTAATATGCTGATGCGGAGCTCCAGATATATATCTGAAACCTGTGATACTTTTTTCAGGATTCTGTGATGAAAATAAAATTACGGAAGTGGATTAGGGCCAAGCAATATAAAAAAACCTCTTGAGATTAAATTAGTTAAACTTTAAGAAAAAAGTCATTATGTTTTGAGAAAAAACTAGTCAAATAAAATGTTGAGAATAAACTCATTAAATTACGAGAAAAAAGTTGTTAAATTGCATGAAAAAAGTCCAAATAAAATGTTGACAATAAATAAAAATGTTAATGTCTTTAATCTCAAAATGATAAAATTTTGTATTATTGCTTGGCCCGAATCCTCTTCCATATAAACTTAAAAAATAACAATATATGTATAAAATATTAATGTTAGTTTCAGGTATATTTCTAGAGCTCTTTCCTTTTTTTGGTAAAACATTATCAAATGTATCCTGATTAAAAACAAAATATATAAAAATACAAATACACATATACATATGTAAGTCTCTCAAGAGTTCAAGTCCTTAGCAGGCCTCTTTTGAACGTCCCTCAATCAACTCAAAGGATGCTAGATGTTTACATCAGATGTGTCCTGTGTGTTTCAGCTGCTCTGCGATGACGTCACAGGTCTGAAGTTCAACCCCGTCCTCTACCCTAGGGTGAGCATTTCTGTGTTTCTCACTCCATCTGTGACTTACCTACTCCAGGCATCAGAGTGAAATTAGGGCTGGGCTCTGCTCCGTTTCACCCTAGTACCCAAGTCATCTGAATTAATATGTTCCCATGCTCCGGGGCAGTCACAGATCCATCTACTTTACACTGCCTGGCATGCCTGAGCCTCAGAGTGTTTTTGAGACGAGCCTTGACCATCTCAAGGCTTTGCATGGTCTGTCAGGCATGGCAAACACAAACGCCTGAATTATGGAAAGGCACTGACACACATATTTACCCCTGCGGGCGCTTTCGCTCACTTTCTGTTTTCTTTTGCCCAAGGCCTCGCAACTGATCGTCACTTTTGATGAGCACGAAGTGAACAACACTTTTAAGTTTGGCATCATCTATCAGAAGTTTGGTCAGGTGAGAGTCAGTCCTGAGCTGTTGTCTTCATTGTACACACCACTTTCACTGAAGTTCTCTCTCTTTTTCTCACTGGAATTTTCTCTTCACATCAGACGACAGAGGAAGAGCTGTTCGGGAACAATGAGGAGACGCCAGCCTTTACTGAATTCCTCAGTGTTCTAGGAGACAATATTGAGCTGCAGGATTTTAAAGGGTGAGAGATGGAGATTAAGCTCTGACAACTGCCACTGAGGTTCACCTGCGCACTCATAAAAGCCTTGTTTTAATATTAAACAATATTCAAAGAGTGCATTTGTGAATAATTTATTTAATTTACTCATTGTGTGTGATTTTGACTGGAAGTCTGCTCGCGGTAATCAGATTGGTCTTCTGCAGAGCTAATTTGACTGGTGTGTGTGATATTGTGCCGCTCAGGTTCAGAGGCGGTCTGGATGTGTCTCATGGGCAGACTGGATCTGAGTCTGTCTATACCACGTTTCGTCAGAGAGAAATCATGTTTCACGTTTCCACAAAACTCCCCTTTACAGAAGGAGACATTCAGCAGGTGTGTTTAATTAATTAAAACATTTGGTAACACTTTATTTTAAGGTTTCCATTATACAGAGTAATTACTTAGTAAGTACTTAGTAGTAGCCGTTGTACTTCGGTTTATACTTGCAATTTGAAATTATGTAGATGTAACAGGCTGAGTCTGTTACACAGCTACTCATGTAACCAAAAGATTGTCACGCATGTGTTGCAGACAACATTATAAATTCAAGTACACAGACATAAGCTAATTAAAATAAAGTGTATCTAGATTGCACTTAAGTGCACCTCATACGTGTCTGTACTGTGCATCTTATCTAGCTGCACCTTAGTTTTATTTAACCTAATAGTACACAGTTTAAATACATGTAATACCTTTGTAATTACAATAAAATTAGAGTATTACACAGGCATAAGCTGCTTAAAATAAAGTGTATCAAGATTGTACTTAAGTAGCTGTGTAACAGACTCAGTCTTACCCTTTTTAGGTAAGACTTTACAATAAGAACAAGTTATGAACAGTACATTTATTACACTCTTAATAAATCGTTTTTAATGTTAGTTTATAAAAATACAGACTTGTGATTTTAATAATGCATTATTAAATGCTTAAATTAACATTAACCATGATTAATTAATGCTGTAGAAGTATTGTTCGTTCTTAGTTCATGATGAACTAATGTAGTTATCTAATGTTAACCAATGAAGCTTATTGTAAAGTGTTATCACTAAAATTAAATATATATTTACTATTTAAATATTTTGTAGATATTTATTATGCTTTAATTGGTTTATATATATTTTGTCAAGGATTTTATACACTCTTTGTATTTGTATTTCGCTCTAAAATCAACAAGAAAAAATGTATCTTCACAGTAAACACGTTTCTGCCAAATCCAAATTGCTGTAATGGACAAAAAAATCCTGACTGAAGTTCAAAACATTTTTAATAATCAATCCTTTGATCAATTTTGATTAGATTTTAGATTCTACCTTAATTAATTAATGTATTTATTTGCATTAACCATAATTGGTAAAGAGATTAATATTTTTATTATGAAGATTAAAGATCTACAAAAATTTTATTGTTGTAACAGACAAAAAATATGTCTCTATGTCTAAACTCAATGTTTCTTATTTATAAATGTTTTAGCTATTTTTATTAATCAAAGAATTAAGTAAGATACTTTCAGTCTTTCTTTCTTAATTATAATTATTATTATTATTTGTTTTTGCTTATGGAAATAAAATGAAAATTAGGGAGAAGTGTTCTTATTGAAATTAACCAAAAATAAAATAAATAATTTTATTGATTTAATTTGATTAAATTAATTTCAAATAAAAAACGTAAATAAACTATATATCAATATAAAATCTTGATCTTTCAATATAATACCTTTATCTTAATCTTTATCTAAATATTGTGTTGGCAAATAACATTACATTTAAAATATTTATAAATATTTTTCTGTTGTGTCATATTCTCTCAGCTCCAGAGGAAGAGACATATTGGCAATGACATTGTTGCAGCCGTCTTCCAGGAAGAGCCCACACCGTTCGTTCCAGATATGATCGCGTCCAACTTCCTTCATGCCTACGTGTTAGTGCAGGCGGAAAACCCCTGCACTGATCACACCACGTACAAGGTTCGTCAGACCCCTCACTGAATTACTCCAGATACCCATCAATCCTATCAGTCCTACTGATCTGAGGTATCGATCGGTGTTCACAGGTGTCCGTCACAGCCAGAGAGGATGTCCCTCCGTTCGGCCCCCCTCTTCCAAACCCTGCGGTCTTTAAGAAGGTAACATAGAAGATTGCTTCCAATAAATGTTGTAGAAGATGATGATACATATCATAAGATGCTGAAGATCAACTCTTTCACAGGGTCCTGAGTTCCGGGAATTTCTCCTGACAAAATTGATCAACGCAGAAAATGCATGCTGCAAGTCAGACAAGTTTGCCAAACTAGAGGTGCGAAAAAAACTGGGATCCATGAATAACAACAGTATAAACATGGAATCTGAAGGAATAATTAACCAATATATATATATATATACACATTCTGTCACTATGTACTAATGAGTTTTACATTTTGGGATGAACTATTGCTTTAATTAGCCTATCTGCATCATTATCTGTTGTTGTGTGTGTGTGACAGGAGAGGACACGGGCAGCACTGTTAGATAACCTTCACGATGAACTGCACAGACAGACACAGGCCACGGTAGGACTGGGCTTTACTACAGATGAAGAAAAGCTAGAAAATGGAGGTCATGGAGGGCTGCTGGAGTCTTTTAAGGTGAGATGTCCTGTCCTTGACCACTTAAAAACCTTAAGATTTTATTGAATGATGTTGCTCTTTGCATTTGTTCTGTTCAGTGAAATATTCTCAGTTCCCTCTGAAATATAAAATATTCTACAATATGTACTACCAGTTAACATTTTGGGGTCACTAAAATATTTTTAGAAGAAATTATTACCTCTATTCAAGGATGCATTTAATTGATACAAAATTATAGTAAAGACAAATAATGTTCAATGTTCAAACAATATCTGTTCTTCTGAACTTCCTAATTATCAAAGAATGCTGAAAATTCTTTTTTTAATTAAGCAGCACAACTGTTTTCAACACTGGTAATAATAAGAAATCAGCCTATTAGAATGTTTTCAGAAGGATCATGTGACCATGAAGACTAATTCAGTTCTGCCATCACAGGAATAAATTACATTTAAAAATATTTTAAAAAATTATAGTTTAGTTTAGTAATTATCATTTAGGCAGCTATTTGAAATTGTAATAATATTTCATTTAAAAAAATCACTTAAATAAATGCATTCTCGTTGAGCATAAGAGACTTGAACTGAAACGTTCCCTGTTTACTTGTCTAAGCTCTTAGAAGGCTTGTGTGTGTGTGTTAAAGACCATATGCATGATTTTGCTATGTGTGGGTGTTTTCAGGCAGGGTGGAGGTGTGTGTGGAGTGGTTTGCACACACACACATACACTGCGGTTCTGATCTGTGTCGCAGCCATGACCGTGTATCATTACCAAGACCAACTAATACAGATGACCAGTGCACATTAAACATGTATACAACAACACAAGTCTCCCAGTTTATTTATTGGATATATTTATTTACTTGATATATATACTATATATATATATATATATATATATATACACATACACACAAACACACACTATAATATATATATATAAACTAGTTTAAATATTTTTTAAAGAGTAACATTTCATATTGAATAAATTATATATTATAATATATGTGTGCAATTTATATTTTAAATTTTGTTTTAAATTTTTGGCATTAAAACATAATTTAGATTTAAATTACAAGCAAATAATTACCAAAAAAAAATCATAAATAACACAATAAAATAGAATAATGTTTTCTAACTGTTGTTTGACCTTTGACTTTAGTATAAAGCTGGTGTGTAGCTCCACCTACTGGTTTTTCGTAATAATACAATTCAATTCTAATATAAACAATCAAATGTCATAAAAGTTATAAAAATATTAATTTAAGATAGATTATTAACCAGCTAATATAAATAATGCACCATCAACTGTGACACAAGCTCTTTATTTTAGTTTTGCATTTTCTGTTCCTCTCTTACCCTCTTCCTCTTCCTCTGCCTCTATCAGAGGGCCATGCGTGTGAGGAGCCACTCTATGGAGACAATGGTGACTCATAAACACAAAAGTCCAGGAGCAACGGCAGGTGTCCCGTCCAGTGTGAGCGGTGGAGGTCTCCAGCAGAACACCATGGAGTGCACCAAGAGCACCTTCACTGTACTTCCGTTATTTTCATTTATTCAGATTCTTATCGCATCCAGTGCATTAACATACTGACTTCATTTATTATTATAAAGCAGTGCAGCAATGCATGAGCTGATATTTGTGTTTGTGTTTGTCAGCCTCCAGCGCTGTCTGCAAAATCTCCATTAAAGAGTCCAGTAAAGCGACGCTCTGGTCTGTTTCCCAGACTGCACTCCAGCACAGAAAGTCCAACCGAGAAACATCCATCTCGCAGGTAAGCAAACACATATACAATATTCTTATTAGTATCATTGCGTGTGAAGCTGATACACTATTATTCAAAATTTGAGTGTGCATGATTTAAAAAATAGAGAACAACATTATTTAATACTTTTATTCAGCAAGGACACATTAAATTGATAAAAAAAATTACATTTCAAATTAATGCTGTTCATTGACCTTTCTATCCATGAAAAACTTGTGACAAATGTATCACATTTTATAAAAAAAATATTAAGTAGCTTTGAAAATTATAAGCAACATAATTGTGTTATGTGTTTTTGCAGTGACCAAAAAACAGAAGTGTTACCTCACTCGCAGGATGTGAGGTCAGAGACGTCATCCAACCCAAGTTCACCAGAGATCTGCCCAAATAAAGAAAGGTGGGTTTCATCATGGTTTCTCAGGTCCAGTTCCTTAGGTACAATAGATGTGAGTGCGGCGTTGGAGTGCTTTGACATTTGATGATTCGGATATGTACTGTAGTCAGGTTTCATTTTTAAATCCTTTTCCAGCACCTTCACTTTTAGTAATGTATTCCTGTCTCTTCTGTAGTTCTTCAGTAAACAAAAAACAGTGGATCTCGGTTGTGTAATCTCTGTCCCATTGGTTTGGTCCTGCAGGCCATTTGTGAAGCTGAAAGAGTGTAGCGGCAGAGCTAATATCTCTATCTCCCGATCCTCCTCCAGCACCAGCAGCTTTAGCAGCACAGCAGGGGAGGGAGACGGACTGGAGGAGCTGGAAATGGTGACACACACACACACACACACTGTTGACCTTTTGGGAGATTCAAGAGACACACTGCAAAAACAGTAACAGTACATATTATCTCAGCATCCTTAAACCCTGAGTACTTGAAAAGCAAAATGGCATAAGACATAGTGCTGTCAAACAATTAATCATGATATATCGCATACAAAATAAAAGTTTTTCTTTAAATAATATGTTTATGCTGTGTTTATTTATTATGTTTATATTAAAACACACACGCACAGTATATATTTTGTAGTATTTACATGTTAATGCATTTATATATTTATTTTCTTATATTTGATATTATATTTAAATATTTTTGAATATATAAACATACCATATTTTCATTAAATATATACATGCATGAGTTTGTAATAATATATACTTAATAAATATACATAGTACATACAAATATATTATGTCAAGAAAAACTTTTATTTTGGATTCGATTAATCGTGATTAATAGTTTGACAGCACTATTATATATATATGGTAACACTTAACAAAAAGGTGTTGTTTGGTAACATTAGTTAATGTATGTATTAATGTATTAACATGAACAAACAATGAACAATACATTTATTGCAGCATTTATTAATGTTAATGTTTATTAATTTCATAAAAATACAATCATTCATTGTTAGTTCATGTTAGCTCATAATGTATTAACTAATGTGCATAAACACAACTTTTTGGTCAACTGAGTCATTTTTATATATACACATTTATGATAGATACAAAATATCCTTAACTATTATTACAGTTCAAAATAACAGTGCCAAATATAATATATCTTAAAATATAACATATTTTGCTTTTAAAAAAGTTATTTTATAAACGTTTGTTGTTTATATTTTTCCTTTTAAGCTATGAAAATAATTTTTGCAGTGTGTTTCTTGCTCTGGAAAACTCTTGACCTCACATAAGCTCAACGTGGAAACAACTCACTTATGCTTCAGTCATGTTTATGTGGTTTGAATAATTTTTTGAAATTGGAAAGCGAGACAAAATGATTAAGATGATTAAGAAAATATTTTTTTTTTCGCAGTGTGAGCAAAGCTCCTGTAGATTATCACCTCAGTATCAAAACAATTTAATGATGCTTCAGAAACTTCCCGTTCGCAGCTGATTTGCAGATAACATCACACTAAATGGCCCGTTGCACTGATCCTCTCAGCTTGACGTCTGTCGATATGACTAATTGCTGCAGCACAGCTAGTTCTAGGACAATCTATAGCGATGGAACTAGTATTAACATCACCTCTGCAGTTTACTCAGACTGTCATTTGGTGTGTGTTGTGTCCTGTAGAGCAGTCACCCGTCCACGGCTTCATCTGTGTACAGCCCATCTCTCAGCGTGGAAAGCCAGAACTCCGGAACGCCGCTAATCATGTGCCGCAGTCCCACAGGTGCAATAAACAATCATACACAAGAAAAATATATTGAAGCAATTGTGCACTGCACAGTAAGTGGACAACCAAAAACGAATATATTTAATCAATAAGCAATTAGTATTAGTTAGAATAGGATAGGAACTATTTCATCTTTAGCTCTTTAGAACACTGTTTTCTGTAACAGCAATAAAGCTGAAATAAAATACAAATATTGAAAAACTTCAAGATGAAAAAGAACTGAAAACATACGCACACCCAAGCCATCCAAGACGTAAATGAGGATACATTTAGCGTATTTGTAACATATTTGCTTAGAACAATTTTTGCTTGTAAATGGTATTATGGATATTATGGAAAATGTAATTAAATTTAAAAATGAGATCATTTTTTTTCTTACAAACATGCAGCTTTTTGCTTCACAAGACGTTAAATGACGGACCGAAGTTTTGTGGTTTAGATTATTGTGATTGTTTTTTGCTTTTTAAAACACTTCTGACAGCACCCATTCACTGCAGAGGATCCCCCGATGAGCAAGAGAAGTCATGCTAAATTTCTCCAAATCTCTTCAGATCTCATCCACATCTTGAATGGCTTGAGGGTTACAACATTTTCTGCAAATGTTTATTTTTGAAACAGAAAAATTTTTAGAAATGCTGAACATTAGAAATGCTCATTTAAATAAATAAGTATTTGGCTAAAATTAATTGCAGCTAAAAGAAATTGAACCCCTGAAAACCAGAGCCTGTTGAACATTTTCCATTAAATCCATTAATAGAAAATTGGTCATATTTGAGACAGACACAGTTAAAATTGACTCATCAGTTAAAAGGTGGTGTCCACATATTTGTGGTATGAGATGTGCTTAAACATGAGTATACTTGCTTGCACACACAAATGCTTGCATTGGCACAAAAACAGTTACTCACCTGTTGTTTTTCTTAGATGGAAAGAGCAAAACTTCACCGAGGTCAAACTTGAAATTCCGCTTTGACAAACTGAGCCACTCCACTGTAAGTACTGTGTCCTTCAATAACTTTAATATCGACTGGACATGTTTTGAAATCGATTTCAAAGTTGCTTGTTTTATGGTGGTTCAGAATCTCAACAATAGAGAATGTTTTTGAAGTGCAGGTGCATTTGATATGTTTCTGTAACATTCTGCATTCAACTAAACTGAAAAATGAGATTTGAATTCATTTATACAATAATCATTCTCATTTCTTCCAGGGTCATTAGGCCAGGCAGAAGACACTGCATGGACAAAAGGTACTTTGCATATAACTGTAACTTGCATAAAATATTTATCAAACACTTTTCTTAGTACTTGTTTTATTACCTTTTAATTATTTATTAACTATCTATAGCATGATATTCATTTTTTTTTCTAAGAAATTAAAAATGGTGTTACTGTTGACTAATGTTGTTAAAAATGTAAAAACATGTTTCTATTGACTAAGGCCAAAACTATTACAAAATAGTTTGTTAAATGGAATAATAAATAAATAATAAATACTAGATGAAAAACAAACTTGCCAATTAAGAAATGTTTTGGCAAGCAACTGAAGTTTAAATAATAAAATGAAGGGAAAAAAAGACAAAAAAAAAAATAGGCCTTTTTGTTAATATTTATTTTAAAAAATAAATAAAAGCTGAATAGAAATATTAACAACTTATAAAATGGCAAAAGGGCGTAACAAAATTACCAAACAAAATTAATTGAAATAAATTATATATCATTTTTTATATGTATGTCAGAAATAGTGGCTACACATAGTACTAGGTGTCTTTACTGTGAACTTTTTAAAGTACATAGTTTACCCCGTGTGTCTGTTCTTTGTCTTTCTAGGCAGTGACTTTGAATGGATTTTTATAGATTGGAAGAAAAAGGGACCATTTTCTCTTGCCGATGCAACAGCTGTCACAGTTCAACATAAACACAACTGAACACTATTGTAAGAACTGATCCTACATGCACACAAAAATGGTTCAGAGGACATAAATGAATGCCAGTCTTAGTAGAAAAAGCAACAAATGTCTCTGTTTTACCAACATTTTAAATGTAGTGCTCAAACAAGTGTTGAAAACCGTCCTTGCCTAACTGCAATTGCTTTCTAGACACATGCTCAATATTAACACAGCCACTTGAAATACTTGAAGAGTTCTAAGTCATTAAATGTTACAAGAGATACAGACTACAAAATAGCATTGTAAGCACCTGTACTGTAACTGTACTCAGTCTTTTGCAGAGATTACGGGTCATTTTGAGTCTTGTAACACATCGCCCATCAGTGTAAGCCTTAAAATACTGTAGAGAACTATGCTTTGCTGAGGATTGAGGTTATTATTTTTAAGTGATGTGAAAAGGTTGAATTCACCTTTCTCGAGGGTAACCAAAGATGACGATTTGGTGGGGATGGCGAAGACACATTTTATTATATTTTTGAAGTAAAATCTATTCATTTCAGCGTACATTTAGTTCTCTAAATGAAGACTTCAGTAAATTTGTTCAACACAACGGATATATTTGCACAATTGAACTTAAAAAATGAAATTATATACTGTTCATTTCAAGAAAGCACAGACACATAAACATGTTTTTCTTACTTTCGGACTTGTGGATGTACAAAAAGGTCCTTTTTTTGTAAATGGATTGTTATTCAACTATGGCTGAACGAATAACTTTTGAATATTTTTTGGAAGGATTTTCTTGTTATTTATTTACATATATGTGTCTCTCCTCATTCCTCATGATTCAGTGGTTAGTTTTCAGCGGTACTCATTAGCGAGGGCATTAGACTGCAGAGAGAGCGTTAAATATTCTTGTACAATAGTGAAACTTTGACATAAAATGTGTTGGCATATATGTTTGTACTGCCATAATTTATTGCTTTTAAAAATTGTTGATGTTACGTAAAAAATACACAGAGTCAAATAAGAATAATTTAAAAGGTAATTTAAAAGATTATGTATATGTATATTTGGTTATGGCATGTGCCATTGAGAATTTATTATAAAAAATAAAATGTATTTTGTGTCAAATACCTGTCTGGTGTGAAAAACATTTGAAATGAGTCCAATGCAATTTTCTCAGATATGTCTTCTTTTATTTCAAGTACGGCCACACGTTTTAGAAACAGGATGCACAAACAACAGCATTTAATAGAGCTCTACAACTATTGTGTATTAAATCAAAGTGTAACACTGCATGCATTCACATTTCAAATTATCCTAAGTCAAGTTGGTATCTTTTCAACCTTGTCTAATTTGCCCACTGTACTGCCAGTATGTTTACAGTCACATTTGCTCTGGTATTCAAAAAATAACCCACAGCCATATGAAAAATAGAAATGTCTTTTTGCTCAGGCGAAATGCACAGAGGAATAGACAGTTGGCTCAGATGCCGGTTTTGGATGATTTTTCTGCCGCTTTGAGTCGTGCATTGCAACTTCTGCATACACCAACTGCACAAACAATGGCAAGTTAAGAAATCGATCCTACTGGCTGATTAGACAAATCCGATTTTTATCAAAGCACACCATGGAAGGAGATACTTACTTCTTTTTTTGGTTTCACTCTAGCAGCAACTAGAACATGGAAACAAGAAAAGTAAAATATGAATGGTGTATTTTTATCATTTTAGATTGAAATTACATTTATTGATTTGAAATGTATACATTTAAATTTAAAAAATCAATCAATAAATAAAAATGCAAAGTTGCTTGATATATATGACATGTTTGCAGAATATGGAGTTGAGTCTTACGGGACATGTGGTCCCGAGGCGGGACAGGGGGTGGTGCTGGATGATTATCCCGGGTGAGACGCCAAACAAAACCCAAAACAACAGGAAAACACATCAAGGCACCAAAACAAAGCAGGACTCTATGAGAGAGGCTTCTGCCTGACGAATCTGCTGCTGCTGTCCAGAAATAAAAATTGATACTTTCTAATTTTGCCAATACGTTGTATGCAAATTATGAAAGCAGAAATTGTATATAACACCTGTAGTTGAGTAAAAAATTGAGTATATACCTGCAGTCACATTAACATATGTCACATGTCCACTGCTAGTAAATTTCTGAGGCCAGGTTATCAAGCACTTGTAAGCTCCAGCATCTGACTGGTTGATGTTGTGAATGTGGAGTAACAAATGTGTGCTATTTGCTGTTGAGCTGGAATTGGACATCTCGATTCGTTCAGAGGCAAGGAGGGAAGTAAAGTGGTGCGCCTCCATTTCCTGGAAAACCCATCCTCCATCCCAGCCAGAAACCCCACAGTGTTGCACTTCACAGCTTAACTGGAGACTGCCGCCCTCCGCCACAAACTTTGTGGCACGACTTGCTCGAACAGATGAGCATAGTTCACACACTGAACGGAGAATAAAACAAGCGAGTTGAGTTTTAACCATAACACGACAACTTCAAAAGGCAGATGTGAATGTTTACAGTACTAAAACACTATTTAGAGTCATGCAAATAAACATCTCTTTCAAAAAGTGATTTTAAAAGTGTAGCAGCCTTCGCTATGAATCTGAGGAGTGACTTACCTTTTAAGATATACAAAAATGCCAGAAATGTTAAGGAACACCTGCAAGCTCTTTTCATCCTTTATGATATTTCCATACTACCTGTCGAATGTCCTCGTAGCCTCAGAACAGATTCAGAAGAGTTTTACAGTTATCAGTCGGCTTTTCTGTCAAATCTCCGGGGCAGAACAACGAAACAAGGTAACGTTAGCTACGTTAGGTTCTTCTAAACTCCTAGCTCCGTGAACTCCCACTGCCTAAGGGAAATTCAGTTTAATTACGGTAACGTTAGGTCTGGAAACTCCAGCCGTGTTTCAGGAAGGAAATACAAGCTCACCACACACTAGACATATATCCTTCCTGCTGGAATAGAGAAAGTAATCACTATTGAGATTCCGTTATAACCGGACTCTAGCTAGGAGGACACGAATGCTGGGATCTAGATAGACTTAACACTGCTAAAATTTGATTATTTCCATGTAAAGTGATTGTGTGGTCTGTCCAGCTGTGAACCCAGAACAAGTATCAAAGGTTTCTCTCCATTTATTTATTTATCTTTATGTTTATGCTGTTTAGAGCGTATCAGGACTACTAATAGGCCTACTACTAATAATGTTCGTAGCTAGTACTTTAACATTTGGAACATTTTTATAATAACATATTTATGTGAGAAAAAAAAACGAAGAAAAAGAAAGAGTAGAGACATTATTTTTCGCACTCCACTTGCAAATTATAGCCGTAAATAAGGAAGAAAGTAATTTTCATGCTTTGAAATAGGCTGTGACCTGAGTTTGACGTGTCACTGGGTTAACATCAGATTTAACCAATCAGATTTGAAGAATGAGTTTATAGTTTAGGCTTACAATTAGTGTTTGGTGCTTGTAAATCAGTGTCATTCATCTATCATTAAATACTCGTGGGTAAGGTTAGGTTTAGGGTGTAGAGATATGCTAAAATGCTTTGTAAAATGAATGGATGGATGATTCAGATGCGGGCGCCATCTTCTGGCGAAACACGAGAATTCATTCGCTCACTTGGTTAGCGTACACTCGTTTTTGCTGTGCTTTGTGGAATTTAATGAGTGCACTTGAAAACGTCCATGGTTTCGGACACCCGAAATGGCTGTCCCCTTAAATAGTGCACTATTTGAGAGTGTAGGGGGTGATTTCGGATACAGCCAGATATCCACTATTTTAAACTATACCACAAAGTGCCATTCTGCCAGAATTATTATTAGCATAAATTAATTTATTTGGGAAAAGTATTGAATGGTGCCGGAAAAATCACACTCTGTCAGTGGAATTTCATGAAGAAGAGAAGCATGGTTTCCAGAAAAGCCACAAGGTGGTGCTCAAAGTAAAAGCTCCTCAGCAGTCAGCTGGGAATCGGTTCTATGGTTGAGGCAAAAATGGCACGTGCAGGTAATTACACAGCTGCTGCAGATAAAAGCCTAGCTTAAACAGAACCTGCTGCTGCTGCTCTGTTGCTTTAAGATACATTACATTTACATTGCTTTCATAATCAACACATTAGACAATAAATTGATACATTTCATTAAGCTCATTAAAACAAGTGAAATTGAAATGACCTAGAAAGGGGCCTTGAATGTTAATTCTTCAGCGATAAAGGTTTCAGATTGAGATCCTTTGTGTGTAAAGAGAATCCTGTCATTATTTACTCACCTTCGGGTCGTTCCAAACCTGTATTCTGTTATTAATGTGACAAATGTGCATATTAACTGTAATCTTCAAATGACTTTTTTTTTCCCTTTAAGAAGAAAGTCATACGGGTTTAGAATTTACAATTTTTGGTGAACTATCACTTGAAGCAATAAATGAGGTTCAGGCAGTGTTTTGGCAAAGTGAGGCTCCCTCAAAAGGTTTTTTTGAGCTGTGCGATTGTTTCCTGCAGCGAGTAACTTGAGTCAACGGACCTTAATGGTAACCAGATGTAGGACGTCAGTGTGGGCTTACAATCCCAGGATATGTCTGTTTTTCTTGGAAAGCCCATGACACAACCCCAACTCTAAGTTGCGTAAGTGGTAACATATCACTTAACCATTTAGTTGAGTCATATTAATATAAGCTTGTACGTACAGGAGAGTTTTAGTAAACGTCCCTTTTACAGGTCGGAATGTGAATCTGATATCCAGTCTTTATTGTTATCAGTCAAAACAGGAAACTGGACATTGGCCACCCAGGAATGGGCAGGAATGAGTGCGTGCTGGTCAACTCACATGGCTTAAAGCAGATAAGTAAAAGCAAACACTCACAGGTCTGTGTCCAGGAGCAGACAACAGCGTATAATTGACTAAAATGGTGATTTTGACCATGTTTTTGATGGCTGCAGTGTCATGCTGGACAAAGAAATTAGCTAAGCTCAAACTCGTGTACTGTGAAAATAATTTTTGTTCACGATTGAAAAGGCAGATTAGTGTCCTCTGAATGGTTCAGTCCCAAGACAGAATGGTTTCTTGGCAGTACAGATTGCTCCATGATCAGATTACTCCGTAGGCCCGTCCTCAGCCTTCACTGAATGCTTTTTTCCCCCTTTAGTGATGAGAACAAGCCCTCTGAGGTTTCTTGAATCCATGCTGCAGAAGAATGCAAAAAATTACAAGTGTATGATGGTATTGCACTAATGCATTGCATGGAATGTAAACATCATTAAGTGGTCAGCACCTCTCAAACAAGTGTAGCTACATCAAATGTTCTGTTCTGACACAAAACACTAACCCCGTTGAGTGTGACGTGTGAACACAGAGCCTGGTGTGTCTATTCTGGTGCACAATAAAGCTTTTCTCTTGCACGCAGTGTCACAGCGAGAAAGCCTCTATTGTGCTGGCTTTCTGATACTGTGAGACTTACGCTAGGACTTTAACAAAAGGGAATGAAGATGACTGTACTGTGCGTGACTTCAGCAGCAAACAGTTCTGAGTTTATATCACTTTATATATTATTTTGAGTAGTTTTTATAATTTATGGTGGAAATTTATTATGGAGTTGATTTTCAGAATTGTAATATTAAAATGTTTTGTTGCTTGTGTGGCTGAAATAGGCATCCATAGAGAATATTTAGAGGAAAAAACGTTGTACACTGTTGTAAGGAATTAAAATCCAGAGCATTATGTTGTTTGCTTTTAATATGGTCTCTTTTTTTGGTCAACTAGATTTCAGCAAAGAATAATTACAGGCCCACCTTTGTTTATTCCAAGAAGCACATGAGAACTTTAATTTGTTTGTACTGTGTACACAACCTGCTCTGACAAATAAAACAATATTATGAGGTATGGACTCATTTGATGGGAATCATACACTTCGTATGAAAACATAAGAAGCTGGAGTGGATCACGTGGCTTGTTTCATGTGTAAGACTGTGTCATTTTAAACCTGCAACTATGAAATAGAAACTTTTTACTGAATCCGAATTGGAAATCAATAGCAGCACACTGTCTGAAACAAGCACAGGTATAGCACATTTGTAAGAATGCTTTCCTAATGAAAAATTAATGCGATTTTCATCAAATGTGACCACGGTTCATTTTTATTCTTGCTTCATTTTGTTGTTGTTTGTGATCTGGTTCCTTTTAGCCTTGAATAAACTGGGAATCTGACTGAGAGTGTTTTTTTAAAACTAACATTGTTGGTGTTTTCATGTCAGCATTGGCTCTTTTCCTAATGAACTGTGGCTTGGATTGATTATACCATATCAGATAGTTCACCTAAGGCCCATTTCATTTTATGCTTATCTAAAGTGAAAGCAAGTGATAAGAGACACTAATAGATTTATGAAGCAGTATAGTACGCATAAGCAGGAGAACTCACAGTAGTTCACAACCCAATGAACTGTCCCCCATATCTGTATACATCATCATGTCTAGTGCAACCTCTCACATGGTAAGGCAAGTTGAGGCTCATAATAGACAAGAAAGATAGCAGCGTCTGTTCTAAATCAGATTTAGCGATTCATTGTGACCATGCACAAAGCTTACAGAACAGTAAAGGTTAATACTGGTTTGTTTGGATTTGTTAAGTAGGTCACTAAAGTACATTATTGAGTAACACTTTTGCTGCTATTATTGTGGGATACGGGTAGTAGTTAACAGTAGTTAAGGCCATCTAATATAAAGTGGGACCGTTCAACTTTAAAACAAGTCTCTAGACACGCCATGTAGCCGGTGTTTTTACATGGATAAAAACATGAATCCTCCCTAATCTGGTTTGCAATTGGTCTTTTATTTTATTTTCATTATCTTGCATAATATTATTTTATATATACAGAACTAAATGTTTGCTGCCTGACAACAGTGGTGTTTTCTTCATGTGATGCTGATCTAGTGTATTTTGAAGGATTTCATAACATTCATTGACTCTTTGTTCTTGACTTGTTGGCCCACGTTTATTTACATGACTTATTTATCTCGAGCATGGCAGAGAGCCTTAAGCGATGAAGAGAAAGTTTAGCCGTTAAGTAAACCTTTTTTCCCAGTGAGCTTTTGTGTAGAAAAGAAGAGGGGGATGTGTCTTTGGCATTAGTCTCCTAGAATTTCAAAGAGCTGGATCTTGGCAATAATTCAGAGCAGCTAAGGGGATATATGAATACTCTGTCTGTGAGGCCTACAAGCCTAAAGTCTCACAGGCTGAAGTCATCTGTTCCAATTCAGCCATCAAGTCTTCTGTTCGCCTAAAACTGCTGTCTGAGCGAATGCATAATGCCTTATTCTTGTAAAAAAAAAAAAAAAAAAAAGTGTGGGATGAAACACTGGGCGTGTTTTTTTTTTTATAAACAAAAATCATGGCTGTCTGAGTGTGTTAAAATGAAAGGGACCACATTAGCGAGGCCTGTATTATGACTAAATGCACTGCGTGAGTCAGAAACATATGCTGAAAGACACGCCAGCCCTGGCGTAACTTTGGAAGATTTGATACAGTTTGAGGAAATGAGCATTAAATCACAAGCTCAAACACACTGCTATGTGTAAAGTTGATTATCTTTTATTAGGAGTATAATTTTGTACAAACATACCTCAGCTCGCATGATGAACAATCATCATGCATTTTTTTTCAAATCCATTCAAATCTCATAAAAAAGTGCAAAATTTCAGATCAAGTAAACGTCTGTGAAATGACGATTTAGGAATTCTAAAGAGATGTGAACTCATTAATGTTACATTTCTCTCAAGTATCAGTCTGAGTGATGTATAGAAAAAAAGTGTAGTTTGTAATCATATTTTCAGTTCAGTATTAGAATAATTAGATACACCAAATTTGATTGCCCATCAGATTTAAAGTTGATCATAAGGGGGCTTCCAAACATTAGAAGCATGAAGTTCCAAAATACTTGAATTACTGTTTAAGGCACCATGACTTCTAAATTGACCTGCAACACTGGTGTGTTTGTACACACCAGTTTAAGACTGTTTAACAAAATAAAAAAAAACATCACATCAGAGCTGACGTCACACCGCAAATCTCAGGTTACATATTAAGAGAAGAACAGAAATGTGGTAACTAAAGTGCATGAATCATTGCGATGTACTGTGCGTGCTTAAATGTGATGAACACATAAAATAATGGACCTTAGTTGGCATAGTATGTGCAAATATGATGCAATTGTATTACAAAAAATAAAATATCTTATGAGATACTAACAAGGCACAGAGATGAGAAAAGGAGTCTTTCCTGGCACTTCAGGCTCATAAGATCATTCCTGCGTTGTCACAGGTGAGTATATCGTTAGCTTTGGCTTGTCCAATCTGTCTGTGGAACTGTCCTTGCTTGTGTGTTTTCCAGCAATGCACATTTGGACCTAAAGCTATGCTCTTTATGCTTGGCATCTGTGTAAAGACGGTCCTTGATAATGGTGTGACAGGAGTATTGGACAAATTGAGCTCTTGTAAAGAGACAAGACCACTAAATACATCCGGGCTCAATGTCTTGAGCCGGCTGTTGTTTGACAAGTCTAAGACCTGAAGGTTCTCCAAACCTTTAAAAGCACCTGGTTGAATGAGGGTCAGGTCAGACAGGCTGCTGAGAGACAGGTGAACCAGTTCTGTCATCGAATCGAAGGCCCCTGCATCAATGCTGGAGATGAGATTCCCGTCCAGGTTCAGATACTGAAGTGGGATCCCGTTAAGCATCGGCACCTTCTTCAATTGGTTCCCTGCCAGCATTAGACTCTTGATGTTTAATGATTGGCCCGGGGTCTTCCTGGAAACGGCGGTGAGAAGATTTCTTGAGAGGTCCACCATGATTGGTACATCCTGAGCTCTTGTGGTGAAGAGATCGAGACTGAACTCTTTGAATCGGTTTTCACTCAGGTCCAGCTCAACAAGAGGGAGTCCGGTGAAGCAGCCGTCGCTGAGATCCTCGAGAGCGTTGTTGCTCAGGTCCAACGTCTCAAGGTAGCGAAGTTTGGAGAACGCTTTGGGACTAACTTGTGAAATGAGATTGCCGCTCAAATCCAGACTAACCAAGGTGGTGTAACCCGGTCCAGAGAGCATCGAATCACTGATGGAGGTGATGGAGTTTAAGGAGAGGTCGAGATGAGACGTGTCCAGTGGGATGGGGACAGGAGCGTTCCCAGGGCCGATTCCACTGCAGTCCACTTTGGTAAGGCTGAAACTGTCAAAGAGGCCAAAGCTCTCCACTTCACACCGACACTGTGGATGGCAGTTCTTCACCGCTCCCATGACAGCCAGGCCAAGCAAAGAGAAGAAGAGAGACAGCAATGTGGCCATGGTGAGCTATAAACCAAAAAAAAAAAACGCACACAGTACAGGGTTTAATTACACAGTCATAAAAATCCCAAAACAGAATGAGCCAATCATATTCAACTGTAACATTTAGTTCCTTATAGGCTGTCTACAGTTCCTAAAACTATCCTGTTATCCTCAAAACTAAACCATAAAGCCACCTCAGGGGTATTTAAAAGGTTTGAAGAGATTAGTAGTTGCTCTTTACATATGGTAATTGTGTAAACCTAAGCAGCCTATCATTTAGAGCCGCACGTACATGCTTGTCACTCTAAATCCATTTATTCATCCATTATGCTTTAAGTATCAATATTCTCTTCTAGTGCTAATAGAGTCCTAATTTTTACGCTCATTCTCAAAGGATTTGACCTAATTCTTATGATCAAAGAGTCTATTAAATTTGACTTTCTCAATTACAGCACCATCTTGTCATGATTAGAGCAAGGCTTTTCTCTTGGAGAATTTAAGAACGGTTAGCACATAATAATTCAGTAAAAGAATATAGAGAACCTCAAAGACTTTGATGTTTTAATATATATATATATATATAAACCAATATTACATTAAGCTAAGTTAAATTATTAATATAGATTTTTGGGTATTATCAGTCTACATTTAGTGTAAATTCTGCACTAATTTCACACATTCTTCAGATTTGACACATTTAGCTTTTCAGTCACACAGCACAACAAAAATAATTTAAATATGCTCATCTACAACATTTTACATTTTATATATTTCATGTTTTATATATAAACCTGAATTACACAATTGTAAATTGCTAAAGAAATCAAGGTGCAAAAAATCATTATGGCATAACTACACGCATAAATAACTGAATCTTGCTTACGTGTTTTCATGGAGTATGCAGACTCACAAAAAGTAGACGGAAGATTTATGTGTCACGCAGGTGCAGATGCTCTCTCTGACTCTAGCTGAACTCTATAAATGCTCTGCCACGCACTACTGCCTACTTTTATTATCAGACCGCCCTGCCATGTGCTCTTTGTTTAACTAAATGACCTGAACTTCAACCTCTTTCAACACTTGGCTCAGGATCTAAATACAAACAACACTGCTGAATCTGGGCATGGGTTAACCTGACTACAAACCTTGGCCATTAGAATGAAGCAGCAAAAAAATGACTGAACATTGCGTGTAGTGATACGTTTAAAGATTAACAGAGCCAGCACGCTAGGTATAACAATGACCTCTTATGTAATTGATTGCATAGTAAGTACAAATACAACACTTCACTTCCAGTGACAACAATTTAGTCAGATATAACTGAATATATATATATATATATATATAGCTTTATTTATTACAACAAAGTTGTACATAAACTGAAGTTTCTTCTCTGGTGATAAAGAGAGACACCAGATGTTGCTGCCCTACTCTCTTCTCACAGTCGGTCAGTTTAAAGGAATAGTTCACATTAAATGAGAATTTGCTGAAAATTTGTATTTTCAATGCATTGCCTGCTCACCAATGGAGTGCATGGGTGCTGGCGGGATGATAAAAATGGGTTCAGATGGCTGATAAAAACACCGTAACAATCTACAAGTAATCCAGTCCATCAATTAACATTTTGTGGAGAACAATGCTGCATGTTTTTAAGGAACAAATCTATCATTAAGATGTATTAAAAATGCAAATCATTGCTTTCTGTCCTCCATCCATTATTTTGCTTACTCCAGAGAAACAGTTGTCTTATCTGAATCAGGAGAGAAATATGAGCAGAAATATGTACAGACTGCCAGACATTTACAAGATAAAACACAGCAGTGGATTTTGATCTAAGATGACAAAAGGGGACATTTCCACAGGAGAAAAAGTTATTAAAACATGTTAACAATAAATTTATTTCTTAACAAACATGCAGTTTTTCACTTGAGTTGAGTCGTGTGGATGGATTATTGTAATGTTTTTATCAGTTGTCTGGCCGGCACCCATTCACTGCAGAGCAGCCAATGATTGAGAAACTGATGCAATAACACATTTTTGATGCTGAAACAAATTCATCCACATCCCGGATGCCCTGAGGATGAGTAAATGTTTATTTTAGGGTGAACTATTCCTTTAAGACAAAGTCTAAGTCTGTTTATATTTTAACAGGGCCTTGCAAAAGCACAAGAAATGATTTTCTGCCACATTTCCCCAGACCAATTAATTCTGTACTGTCAGGTTGAGTGCTCATATGTAACGATAATTTTAGAACATTCAAAAAGAATGGAATTTGGTGCCAGGGAATTTTCTGTCAAGCTTGTGGTTACATGTTTCCAAGTAACCCTACGTAGACATCTGACTGTGAGACAGGGTTATGAACTCTCCAGGTGTTGTACACCTCCCACTGTAAAATCCCTTCTTAAAATGCCTAAAGTCTAAGTGGAATGTATATTAAGAGCAATCAGTGTCAGTGGTTAACAGCTACATACACCATTTGTCTCTCTTCTAAATGTGAGAATTACCCTCACACTTCCCCTTTCAGCGAGTCTGAGACTAGCATTACGACACAGTTAACTTGCAGTTAACACACCCAAAAGCAAACTACAGTACAAGACAACTAAAGTCAGTTCTTAACCAATTTAATTAGCAGACAGGAGACATCCTAATCCAATAAAGCTAAAAGAATGCAGTACTTTAAGGGGGGTATGATTTAATGGGAGCTTAACGTCTCAAACGGCTTACTTTTGAATGCCAGGTTCTTTTTTGGATGCCAACTTCACAGCAGCATGCAACTTCTGAATTACATGCTAGAGACAAGCATCAAAGTGTTCAAGAAATGTTTATGGGTATTGACTACAGAACAGCTGACATCATGCAGGTCGCCACCCATGTCCTAGAAAGCTCATGCACCGCTTTATCTTATCCTTGAACTTTAAAAGAGTTTAAAACCTTATCAAGACAGGGACTGATTGCACCCAACGATTGGCGGTGGGTGTCTGAAGCATAGAACTTAATGCTAATGCATCTTCCTCCAACAGGAAACAACATAATTACTCAACCGTGTCTTTCATTCAAGTGTGAAAAACAGCAATTTAAGCCCAACTGTCAAGTAGAGCCCAAAACAAGGCATCATTTATATATTAAGGATTAATAATTTTATTCTACTTCCTCTTTAATAGTATGTATGATTATTGTGTAAACAGCAGAAATTAAATTATTATTATTTATTTGAGTAAATGTGCAAAACAATATTGATGGATTTAACTGTAATATCTATGTACTATCATGCTGTCTAGGTAGGCAGCTGACTAGGTATTAAAACACAGCAGTAATCTCTGCTTCCACATCTGTATTTAGCTAAAAATACAAATGCAAGGGAAGTTTGAAACAGTGTTAATGTTCAACAAACGTGTCCCTTTCACGGCACCAGAATGTAGAAGAAAACATAACGTTACTTTTCCACGGTGTCTTTATTTTTCATTACGCGAACTACTGCCGGGGATGAAGTAACGTTAGTCAGCATACTTTTTTTTTATTTCGTCAGGTAAAACAGGCAATATAAACAAACGCCAACGGTTAGACACGTTTGTGAGTGAGACGCAGGAAAAAACTTTTTTTTTTTTTGCGTAAAACTTACCATGTGCCGCGACTCGTCTGTCGGAGAGATTTTACTTTTCCAGGCCAGCATCGGAAAACACTTCAGTTTTAGGGATTGTCATATCCTGTGCTTTTTGTCGTGGGGCGAAGGAGAACGTCTGCGGTAATGTCTCGGTTGCGACTTTTGTCGATCTATCGGTTCCAGACTGGCCACAGAAGATGAAGCGATAAAACGCCACCGCAAGCGGCAGAGTCTGGTCTAGAGTTTCACTCGCTGAAGATAATCCGCGCCCACCAGCGTCTAGACGCGCCGAGCGTCAAAAGCGCCCTCCAGCGGCTAACTATAACACTACAGACCATTTAAATGTATACTAGAGGGTTGAAGTCTGACCTTTTCCTAAGTGCATTCGAGTATATTCGTGTTTTTATTTTTTAATTAAACAAATAAATTAACAATAGATTTTATGCTGCCGCTGTACTGAAGTAAAAATGAAAAAAAAAAAAGAAAAATATTTGCTTTATAATAAAGGAAAGGCATGCCTAAGGACAAGTCTAGAGTGAAAAATAACTATGTGAGTAACCATGACAAATATTCTTGTTTTGACTGCTTGAACAGCCCTGCAGGCCCTTTACAGATGCATATTCACAATGAAGATGGTCATTTTTTTAACTTATGCACCATGTTCTTGTAGTATTTGTGTATTTACGACATTTTGACAAATATACAATAAAATATCCTTATAATAAAAGTGTTGACGTGTGTCAGTGGGTGCTATGCTGAAAAGAAAGATTTTCAGTACAAATCAGTTTCATTTAATGTTTTTTAACATTTTTTCTCTGTTAAAAATGAAGGCTGCAAACAACATAATATATAATTATAATCATGATTAATCTCGCACTTTCCCATCACCAAAATTAATTTGCTTAAAGTTTTTTTTTCTTCTTCATATTTTCTATATTAACCTCTTTATGGGCCGCTTTAATATTTCACTGAAATTATATTTTGTATTTTCAAAATGTGAGGTATCAATTTATTCACAACTAATTTATTGATATATTCATTTTAACATATAAACTCATGATAATCTTATTAAATCTACTAATTAATGCTGTAAGTCATATAACTTTTTTTATTTATTTTTTTATTGCATCTTTTTTTTAATGAACATTTTTATGAACATTTCAACAAACAATATACCTAACAAACATTGCCCATCTTTTACAATGTAGTGAAAATAAGAGGAGAGGAAAAATAAATAAATAAAATTAAATAAAATGTATTATTGCATACCAAAACTCAAAATATTGCTTAACAAGACATCAATATAATCCAGTTATGGAGTCCAAACTTGGGTAAAAGATTCAGTAGACATATGAATAAGACAAGTTTAAAGTTTCCCTAATAATCTTATGCCATCTTTTCAAAGATGGGGGTTTGTCACTGATCCAAAAGTCATAACTTGAGCTTAAATTACATCTGTAATGGTAAATGTTTACAAAATTAAGTAATAAAAAATCCCCAAAGAGGCATGTAATATTATTGTGTAAATATTATTACCAGTTAGGTCACAAAGAAAACCTTTGCTTGAAAAATCTGAGCTCTTGACAAAGCTTCTTATGTTTTTCTTCATAATTCGAAGAAGTGAAACTAAAGAATAAAGAGTGTATAAAAACAACAAGGATGGCATGCATGAATGCATGAACTGGTTTATATATATATA
>JAUMHP010000068.1:11515386-11551777 GCA_032361065.1 Enteromius trimaculatus
TGGTTTATATATATATTTTTAAATATAAACTTAAAACAACCTCTAATCTGTCAAGTGTGAATGAGCGTGAATGTTTAAAAGAGTGCAATTGTTTTTCATCCACTAGATGGCAGTACAATAAAACAAAAACAATTGTCTTTAAGAAACCCACAATTTAATTAAGAGAATAAAACAGCCATTTAAGGTATATTTACAAATATTTTTCCTTGTATTAGAAATATCAGAAAGGATGTGAAGTGCATTTACAGCAGTGGTTTATAATGATATCTATACAGATATCGATTTAAACCCTGTAAATGTTTCAAAGATGAAAACACTTGGTTTGTTTCCTTTAGAAATGGTTATTGAGTACTAGAGTGTTGTAATATTACCTGTAAGTGCTTTGGGGGCTCTTTGCTGAGTTTGCATCCTCTGTTTCTGGTTGTAGGGCAGAGGTGTCAAGGTGTAACATTTAAGAAGCTCAGAGGCTTATTGGATATGGGTCAGCACATCTCTCTCAGCCTCCTCCTGCTCTCTTACTCTCCCTGCACATATAACCAGAAAATCTCTACAGTAACCTGAAGGCAGACGGGCCTACACCCATGCCCAGCTGCATTAAGCTCCTCAAGCACATCAGAAAATCCCAAAAGTCACGTGATCCATCAGAAAGTCAAGACTTATGCAACCATTTACTATTTTAATAGCCAGCAAATTAGAATCAAAATGTGAATCAAATAGTAAAAAAAAATGTTTATCATTACCTGGGTTCGTATTTCTCTGTAAACCATAAACATTGTGCTAATAGTCCAAATGAGCTCTCAAAACACAAGGTTTAACTGACGCAGGCAAATGTAAGAGAGCTCTAGGGATCGTCCAAGGGAGCGCCCTTCGTTAACTTTAATTATACCCAATACACCTTGTGCAAATTCAATTGAAGTGAGCCGATCACAGCTACACCAAACAAATGCTTAATTACACTGCATAAACTCATGCGCCGTGGGGTCTCCATGGCGAGGTGGAAGTAGGCTGCTGAGACCTTGCTCGACCTTAAATAGGAACCTGAAGATAAGAGATCAAAAACATAAGGAATGAAAATGTAATTAAAGTAAAATATAAATACATTTGAGCTTAACTGAAGATTGTAAGTCTTGAAATATATATTATTTATATGTGTGTGTTATTCTTTTATACATATAAAATGTGTTCATATCATATATATATTTCATGTATTTTAAGAATTACAATCTCCAGTCAATTAAGTTGAAATTTATATATATTTTATTTTAATTTAATTTTAATTTTATGCCTTATAGTTTTTTTGTATTTGACTAATTTGTAATGTTTAATAATTTATTAAATAAACACAAACAATGCTCTCAATAACATTGGGTCAAGTGTTATGCATAATATTTCTTTGTTCAGGTCAAAAAAGTAACCAAATTTAGCAAACCCAAGCAAACAAACTTATACCTATAAATTCACAGTAGCCATAAATAATATTTTTTTACCTTAAATACTTATTTGACTGAGTTTTTGTTTGCACCTTTTAAAAAAATATCCGAATCAACAAAAACGATAGGCGTTTAATTGCTTTACACTAAATCTACAACATAAAATTAAATCTAAATAAAATTTATATATATAAAAATAATAATTAAATGGTGAAAATGGGTGTCTATCTGCCATTATATGAATGGTTCATTGCATTTAATCATTCTTCTTAGCCCATCGAGGGTTCCTCCTAATGTGCAATTTTTGCTTGTAACGACTGTACACCATAACATTATTATTTACATTATATAAATAACATTATTTTTGATTTTCTTCGTTTGTTTAAAAAGTAACTAGTTGCTTTCATGTCTAGCTCATTCAGTAAAGGTGGGTCTGAAGCGTTAACGTATGTTTGCAATCCTCTTATTTTGTCCCTGACCAAGTATGGATTACATTCATCCGCGGGTCACTTTCAAAGGACTCATTGAATAGAGAAACATCTAGGCCTCTAGATAATTTCGAGTAGATATATTTAAAACGCAAATCGCTTTAATTTAATTTGATTGTAATGATGCATTTAATTATTTTCAAGCTTGTCAAGGATTTCAGAAACAGCGATGCAAAGGAAATAAGGTAAAAATGTAACTAATATTGACAACACTATCGAGTCGGGCTGCAAAATTCATAACAGTGAAGCTGGAAAATGTTGCTGAACATTAGGTGTGAATTGTGAAGGTGCAAAAGGGCACCTGGATTGATGACTGCAGGTATTAAGTAGCTCTCCAGGGTGCTGAAGTTGAATCTCTCAACGCCACTGACGAGCCTCATCAAACTCTTGTTTGTGAGCTGAGATCCTCTCAACATTTGTTTATGCCCTCGGCGCGACTGATGCTGGAAAACCGTCGTGAAAAATGACCATCTAACCATATAAAGGATATAAATCTACGTTATTAAAGAAAACACTGGAGGAAAGAGGTAAAACTTTGTGGAGATGTTTTAATGCCTCAAGAGGCCCCTATAAATAATGGTAAGTTCAGTTTCTCAATTGCATTTTATGTGGCAATGTGTAACAATTTGTTCACTCGCATAAGTATAAGTGCAGAAAAATATTATTTATTAATTTTTTGCATTTGTAGAGCATCAGATTTTCATAAATAATTGCAAAACAATATTGCAAAATGCAAAAAAATGAAATTAAATTAAGCAAGAAATTTAAACGTAGAAAGACTGAAGTATTCTTTCCTTTTTGTAAAATCCACCTTTTGGTCACAGTAGATGGCTTTATGTACTTACATCAAAAGGTATATACAGTATTGTGTTTATACTGTATTGCAAAACACTTTTGGTGTTAATGAGGTGGGATACGGGTGAGGGACAGGTTTGGTTAAATGAGTTGGCGGAATACTTGATAAGTCAACAGTGTAATTATTAATGGAATTACAAAAGTAACTACAAAGTTATTTTAAAAAATATTAATACAATGTAAATACAATGTAAAAACGTATGTATCAGATGATTAATTTAAATGTCAGTACATAATAGTTAAGTCCACCTAATATAAAGTTTGACCTACTTTTTTTATTTAATATGATAATACTGTTAATACTGATTATATTGAAATGCTTTAAATATTATTTAAAAAACATATATATATATTTCCCCCTTCACCAAAAAAAAAAAAAAAATCCATAATATCTACATCCACTGTTTTCTTATCATTTAGATAGAATTGTAAAGTCGAGTTTCAGCTGATTACTGTACTTAAAATACACAACCTATCTTTATATATAACAGATCATTGAAAATTTGGCCTTGAAAACTGATCAACAGGTGCCATGACTTCACTTTACGTCTAATCTGCTGTTCTAGGTGTCTCTTTGTAACATCCATTACTCATAACGGCTTCTGACGGAGGACAATGCAACATATTCACCTCCCATTCGGAGGTGCTTTATGGGAGTTCTCCAGTTACCCCTGCAGCTGCTCCGTCCTCCGGAGCAGACACAGCCTCTCCACGCTCCCATTTTACAGCATTACACTATGGATTATTCTCTGTGTTCTGACATTTCCATGTTGTGTCCAATGCCTGATTTTCAAAGTAGGCGTCCTGGGGCCTTGGAACTGTGACCCTTATTACGCCAAATCACTTCCTGCCATTGCGTCCAGACTGGCTGTTGGCCGCATAAACGAGGATTTTAGTTTAGACCTGGGCTGTACGATGGACTTCGTCATCCTTCAGGAGGCTTGCGAGACTTCCAAAGCCTTGACCTCATTTGTACAATATGAGAACACTGTTGATGCGTTTGTAGGCCCTACAAATCCAGGATACTGTAACGCTGCAGCACTCATGGGCAAGAATTGGGACAAGTCTTTATTTTCATGGGCGTGCATTAACTATGAGTTAGACCGGGTCCAGGGCTATCCAACATTTGCTCGAACTTTACCATCCCCGACACGGGTGCTCTTCAGTGTGCTTAGGTTTTTCAGCTTGGCTAACATAGCCATCGTGTCTTCTAACGAGGATATATGGATCGACACAGCTGCCAAATTGGCTAGTGCTCTCAGAAACCAGGGGCTTCCTGTTGGCATTGTTGTGTCCGCGGGGAATAATGACACCATGCTGGAGAACACCTTGCTGAGCATACAAAACGCAGGGGAGATAAAAGGTGAAGTGTTTTGGACAAATATATTTGCAGTGTCTGCATAAACATTCATTTTATGTTTAGAGGCATCAAAAGATTTTTGCTTAGGTAAATAGTAAATATTTCTCAGTATTTTTAAGACCAGTTTCTGTGTAGACTCAAGATGAAAAATGTAACCAATAAAAAATATAAATTATAAGCAATTGTTTTAACCATTAAATATGTTATGATTGTATTTATAATCAAACATAATTTAATTTATAATTAAATTATATTTATTATGTATGTATTATAATTACACTGTACTGTATATATTATAATATTTAAAGTTAATATAATAAATACTAAAATATTTACAGTTCAAATAATTATATACTCCGAATGACCCTGAAGGCTTTTCAAAATTACTCTACAAAACACTTCAGGAAACTGAAAGAAAAACTGGATATTTAAAATTGAAGAAACTTTGTCAACTTTATTATTATTATTATTATTATAAATTACATATATATATATATATATATATATATAAATTGCATTACTTAATTATTAAATTATTTATGTGTAGTTTATATACTTAATATTTTATATATTATTTATAATTATTTTTATGCAATGACTCAAAATTTTTTAATAGATCATATATATTATGACTAATATATTTTTTTATCAATATAATTAATTTTTCTTTTGCTACAGTGGTTAAATGGAGGTTTATTTGTAACAAACTAGCAAAAAAGCAGGTAACAATTTATTTTGATGGTCCCTTTTGCACAATCTGTTGACAATAAGTAGCTTTGCACTTACATGTCAACTAACTCTCATTAGAATATTAGTACACTGTAATTAATATCTGCTAACTCTTTATTGTGATGGTCTCCCAAAAGACACTCTATTGACTATAAGTAACTTTGTAAGTACATATCAACCTATTCTAACCCTAACCCTACCAGTCTCTTAATACTCTACTAGCACTCTATTGAGAGTTAGTAGATATGTAGGTGCAATGTTACTTATAATCAGCAGAATATGTTAAAGGGACCATCAAAATAAAGTGAAACCCTAATCACTGTCCTTTTTTTAAAAAAATAAGTAAAATATTTTATGTTTAGGTACAATGTATTAAATTGCATCTGAATTAATTTATTTTTTCATGTGTTTCAGTCATAATTATGTGCATGCACTCAGCGCTCATTGGAGGAGAGCAACAAACGTCATTCCTGATGAAGGCCTATGACATGGGACTGACAAAGGGTCAATATGTGTTTATACCATACGACACCCTCCTGTACAGCCTCCCCTACACCAACACCACCTACTTCCCGCTGCAAAACAACACTAAACTGCGCAAAGCCTATGATGCTGTTCTCACCATCACCATGGAGTCAGAGCTGATGTCATTCAATGAGGCGTTCAACATGGCCAAACAATTTGGAGAACTGACGGTGTCACAAGAGCCAGAGCAGGTGTGTGCACTTTGAAACTTTTGCGAATCTTATCTGTACGCGTGTATAAAACATTGCATTAAAATGTTCTGCTACATTTTAGGTCTCTCCGCTCTTTGGTACAATCTATAACAGTTTGTACCTCCTTGCCAAGTCCATGCACAATGCAAGAAGAGCTGGTAAGTGGTTCTCCGGATCCAACCTGGCCTCCTTCACGAGGAACATTTCATTTTCCGGGTTCAACCAGAACATCCGCACAGACGCCCAAGGGAACGGGCAGAGCGACTATGTGATCTTAGACACTGATGGCTGGGGATCTGAACTGTATCGCTGCTTTTTTGTGAACCTGATGATAGATAAGGTGCTGTTCGCCGGCACATATATACATTTCCCTGCAGGTTCACCTCCACCTTCAGACTCCAGCTGCTGGTTTGACCCCAATGGCATTTGCACAGGAGGTACAAGAACATCATGCTCAATGACAAACAGATATTTGATGTTTATTGTGTATTTTTTTCCGCTTAAAAGTGACCTATGTTATAATAATAATAATAATAATTATTATTATTATTATTAAAATAACATTCAAATAAAAAGGGTAAAAAATATTATTTGGTATTTTGTATTTAATATTTTTTCTACAAATATTACTGAAAGAAAATGATAAAAAACAAATAACAATAACAACAATAACATAACAAATAACAATAACATTGAAATACTTTATATTTTATCTCTGATATATTCAATAAATTATCAACATATGATATTATTCTTTTAAGAAATATTTTTAAGAAATATTTTAAAGAACATCTGTTAAATGTTTAATCTAAATTCATAATTTTAAGTAATTTATAGTTACATTAGCAGCTTTCTATCGATCTCGCTATATGTATATATATATTTTTTTCTTTTTTTAAGCATGATAATAACAATAATATTTTATTTTAAATTACGCTAACAGATATGACATTGCTGTTTTCATGTAATCATTGTCACATCATGACTATAGAATTTATTATTGTTATTATTAGAAAAGCCAAAATTTGCATAAATTGATTTACATTTTAAATACAACGATAATATTTGTATATTTTCACTGTGAACCGATACATATAATTTTGTGCATAATTAGTAACTTACATACTTTGCATTTGTTGACCAATTTATTGTTATGTGTTACAGGTGTGGAAATAATATATGTCATCATAGCGTTTGTGATTGTCCTCATTATAGTTCTTGGTTCTATTGGTCTAAGTCTATTCATAAGGTAATATTGCTGTGGTTTTGATAAGATCCATTGATATTTAATTTCATTTCATGAATATATAGAAAGTTCAAGAAGATGTGTGTGATATTATCTGATCTTTGTAGGAGGCGATTTCAACAAATCCAGCTGATCAAAGGGCCCAACAGGATCCTGCTCACGCTTGAGGACCTAACCTTCATCAACCCGCAGCTGAGCAAGAGAGTATGCGTCACCCTATCCAGCTGCTTTCTTTAAACTTACAGAATGTCATATATTCTGTGTATCTCTTTTGTCACAGAAAATCACCCTTGAGGATCTTAGCGACTCAAAAAGCTACATCGAGGAGAAGAGCATGGGTGAGCGTTCTCGCTCTGTGAACAGCATGGCAACAGCAACACATGAGACTTCGAACGTGGCTGTATATGAGGTGATATTACTTTTTTCTTTTTTTATTGAACGCACCATGTTTTTTCAGCCTGACCAAATTGAAATCATTTCTATCTTTGCAGGGTGACTGGGTGTGGCTAAAGAAAATTAAAGAGGGACATTTCAGGGAGGTTAAACAGAGCACCACCAAGATCTTCACCAAGGTATTGGCTCAAAACAATTCATTTAAACCTAACAGTTTGGTATGAGCTCGAGTGGCACTTCCTATCACCTCTATAATTCTCAGATGAAGGACCTACGGAATGAAAATGTCAATCCATTTTTGGGGTTCTTCACCGATTGTGAGATGTTTGCTATTGTAACTGAACACTGTTCTCGGGGGAGTCTACACGATCTCCTTCGCAATGAAGATGTCAAACTGGACTGGATGTTTAAATCTTCTTTAGTGCTGGATCTCATCAAGGTACTTTTGTACATTATAATGAATGTTAATGTGAAAATGTGATAATTTTCACATGTGTTTACAATGTGTGTCTTTGGTTTCTGGTATCCATCCAATAGGGCATGAAATATCTTCACCACAGGGAATTTCCTCATGGGCGTCTGAAGTCTCATAATTGTGTAGTAGATGGACGTTTTGTCCTAAAGATCACTGATTATGGATACAATGAGATTCTTGAGACCCAGAAAGCTCCAAAGGAGACCCCACCTCCAGAGGGTATGGGTGTTTACTTTTTAAATCTCACATTTACTCCATCCAATTCTACAGTATTAATCAAAAATATGATAAACCATTTTTATGTCTCTCAGATCTATTCTGGACAGCTCCTGAGCTTCTTAGAGACCCTGAAAGTCAACGGAAAGGAACTTATAAAGGAGATGTGTACAGTTTTTCGATTATACTTCAAGAAGTGGTGGTCAGAGGAGCGCCGTACTGCATGCTCGGCTTGTCTCCTGAAGGTTGGTTATAAAGCAAATCTACAAAATTATTCCTCTTAAGCCCCGTTCACACCAAGCCAATAACTAAAAATAACTCTAAAGATAACGATATTGCGTTCACACTCAGCGAATCATATGGTCTGTTTATTCTAAGAGGAAGCTTGTCTGCCACTTTAAATTCTCGAGTCCGTGAGAACAGGATGAATTCTGATTGGCTATCAATTTTATGCTATCAATGCTATTCGTTAATATTGAGAACGATTTTTAGATCTTTATCGTTATCTTTAAGCCCTGTTCACACCAAGAAGGATAGTTATAAGATACAGACAACGATAAAGGTATAGTTCTAAAAATTGTTCGAAATATTAAAGAATAGATTACGAAAAAGGCACAGAGAAACGACATTGTTGGAATCACTTTCAGAACAATATTTTTTCAGCTTATTATCGATATTAACATTGACAGCCAATCAGAATCCATCCTGCTGTAACAAGCTTGAGTTAATTTTAGTTTGAAAAAACAGTTTCAAAGAGATAAACTGGCATTTACAATAGTAACTGGGCAGGTATTGTCAGTGAAATCTGGCATCTCTTTACTAGCAATGGCATGTTTATTTATTGTATTTACAGAGATAATGAGGAAGGTGAAGAAACCTCCGCCTATGTGCAGGCCCACTGTCGCTCCAGATCAAGCTCCACTGGAATGCATCCAGCTAATGAAGCAGTGCTGGAGTGAACAGCCTGAAAGAAGGCCTCCTTTTGATCAGATCTTTGATCAGGTGAGTTTAGATGCTTTTGTGGTTTATTGATTGCATTGTATAATTGAGTAACAAACATAGGTTCCAAATAACTTTGTTGTTTTAGTGGTTGCTTACTTTGTGTAATGATTTGTACTGCATACTGTGCCAGCCATTTTATTCACGTGGATGTTTTTTTATGTACCCTGTTATTGTTTTAGCATCATAATTGATGTTTTAGCATTGTAGTATTTTGCGTTATTTTATGTATTATTACTGTTATTGATTATATAGTTTTAAAAAATATAAAAATGTATACGTTTATTTAGCAAGAATGCATGAAACTGATAAAAATTGACAATAAAACCATTTTTCATTTGACAAAAGATTTCAGATATTTCAAGTAAATCATGTTCTTTTGAACTTTGTACTCATCAAAGAATACGGAAAAAAGTCATGGTTTCCACAAAAAATATTGGTAATAATAATCAGCATATAAAAATGATTTCTAAAGGATCATGTGAAAATTCAGCTTTATATATATTTATTTTTATTATTTATTTTAAACAGTATATATATATATATATATATATAATGACATTTCTTTCAAGTTTCTTGGCAGAGGTCTAAAAGACAGCTATGTAGTAATTTTTCTTATATTCAGTTGTAATGATTCCTTATTTTCTGTGTCTCAGTTCAAGCTTATCAACAAGGGCAAAAAGACCAATATAATTGACTCCATGTTGCGTATGCTGGAGCAGTACTCCTCTAACCTGGAGGACTTGATCAGGGAAAGAACAGAAGAGCTGGAGGTAGAGAAACAGAGGACAGAGAAGCTTCTGGCTGAGATGCTGCCTCCGTGAGTATATGTTTTCACACGCTAACACAGCCATTCATTTTATTTTCTCCTGTAAGTTCTATATCATCAACATCTATGTCAAATTAAGCTTCACGTAATTCTTCATTCACAGTTCTGTGGCAGAAGCTCTGAAAACCGGTGCCTCCGTGGAACCAGAGTACTTTGATCAAGTCACAATCTACTTCAGTGACATAGTAGGCTTCACCACCATCTCATCCCTTAGTGACCCAATTGAGGTTGTAGACTTGCTCAATGACCTTTACTCCCTATTTGATGCCGTGCTTGGCAGTCACGATGTCTACAAGGTATGTTTGGAAGTCTGAGAGAACCGAACAGCAATCGATTTCCATGGAAAGCCAGTTAACTCTTCTTTATTACAGGTTGAAACCATTGGAGATGCCTACATGGTGGCCTCTGGGCTGCCGAAGAGGAACGGCAACAAGCATGCAGCTGAGATCGCCAACATGTCCCTGAACATTCTCAGCTCCGTGGGCACCTTTAAGATGCGACACATGCCAGAAGTTCCAGTCAGAATACGGATCGGCATTCACTCAGGTGTGCTCCCAATCTCCAGCTGTTTTCATCTGCTCGGAACCCTCTTGTGATGCTCATGTTATCTTTTGATGTGCCTTCTGGCCTCTTCCGTCCTATCATGTTTCTTCTATATCTAGGGCCATGTGTTGCTGGAGTCGTGGGTCTAACTATGCCTAGATACTGCCTTTTTGGAGACACAGTCAACACCGCCTCTCGTATGGAATCTACAGGGTTGCGTATGTTCCATTCAGATATTTTTGTAATATACAAACCCATGACGTACTGTAATGAGAAGATACATCAATAAACCTGTTTCATTTAGCTTACAGAATTCATGTGAACATTAGCACAGTGAATATTCTCCACTCTCTAAACGATGGCTACAAAATAGAAGTTCGAGGAAAGACTGAGCTTAAGGTACTAGCACTTTCTTTTAAGAATCATACTAAATAAGAAATAATAACTAAATAATATTTGAACATTCAAATATATGTGGTCAGTTAAAACTTTCATTCAGCAAGGATGCATTAAATTGATCAAAAGTTTGATTAAAGACATTTAGAATAATTTTTTTTAATTTAAAATAAGTGGGGATTTATTCAGCACCAAATGAGTGTATTAGAATGATTTTAAAATATATTAAATGGTAAACTATAATTTGAAAAAGGAAAATAAACATCTTTTTGATAAAATAAATGCAGCCTTGCTGAGTATAAAATCTTTTTTCAAACATTTGCAGTAACTTATTGTGGATATTTTTAATTTTTATTTGTGTTTATGGATTTCTTTTTAGGGGAAAGGCATTGAAGAAACATACTGGCTTGTTGGAAAATCTAATTTTACAAAGCCTTTGCCAAAACCACCAGAGATTAAACCAGGGTAAGAATTTATTAGAAATTATTTATACATATACATATATAATTGATGTATGTATCTATGTATAAATACATAATACATTAAAAAACACAACACACACACACACATATATATATATATACATATATATTGTATTTTACTGCAGGACTGTTCAAATAAATTGTACTTTTAGATTAATTTTCTTTGTACTTAATGAATGGGATACTATTTATGGATTGGATAATTGGATTTATGCATCAGGGAAGACAACCATGGTTTGAGACCTGAGGACATAGAGGCTTACAGGAGAAGGAAAGCTGAGAAAAAGGCATGAACCCGTAGACATTTGCAAGGAGGTACCTTGCATGCTGTGCTGTATTTGCCATTTGGTTAGGGTGTTTTCTGGTGGGTTTGTGCCGTGATGGTGGTTATTGTGGTGTTGAACGTCCCGCTTAACCGATTATTTGTGCATGTTGTGCATTTCCGCAGTTTTTGTTAAACACGTTACTTAACAAGGTCCAAATGATCTTCATTTGGTCTGTCATCATCACTGATAACTTTCTAAATTATTTCTCATCTTTTAGAGATAACTGGCAAGACATGATGACGGAGGAGATCAAGTCAATATTTCGCAAGGCAAAAAGACAAGTGGACAAGCCCAAAATCTGAGAAGCCCAAGGATGTTAAAACTGACCGAAAAGGAAAGATACATGCGAGTTGCATGGGAGAGAAACAGAGGACAACACAAGCTTGTGTGCTTCATTGCAGCTTACAAGACTACTTTAATAGGATTGGTTGTCGTCTGTCTAATCCGACTCTGCCCAGCGCAGCAGAAACAACAGCGCTAATGAAATGGCCGCTGAAGAACAAGTAGTCAGTGAAAGTGTATTTCTTTCCGGATTTCTAACACTGTCACACTTACTCTGTTCAACTTACTCGAGAGTGACTCAGTGTGCGTCTTGTACCAAAAGCGACTTCACATTTGAGTTGTTTTTTTCACAGATGTTTCACATTTTGTGTTCTCACATATTTGTCACTCATGGTGGAGCTTTAATTGATTTTATTTGATCTTCTCTAACCAAAAAACAATGTAGTGACATAATCAGATTTGGCTAGGCTTAGTGGACATCTGCTGCAAAGACCAAATGGGATATTCTAGCAATGTTTATGCAAAAGCCAAATTGACTGAGGTTGGTTGATACCAAGCGATTGCAAATGTAAGGCTGCCGTAAGTTGTCTCTGGACTTGTGAAATTGTGAAATATGACTGTGTTTATGCTGAGTAAGAAGATGCTTAAGAGAAATTACAAAATGAAATGGAATAATTCTGTGAATTCTGATCATTTATGCAAATATTTATTTATACTATGCAGAATATTTATTAGTTGTACCTTGCAATACATTTAGAAAACAGGGCAAAACTGATACTCAGACTAATTGGTTTAATAAAGGGTCCTGTCTCTCTCTGAAGAAGATCATGTGCTTGTACTGGGTATAAAATGAAACGTTTAAGATGCTGTGCAGTTTAAGTTGTATTAAACATGTAGGCTGGGGTTTCTAAGAGGGATTGACTGCCTTACATAAGCTGTTTAAAATGATAACTTGCATTTTCTGTAAATCAAACCTGTCAGGCACAGCCTGAATGGTTTTTTAATTATAATTTTTCTGACTGATCTCATTTTCTGGGAGTTAAGGCCGGTCAGATCTCAACAGGCCTTTCTGTAATACTTCAGTTTTGCACTTCTAGCATGTTTAATTGTCTGTTATACATGTATATAAGTACTGTACAATATTATACTATATTTGGTCATTTTCATGCTCAATTGTATTAATACAGATAGCAGCAGGAAGAGTTCAGTTTCATGCTAGCAAGACAATGTTGTTCTAATGCTCCATACGGACAATAACATAGTTGAACAAGTCATTATTTGCAATGCCTTTTTGTTTCTTCTTGCATTATAAGCTATAATGAAAGCTGAAATAACAGCATCAGTAAACAATAATTTCCAGCATTTCAAAACAGATGAGTCATCTGACGCGCGCGCCCCCGGGGAATGCACGTGCAAAAGCTGCCGCTAGAAAAATTATTCTCAACTTTTTAATGTAATTTAATTTACGTTGTTTAAGGCCTTAAAGTTGCCGATGTCAATCACATTAGGTTTAGCTATATTTTGCAGCATATCAAGGCAAGAACCAAATCATTGCTCTTGTCACTTTAATATTTGGTAGGCCTATATAGCCAGAAGTAAATATAAGTAAAAGGTGTTATGTGTGCAGTGCGTGTACAGCATTATCTTAAATATGTCGAAACGGTTGTTTTTGGTTTGTTTTTAATTCTCAAATCAACCATTTCTCACTCAGAAGAGTATTTGCAGTTTTGTTGTTTACCACAAGATGGCCCCGTTATAAAGGTTTTGTTCTGTGAATTAACCCGAAGCAACGATACCCTCCATTTAGTGTCTTTATAATTCTTAAACCAGTTGCTTTCATGAATATTACGTATATTACATTAAATCGGCTGGGTTATACAGGTTGGTTATTTATCTTGACTATTTTCTTAGCCTCTTCTGATTGCCCATCTCACCGTGCGAGCCCTTGACTCCAGGCGCTAATCCTGCTATTGTATATGTCCACTCATTGGCTCATTCAGCCAAAGGATGGATCTGCTAGCGTGAAAGGAAATAGCTACTTTCTCACGTTAAATCTCCTCTTTGTAGTTTAGAGGTTTGTGGTGCCATAAAGACAGCAGGATGTCTGGGAAATCTGTGTCACTTAACAGGTGAGGAGTCGAGACAACACTTTATTCCCTCGGTGGAATAAACACACAGCTAAAGCTTCACATTCCAGTCCAGAGAGGGTTTACACAATAAACCAGGCGGAATGACTGGGATTAAACTGTTAGGAATGACAATGTGATTCTATCTGTCATTATGAGTTAGTCATTCGGAATAATAGTGTGTGTGTATATATATATAGAGAGAGAGAGAGAGAGAGAAGATTTGTTTGTTTTATGTATTATTTTAGATTTAGTCTTTTATGTTTCTTTGCATTTATTTTATGGATATATTCATTTAAATAAATTAAAAAAAAAACAGGACACTATATATTTTCACAAATTTCAGTTTATTTGGGAAAAAAACACAATAGAAACATACAATTGAATGAAATGAAGAGGAAAAAAGATACTATATGGTAAAGACATATTTAAACACAACATCTGAGAAACTGGAGAGAGGCATAATTTCAGGAGCCATGAGTGTTGGATGGATTGAAATCACAGAAACCTACAAACTGTGCTTGAGAAACATTTGAATAGCAATACCTTTTCCCTTTAAACATTAAAGATAAGGCAAACCCTTCATAGATGTCACATACTCATAAAGAGAGGTTCTGCAAGCGCAATTTTAAAAACCACAGCTTAACATCAACGGCACTATACGCTTAATATAAGCATAGTGTCTGATTGAATAATTCACATGAACAAATTGATGTCAGTTCTCTGGTTGCATTTGTAGGGTTCTAATTCCTCACCTATAGGATTGCACTGCTCCTGATGTTCATAACCTGTTTAAAACCTGTTTATTGTCCATACACAGATAAACCATCGGATAGGCCACATGAGGTAACAGTCAAATCATTAATAAAAATAATACCAACAGCAGAAAATTAAAATAGCCTAAAAGTTATAATTCATCTCTCATTTTATCACCCTTAGGCCGAACAAGCCTGCCAATGAAAAGAATGGAGTTGGTCTTGTTGTCTTTCACAAGGAAAATAAAGGGATGGTCAGCGTAGAAGAGCTTGGGGTTCCTGATCTTCTCACTACCATAAATGCTGCTGTCAAATGGGTTTCCCTCTGTGTCCCATTCCAAGGCAGAGGCATGGAAGACATTGGCGAGGTAAAGATCTTTCTTGCCAGAAATGTTGGACAGGTCTGCCTTAGACTTGTCCAGAGCTTCAGTGAGACCAAGTTCTGCAAGATGTTTCTGCAAATCAAGAGAAAAGCGCCTCATATATCATGCAGAAAATATTATGGTTCTAGAACTACTATGTAGTAAAGAGCAGCTATAGTTACCTGAAGGTCGTGGCTAACTTCCATGCTAACTTTAGGCAGAGAGATAGCGACCGATCTCTCCTCGAGCTTGCCGACCCAGGTGTCCAGCTGCTGGCGAGTGAGCAGTTTCTCAAGCCTTTCCAGAGACTCCACATGGTAGGGCATGATGAAAATCATGCTGGACTTCTTATGCGCCAAAGGCATGCTGACCACAAACAGCTTGTTCTGTGTGTCTTCATAGAAGCCGTAGATACCTGTAAAGGCAAAGTTAATAAGGTTAACTCCACTTGTAGGTATAGTAGATTGTGAGTAAGAGCCTTCAAAACAAGCTCTTGTTTTTACCTGTGCGATGCATCATTGGAACAGAGACAGCGTGAGAGCGTGAAACCAGGAAACCACGGTTGTCAACCATCTTGTGGTGGAACTTCTCATCCCAGTGGGCTGTGGAGCAGAAATAAGTCATTAATTTCAATAATTAGATTGATTGTTCTAGTCAGTATTGTGTTTGTTATTTTCGTCATAAATAATTGTATTTTAATACTGCAAAATAATGCTTACATAATTGTAATTGTAAGCTGACTTAAAAAAGGAGGAAAAATCCAGAACATAACAACTGGTGGCTATTTTTAAAACTGTAATGACATATGATTTAAATTAGAATTTAAGTATAAACAGCCTAATTTAAAACATTCAAAACATTTAAAAAAAAGGGAAAAATGGAGCCTACCAAGATCAATAATTAGATATAATTGAATAATTATGAATTAAATATGATTTGAGTATAGAAAAGTATAACTCAGTATTTGTTCTTGTTTTAAAAAATCATGCTTATTATTATATTATCATATTTTTATTGTGTTTTAGCTGTATTTTTAGTTATTTTTTTATCTAAAGTCCAAAAAAACCCTCTTTGAACCCCTTGCTTCTTTTACTAGATCTGTGTGAATAATTTAATAAAATGTAATAATTTAAAAGTAATTCATACAGATTTGGAACTATTAAAGTACACATGAATTGGGGGTTCGTCCGGGATGAATAATTATATGCAATTTATATAACATCTTCTTTTTAATACTTACGTTTAAAGAACATAGCGTTGGCGATCATAGCCCCATCTGTGTTTTTCACGTCCTTGGTAATTTCTGGCAGCTTTCCGTCAGTTGATTTGGCAGCCCACTCATTGATGGAGTTGAGGGCGCTTCTCTTATCACGGAAGTTGATCTTCAAGTGTTCGTAGTTGTAGTGCTTCTTGCTGTTCTTGACAAAGTCGTCAGAAAAGCTGACAGAGCTGGGGCCATACAGCCTGTTGCTGATCTTCCACGTGACATTGCGGGCCTGGGGGTCGCTCACCTCAGTCAGAAGCTCGGACAGGCCTGTGTGCAGATGGTCATCCTTCAGGGTGTCAGCCTTCAGGAGACTCTTCGCCTGGGACATTGTGGAGGATTTGCCACCCATGGCAACCATTCCCAGAGAGGAAGCCACCACCACAGGAGAAATGAGGATGTTGTCAAGATCCTTTTCTTTGGCAATATTGTGGTAGAGATTGAAGGCCAGGTTAGCGCTGGTGTCTGCCATGGAGGTTGCATGGGGACTCAGCTTTTTGTCCTCACCGGACACGGCCACAGCCAAAAGGCACAGAGCAATAAGATTGGACACCAACATGCTTGCTGTATTTTTGGGTAGCAATGAAAGCCTAGAAGAGAAAAGATTCAACAAGTGATACTGATTACAAATTGACCAATTTTTTAGTAATTTAGTAGTTTTTCTATGTGTCTGTTTTAGGAACAAAAGTCTGCACAGTGAATTGTTTGATCATTATATCAGTTTGAAACCATTTTGTATTTTGATTTATTACGTTTTTGATATGTATGCACCCTAAATAGTTCAAATAAAGCCTGTAGGCCATGTTTTCTAGGTCAAGCCTGTCGAACAAAAACAATGGCAGTGACTAATCCGACAGGAATCCATTGCTTTACGTGATTCTGCTCTTTTTATACAGTTCTGAAAATGTGGCAAAACACTTTAAAATAAATGTTGGAAACTGCAAATAGAGATTACATTGCATGTTGAAAGTGCGATTTAAATCTTGTTGTTGTTAGATGTTATGTGTCCAGCCTCAAGTTAGCAGCTTATGTAAGTCAGCATGGTTATTCATTCACTTATTATGTTTGTGTCTTTTATCCGTTTCTTCATTGTATGTTGATTTTTCTTATCATCTTGGATACCTTGATATGTTTTCATATTCATAGTTGTCAACGATTTCGATTTTCACTCTGAAAGACAAGAGGTGCATTTGGGTAATCTACACAAAAATATCTTTATATACATTTGATAACGTGCAAAAAACCCTCTTTGAACTCTTTGCTTCTTTTAAAGCACTACTTCATGCACAAAGAGAAAGAAAGACACGTCGACTTTTCTTGTTGGCTAGCAGACCTTACTTAGGTGGAAACTTTCGACCAATCAGAGCTTCCACAGTAGACCCACATCTGAATTCCAGAGGTAGCACTGATTAAGTGATAGCATAAAACCACTCCCGATTGGACAGTGTTAATCACTCTCTTGTAAATATAGTGTAAAACATAAAGAAAAAAATATGCATCACTGAACATCCTATGACTGTCCAAAGCATGTGGTCTTTAGTCTTTTTGACTTTTCTTCGTGATTTTTGGTTTGCGTTGACTGTAATTGCATATTTTAAAGTACAATTTGACTTTAAAGAAGAAAAAAATAATATTCTCTGACCCTGTGTGCAGTAGCCATTTTATCATGCAAGCAAAAAAAAAAAAAGTAAATAAATAAAAATCATTCTAAATAAATATTTGTGAAATGAAATAATTTTCCCAATAATTACCTTGGACAGCTTTTTGAATGTGTTCCTCTTCTTTTTTTGAGATGCTCTTCGCTTCTTTTCTCAGATGTGTCCCTCTTCTTTTCTCAGTTGCTCTCTTCTTCTTTTCTCAGATGTTTTCTTCTTTTCCCGGACGTTCTCTTCTTCTTTTCTCAGATGTTTTCCTTTTCTTTTCCCAGACGTTTTCTTCTTTTTTTCCCAGATGCTGCTTTGCTGCAGAGTGTTTGAAGCACATGCCTTTATACTCCAGGAAAGAAACTTCTAGAAGCTGGAGCCGGTCTATTCAAATGAGGATGTTTAGATTTCCTAGGGAAGCTGGGAGAGCCCTCCCTCTGGATCCGATGACCACAAGATTCAACTTTTGCAAGGTCCTAAAGCCTACTGAAATATGCAATCAATGAGTTAATCTCTGCCATTTAAACTAGTGTCATCTTCATTCAAACTATAAGTTGTAATTATAAAATTGTATATATTGGCATGAAATGTGTAATGGAAGATGATACTATTTTGTCCTGTATTATATTTTATGACTGTACCCAGATTTGCTCTGCTGTGTTGGCAGTGTTTTGCAGAACAAAATGTGCATTTAATGCTAGAATATAAAGTTTGTCAATGAATCACATGAATGAACCCAGGGTATATGAAATAACCAAATAAACCTTTTCCTTTTTTAGAATCCCAAACATTTCTGTCTTTGTCAACATTCCTTCTAGATTGTTCTGTTGGGGGATGTAGAGACTTGCTCCCCAAACTCACATCCTCCCCCAACACTGCCACGTCAAAGCCTGAATTCTTTTTCAAGCTGTGGGTGTGGTGCAGGAATGGCTATTTTTCAAAGTAAATTTTATAATTTTACTACTATAAATATAGTATTTTTCTGAGTTAGATAATGTTGTGGTGATCAGTCTTTTGCACATTTTGTTTGTTAAGTCTTTTGTTTTTGTTTGTTATTTTTTTTAAGCTTTTTTGCCTGTACAGTTCTTCTTTATGTATTTTTTTCTTCCGTCTCCTGCAGTAATGAAACACAAGCTTTCTTTCTTTCTTTCTTTCTTTCTTTCTTTCTTTCTTTCTTTCTTTCTATGCATCAAATTTGCATCAAATGAGCTCCATAAAATGCTTTAGAAATTGCAAAAATTAGGTAAATTACATATTGTTGAGGTGATAAGTCTTTTGCACATTTTGTTTTGTTAAGTCTGTTGGTCTGAGCTCTTTTGCATATGCACTTTATGTAACTTTTTCATCTGTCCCCTGCGGTAATGAAACACAAGCTTTCTTTCTTTCTTTCTTTCTTTCTTTTTTTTTTTTCGATGCATCAAATTATGTCCATAAAATGCATTACAAAAAACAAAAATTAGTATGTAAAAAGTCTTAGAAGTACAAAAGCATCTGTTTTTTTGCATTGACCACCTGTGTGTGGTATGTGTTGTCCAAACTGCAAACGACAATCTGTTGTTTACCGGAGAGCCTCTTTAAACATCTCAGTTCTCTCAAGACTTCAGTCTTGCATGTGGCAAATGTCTTAAGTGCTGAAGTGGCACAAAACTCAAACTTTGGTTCATATCCATATACTGTATGTTCATTGAACTTCAGAAAATCTGCACAAAGCAGTCATTGAGTTATAGACTGAGCTGGGGGCTGTGCCAAACATGCATGATGTAAGACATGAGCAGAGTTACTTCTCAAACGCTGATGTAACTTAGTTCAGCATTGCATTGAAGAAGTGAAAAAAGAGAATTTAGTGAGAAAAACAATTTTACACTGATTTAGTTGGTTTTAGTGGTTTATGTGCAAAACAAATTAATATATTCATACCTGAACTCACATAAATCATAAATCACAAATGGGATTGTGTTGTTTTACCACTATAGCAATCCGAAGTTACATCATATACTGTAGTTGGTCTGATGTTTAACCCCTTGGAGTTTGTTTAATTTTAAAAGGAACTAGTCCTTTATTTGCAAGACAAAATGACTATCTTTAAAGGTGGGTTCCGTAATCAGACAAGATTTTTAATAGCACTGTAAGATGCATGTCATCGGAAAATATAGCAAAGTATAGGCTAACCTCCCCAACAGTTCATTTCCACATGAAGTCAGAAATATTAAGTATGATTTTGGCTCTGTCATGACTAAAGGGAGAACTATCTTTATTCAAGCTGATGAGGAGCAATGCCCTTCAGCATATCTGGGCCCATGTGTGTTGCATTAATGAAAAGACTCTTCGTTATTGTGGATAAAGAGTAATTGACTGTGACCTTAGTCACTTTTGCTAATTAAAAGCATGATTATGATTTCTTAAGGTTTTAATCCCCAATTTAGACTTGGTAGGTTTAATGTTTTGAGGTAATTACTCAGATAACCTTTCTCACGAATCAAGAACAAAAAGTTTCTCAACTAAAAAACTTTTTCAGCCTGCATCATATTTACCACTAGATGGCGATCAAAGAAAGCGGCTGCATCACAAGCGAAGTCTTGAGGGGTAATCTGTTTCTTTCCATTTCTCTCATTAAACAAAGCACTATTTGGGGTCTGGTATTAAATTTTTTAAATCATCCTTATTAAAAACAGCACCTTTCTGACTCCAGATTCCAGTTATCATCTATTCATGCTTTTCACAAGTAACAGACAAATATGGGAGTTTAGAGATATCCGGGCAGCTGGATGCTATGACCAACAGCTGATCAGAGAATAGGTGGGCACTTTATTTTCACAGAGCCCGAGATGTCAGGGGATGCAATTATCCTGCTGCAACCTAAGTAAACATGCCCACACACACACTTATACACGCACTGGGGATCACAAAAGTGTGGATGTATATGTCAATGACAGTCTTGCTTTTCTTACTTACATGCTTTCCAAGGCTTCCCAATATTTAATTTTCCCACCTGTTCCTCAAAAAGTCCTGATAACGCACAAACAATGCTATATTTGTAACAGCTGTTTTATTTTTTAGTCTTATGGTTCATTGCTGCCACTACTTAATGTAATATATCTTACCATTCATTTGAAAGCACAACACTGAAACACTGAGACAGTCATGGTTAATAGAAACGATGTTGCAGGCCCAACAAACATGTTGATCCAGGAAAATGTTTTAATTGGGTAAAAATCAGTTTAAGCACTTTAGATGATATAATCAGTACAATTATAACCTACATCACTGGTTGTTGGGCCAGATAATCTTGCTTCGTTTAATCTTGTAATCTGCTTGACTTGTTTGATATCAATGCCGCTTCACCAGTTAAAGAGAGAGTTCAACCCCAAACCTGTAAAATTCTATTGAACAGAAAAATAAAATATTTTGATAAACGCACAACTTAATTTAACAGTTTTATTTTTATTATTATTCACAAGTAGAAGGACAATTTAAATGGCTTTTAATTAAAAACTTACCATTTGTGAACACACAAAAATGAAAGAAAAAAAAAATTATATTTAAAATTCTGGTATACAAGAACCATACACTGATTAAAATTGCATAAGGCTTTGTTTTAAAAATCCACTAATCCACTAAATTCTTCGACAAGTACAAGTAAATGCTAAAAACACTAAAACACAACAAATGTTGTACCTCAAACTCAGCACTGAAAAATAACTTCTCTATATCCTTTACCTACTGGACAGTAGGGAGCACAATAAGACAGAGCATCGCTTAACCCCGCCCACATCACATCAGCCCCGCCCATAAGCAATCGGCAGCACTAGTGCTGTCTCACTCCCATAAGCACAAGCGCAGGTACAGCACTCATTTGACAACACAAAGAACGCCTGGGGCCGAGCAAACAAACAGCTTGCTCTTTTAGTTTAGACACTTTTATTGCTTCTAAACATGATTGTCGTGTCTGCCAGTGAGAGTACCTTTTAATTTGGTCTCGTTCTTTTAATATCCATTGGTTGAGTTGCTGTGTCAGTTGTTAGCTACCTGTCCCGTTAGGTGTGGAAAGAAGGAACACAGGAAACGTCCCTCCAAAGTTCACTTACTGAACAGCTACAGGACAAACGCGTCTAGATAAGGTAAGAAAACTTATTAACGCGGTTTTCTTTCTTTAATTTTGTCATCTGCTCTTTTTGTAAATGATTTGTTTAACGTTAATCGATGACCGCTATACGGTGAATAAACACTTAACACACAAGTTAATATAAGGCTAACGTTATATGTTTAATGTAAGGCGGTTTATTTCAAGGACGCAGAGGGTTATAATGTGTACAGGGTGCGGTAGTGGTCCTAAAATGCCCAGTTTGAGGGGTTTTATGATTTTTAACATTTCAGTCACTGTAAGAGATTAACGTACAAGTTTAGCAAACGCTCAATAATAACAGAAATCGCACTGTAACTATAGCAACAGAATGGCGTTTCGGACTTTTCGTTAGGATTATCATCAGATTTTCACATTACAAGTATGTCACAGCATTTTAGTTGTTACATTTAGCTAACTGCAAAGAACGCCAAAAGACATTTTGCGTAGCTCAGGCGTCAACATCAGGTATTTCTCTACATTGTAGGCTATGTAATCTCCATATTTCCAATAAATCAAGCATGTAGCATCTCTTCAGATGTGAGCAAAAGATTAAAAAAAACCACAACAGAAAATTTGCTTAACGTAATCAGGGTAATTATTTTACATGACTCTTGGTCGTATTCTGACTAACACTGAAACACTGGGACAGTCATGGTTAATAGAAACGTTGTTGCAGGTCCAACAAAGGATGTTGATCCAGGAAAATGTTTTAATTGGATAAAAATCAGTACAATTATAACCTACATCATAGGTTGTTGGGCCAGATAATCTTGCTTCGTTTAATCTTGTAATCTGCTTGACTTGTTTGATATCAATGCCGCTTCACCAGTTAAAGAGAGAGTTCAACCCTTAGCTTGTTCCAAACTTGTAGAAGTGTCTTCTATTGAACAGAAAAAAAAGATGTTTGCTGCAAATTTCAGGAGGAGCACAGATGAATGATTAAGCTGTCTATTACCTAATTACCCTATCCCCTTTAAATACCTCCAACTTCCTCTCCCTTGTATCTTCATTCTTTGCATCCCTCCACCACCCCTTACACCACTTAAACTGGGAACCGGGTGTCGGCCAGAGGGGAACTGGTCCTCGCTAAGCCAGGTTCCTCCCAAGGTTTTTTTTCTCCCACACTTAGTTTTGGTTCCTTGCCACCGTCGCCTTTGGTCGGGGACACCTGGTTTACAGCTTCCTTAGTTAAGGCTCAAGATACTAACAACTATCGCTTCTTCAAGCCGATTTTGTCATCCTAGCTATTCAGCCATCCCACCATCCTCCCAGGGGGCACGCAGTGACCAGCTCTACCCAGCCCTCGCCCGGCTAGGGGTTGATCCCCTAGGGCTCGGGCTGCCTGCCTGCTCCCCCGGACAGCACGCCAAACATTCTTACTATCGGTTATTTAATGAGGAATGGGGAACTCGTATTTTGAAGATGTTGAAACTGTTGAGGGTAACCATTGATTGCCATAGTATGGAAAAAACACAATGGAAGTCAATGGTTTGGTTACCAACATTCTTCAAAAAAAGTCTAATTTTGTGTTAAACCAAAAAAATCTCTACAGGTTTTAAACAACTTGAGATTTTTGGCCTTTAATAAAATTAAGTCACACGCATTTTTTTTCATTTGTTTGAAACATTTAAATTGCCATTGGCAACAAAACCAGACCAAAACTTAAAAATGAACCCATTGCTGACTGTTGCGTGTTGTGAAACACTCACACTGGCTTTTATATAAGCTTTCGTCTGCACTGAAGAACAAAGATCTGTTAGCTGAGTAACAGGAATCACTGTTGCCCATCTCTAAGGAAACAGTTTTCATTTATCTAGCATGGCGGGTGTAACATTGAATTATCCCTCCTTATCGTAAGTGAGCCGGGTGATGCTGTGAGATGACCTATTATTATTGTCAGTCCTGTGGGAGCTGAGCATGTGCCGTCTTTGATTAGTTCACACCCACCTCCCACATGTCAAGGAATAATGGATGAGACTCTAAGACTCAAAGCACAGCGTTGCATCATTAGTGGACCAAATGACATCTACCCTCTTAAGAAGCCCGCATCTGATGAGGTACGCTTTAATGTTTGAGGATCTTTAATCTTCCTTGCATTTGACATTGGGTGATTTTTAACTTAATACTTACAGAGGAAATCTGTGGTTATTTGATCAGTAAGGATTTCTTTACTATTGTGAGGCCTTATTGGCTATGGCATGTTTGAGGTTGCCAAATATTGCTAGTTTTGGAGCACGGTTGAGGCAAAGTAGAGTTGAAGTGTTTGCAAACAAATTGAGGCTCATAGGAACACCTACCTGAAGGGTAAAACAAGGCTTCACTGCCACTTTTTTTTTTAAGACCTGAAAAGAGTACTCTCAGTATGCACCTTATTAAGGATGGGTGCTATATATGCGAACTAAATGTGGCAAGAATTAGAACACAACACATTAAAATGAATGTTAAAGAGTTTCCCATTGAAGATCATTAGAAAAAACTGCATGATGCGATTTAGTATAGAATGCAACAGTCAGGTTCCAGAAGGGTTCATCAATAGGGATGTTGATTTTTAACTTTAACTTGTAAACCTTTAGAGACAGACATGCTAGTTTTTTTTTTTTTTTTTAATTGTGTTTAACAGTGAAATTCAAGGAGAAAAAGTACATTATCCATGATGCTGTGAAGAAACGTCCACCAATCTGACAGCTCAGCAGGAAACACAGCTCCCATGATGAAGCACTTTTTTAATGTTGTGATTTACCTCGTAACTGGCGGGTTTGGTTCATGGCTTATAATGCAAAACTTTTTTAAAATCCCTTAAAGAAAAATGATGGAGAAAAAAAAAATACAAAAACACAAATGTGACCAGAAAAAGTCAATTCTGGTTGTATTTAGCTTACAGTGAATCATCAATTAAGTGTATACTTGACCTAATGCATGCCGCTGTTTACTTTCTATATACAATTCTATCTATATAACATTTTGGCCATAATTCTTAGAACAAAAAGTGTTTCAAGTTTAGTTATTTCTATCTATCGCCGCTGTATACAGTAGTCAACATTCAAAGTGGATCAAAACCATTAATCAAAGTTTTCCTAAAATCCAAAAACAATTCCTATTTTTGTCTTAGGACAGCTTTGATGAAAGGTTCTGATCCACTTTGAATGTTGGCTACTGTATGTGACTGCATCCAAATATTTTTTATGTTATGTCCTGCTGTTTTTTGTGATTTGAAATACTGCAGTGGGTGCTGTATATGGATCACAGGTGCCCAAAACATGCTGTTTGTTCACATATCTTCCGTGGAGTGTTGTTAAAAAAAATTCGGCATGTCTTTGTGGTAACACAGTGGCTGTTTTGCTCTCAAGGTCTCTGCACCAGTCATGTGACTGAAACTATGAACTGATCTTGTATTGTATGTTGTTGATCATTTAAACAGATGGCACCTGTGCTTACTGCCTCTGAGATTTCAGGTGGCAAAGGAAGGGTTAAGGCTTTGATTGCCTTCGTTTCGGCCAGAACAATGTTCCCTCTGTGTCTGCATGCCTCGAATGCCTTTGTCAGGTGCTGGTTTTCCAGGGAAATGTTTCAGCAGCTACTGTATTATTAAAGTTTGATCCAGAATTACCTTCACACCAGTCCACTGGACTTAATCACCAGGGGTTGTTGCAAACTACTCCATTTGGCTTTTCTTGCGCTTTCGGCATTAACATTCAGGAGGGCAGCGGGTTCAGCTGGATGGAGAACGTGCCAAGCTCAGCATCCCTCTGTTTGGAGTGAGTGGAGCCATCTGAGCACAGTATGTTTATCCTGGTTTGTTGTTTGTTTTGCTCTGTCCCTTGTGTGTAGGAGGTGTTAAGTTCTTCACTTTGTCTCACTCTTTAAAGATCCTTTTCCCCCCCCCAAAATATATTTTTATGGCAGAGCGTTTCATGTAAGGTTGTCTGCTGATATTGTATTTGATTTGAATTTTATCAGCATTGGGAATTGCTTTAGAAACTAATACAGTAAGTGTAATTCATTCTGAACATATTGTAGGCCAAACATCTGTATTTTTAGATTGGATTGATTTTTGGATTTCTTGTGCCTAAAAACATGCCTGATTTTTCCTGCCTGTCTGAACAAAGCCTTAAAAGGCTTTCAAAACGCAAGCGGAAAAGCTCAGCATAAGAGTAAATTCTAACCAAAGATGGTCGATTGCAAGCAGTCAATTAGATGGCCGGGGAGGAATGATTACTTAAAGAACACAACTGAGCGGTGTTATGTGTTTAGCTCCATTACTGTCCTGAATAAATGATGGGGCATTAAATTAACCACATTTGATCTTTCAAAAATGGCGCTGTTCCACATTAGCACAATGATGTGTGGGGTGAGGTTGGGCGCCCTGTCATCTCTGATCTTACTGCTTGTAATTAAAACCATACTGTCACTGATGAGCATAGATAAGCTTGTATAGAAGATAGATAGTCAGTTGGTTGTTTAAACAACTTTTATATGCACTCTGTTGCACAGTTCCGAAACCTGAAGTGAAAAAATGTAGATTATAAATTAACCTCTTACACGTTTCATTCAGTACTCAAAAAAGGATGTATTTATATTTTAGTATTACTTAAATAGCTTAGCAAAATGGTAACAAAATCGGTTGCAAATGTTGGGGTTGCTGATGAGGTCACATGACTATGTAGTCAGTAGGCATGAAGACAGCCCACTAGGTTTTGTAACAAAGCTAAACTGGATCATAATTAACTTGGAAATAGATTGTAATATGTCAAAATGTGCGAAGAGCTTCCCATATGTTCAAATTAACTTTGATATGGCGATAATAAACTGCAATGTTGTCATTTTAAAAATCTTTGAGCAAATATCTTTTTGCTTATTGTTGCTTACACTTGTGTTGTAAAACAAAATATGTTGTGTGTTGCAGGTCAGTCATGATTTTTGGCTTTTTTTCCTTTTACTGTCTCACTTTATTTTTATTTTTTCCAAATGGCACCACCTGCTGCTTTTAATTAGTGCCAGAGAGTAACTAAAATATCCTGAGTCCACAGACGCAGCCCAGCTATCTTCTGAGGCATTTTAAATCATAGACTGTCTTCAGTCAGGGAGGACGGAGGCGTCTGTAACACTATATTGTTGGGCTTATAATTACACTGATGGGCATTTAGCATTGTAAAACGAAGGTAGTTGTTTTGTGAAAAGTGCTTTGTGTCACAAGTGCTAAATAATGCCTACTTTTAATTGGTTCCAGTTTATGGTGCTGAATTTTGCCCTTTGAAACTAGCTGTCAGATAAATTAGTCCTATTCACAATTAGCAAGTAATAGGCTGAAGATTTTTTCATTATGACATTTTAATTAGAGCCATTGTATAATTTCCTTTTTGTTTTTTTTAAATAAAAATCACATTGTTTTGTCAGTAAGTGTTTATTCTAAAAAGACATCAAGTGGAAAAATGACAGCACCTAACGACCAAGTTCAAGGCTACAGTAGCTTGTATAATAGAGGAAAGGAGCTATATTTAACTCAAATACTACAGTGTCTTCGATCAATCAGAACAAGGTCTTCCTTTAGGTGCTCGTGGCTCAGCATTCTACTGATTAGGTTTTCCTGTGAAGATGTCCTCTCCTTGGCCTGCAAAAATTGTTTGCTTGCTCTCTCCACCAGTGAGAAAACCCCTTAGAGGAAACTTATTGGGCATTTGACCCATTTCATACTCTCACCGATCTTGAGCGATTTATCATGATAGCTGTCATGGTATGAAAGTCCATTATAGTGGTAGGAAATGAAGGACTTGCTTATTTGTTTTTGATTGCCATGTGTCCTAAACCAGCTTGTTAATTAATTTACAAGACAAAAAGTGATTAAAAAACCATTGCCAATGCAATTAGCCTTTTTTCCACTTTCAAAGTCTATTCCCGTTTAAGCTCTTATATAAGAAACAAGTGGGAATGGCATGTAAAGGAAGAGGTAGAGATGTAAAGTCAGTCATTATCGCAAAATAAACCATGACTGATGATCAGAAGAAAAGAGAAAATACTTTTTCTCATTTCTATATCTTTCAATTTGCTTTATTACAAAAATCAGACATAAAAACAGTTTGACTAATTGTAATAGTAGTCACAAGACTAATTTACAGTTAATTTTTCAAAAATCACATCCCAAGCTGATCAATAAATAATTGTTCATTTTACCTGTTATGTAACAGTTAAAGCATTTATTTAAAAAAAAGTGCCATCGTTTGATACATACCTCTATTTAACATCCCTCGCAAATGATGTTGGACTTGGCCATATGACATTATGACTTACGGTAAGAGAGTATAGATTACCACTCTTCATATCTGACTACAGGTAATGACTTGGGCGTTGATGTCATTTGTGTCACTCAGTTGTCCAGAGCTTCACAAGAAACATATTCTGCGGTCACATAAACATTTTCCATTGCAATATGAGCTGCCTTATAAAGGTTAGAAAACACTGTATAAATACGCAGTCATAATATTGCTATGCCTGCATTTTGGACCCTAACGGATTTGCACATCAGCATTTTTGTCATACTCATTAGCATTCTGAGCGGGCTGGGCTCTGTGAAGTTGATGCATATTTTTCATTCCTTGGGCGAAATAGATCGATGTCTGAAATCAATCAAACATGGAGCTTTTGTCAATGTTCTGTCACCAAGAGTAAGCCAAAAATAATATAGCATCCAAGCATATTTAATAAAAAGCTCTGGTGGCCAGTGTACATAATTGAGATCTGCTTTTGACAGTAAGTATTTCTCAGTGTTTTGAATACTGGTCAACCAATACATATTTTTAATGTCTGATGGTAATACGGACAGTGGGGATAGAAAGATGGTAATAGAAATAGAAATTTAGTATCAGTCTTTCACTAGTTGTAATATATTTTCCCTGTGTTGGGCGCCAGATATGCTGGTGGTTTAATTGTTTTATGGTTTAAATTGAGTTAAGTAGTTACACAGGTTAGACTGAAAACAATCTCTCTCTCTCTTTGATTTCCTAAAGTTGCTAAATTCTTTGTCTTGGCCGTATCCAACCATGAGGTCCTAACCTCTGTAAATTTTTCATGTTTTAAACTACATTATTATCTTTAAAATAGTTTTTTAAAGCTCTGCACTGCAGAAAATGCTTTCTAAGATGAGATTTGTTGGCTTGTAATAAAATAAGTGTCTTTTTACTGTACGGTAACTTTTTGCTTAGAACAAGCAAAATAATCTGCCAATGGGGTAAGCAAAATAATCTTATTTCAAACAGAAAACGAAGATTATTTTGCTTACCCCATTGGCAGATAATTTTTTTTTTAACAACCTAATTTTAGCTCGTTTTTCTGAAAACAAGACGGTAATTGTTTCTTGTCTAGAAAATCCTTTGCGGTGTGCATGTATAATTCAGTTTAGACGCTTTGCAAGAATGTTTAGCATTCATGTTCCGATATGAAAATGCTGGCGGAGTGAACGAGGCTTCAGAGTTGTTTAAGTGAGGGAGATCGCAACCAGAAACGCCTATTATAAACGTCTATGGACTTGTCATTTCCATGTAATTTGAAACTTTAGAAAGCTAATGAGGAGGGAAGTTACGTTTTAGGTTTAGCAATATCTTTATCTTATTTACAAAAGGTTTGAATTAGCTTCAGTTAATTTATAGGGGTTATACACAACTCCTAACCCCACCCAAGAACTCATTAAATTTGAAACCCAGGTTACAGCCATGGTCTTAGTACATTTTTTGAGGCAATGCTTGGTAAATTCCAAGCCCTTCCAGGACGTTCGATATACTAGTCATAGGTTTGATTTAGAATAAACCTTTTTGATAGATAGAAATAGCATGCATTCCACACCCACATTGTACAAAAAGAGGTAATGCATTCTTCTCGGTTTGCTTAATGTGCAAAAATTTCGCCAACAATATTCTAAGAGACCACCTCCGACACCGTAAATATTATTTCGCCACCAACCGCAGCAGCTCCGCTGGTCTTCCGCCACTCAAACTCTGTCTGTGTTTATCTAGGTGTGCTGTGGAAGAGGTCAAGTCCGAACTGTTTGTGGTCTTAGTAAATTCCAGCCTGAAGTGTTTTAAAACGGGTCTGTTTAAGCTGTGAGGTCACATTCACTCCCTCGTTTTAAGGGAGTGTATTTCTGCTCAGGCCTTGTGCAAGGTTTTTGGCAGTTTTGCACAAACAGATGGTCGCTAGAATATCTTTTAGTAGTTATAGAGCGAGTGAGTGGGGGGGTTGCGTGCGCTGACACAGCATTGGAACACATCCATTTAGGAGGGAGTCAGACATAAACAACCTGTTAATATGAGTCAGGTCATGGCAGAGCCTGTTAAATAACAGTACAAATAGAGTTTTGGATATTTTACTAAATAACTCATGGATATTATACAAAATATTCTTTATGGAGCATTTTTCTCCAGTACAGATGGGTAGAATAATAGATGTTTAAAGTGAATTTTTTACCTGATGAAGTAAGTGAAGTAGTTTGCGTGTAGTGGATAGTCTCCAAAATTGTGCTACAGTAACACAGAGTGACACAAAAGAGTTATTGATTTGTTGAATAAATTTTTCTTTGCATACAAAATGTATGTTTTGACGATCTGGCGATATCTTTCATGCTTCTCTGGGCCTTGATGGTGTTTGTTCTTTAGCAGTCAATGGGACAGTCACCAACCTCCAGATTTTTATCCAAAATATCTTAAATTGTGTTTCCGAGGATGAACACAACATTTACAGGTTTGGAGCCACATGGGGGTTAATGACAATTTTAACTTTGGGGTGAAGAAACCCTTTAAGAAAGAAATTTGTCTCCTTGTGTTGAAAGATGTAAGACCCATCTGTCCTTTAAATCAATCAGTTTTGACATCTTAACAACTGAATAGAACCAAAATGCCTGCAACCCATGGCAAAGAGGCCATTTTTATCATTTTCTACAATTGTCTCTTCACTTGTCAATGTCAGATGTCGGTCATTTTAGCACATCAGTTTGAGTAGACATTGATTGCAGGAGGCTACTCTGAATGTCCCATAGTTCAATGACATCTTGAGTGTTTCAGGGGCTTGTTTAGTTTGTCACCAGGCTGCTGTAACGGTCTTTTCCTCAGAGTGAGTAGTTTGACCTTCATATGTAGTAAACATGTAGTAAACAGAATTTAGGGTGAAGAATCCCAGACAGATTTCACAACAGGTTCAAGTTGGTCACACAGATTTGCCACAATGACCAACAAAAAGCTGCTTGGTTTGAAAATAACTTCTACATGAGGATCATGCATTATACACGCTATTAACAATGAATTTTAGTCAGAATTTCACTGAGCACACCTCTGTTTTTATGCTATAGAAAGTTCCTTTTTAATCCAACTTTTCCCTTCTACACTAATCTGAGATGCAAACTGCTGAACCGTTTCCCTTCATGGAGGCTGTTTGTCACAGTTTTGTGGCAATAGGAAATGAAGTAGCAGAAAAATAGAATATTGTTCCTAAACTCTCACCCATGTGAGAGCCCTAAAAATATGGTACAGGAGTCAGCTAGATGTGAGAGAGTTTCATGTCGATTGACAGAAACTGACTTTGAACCCTTAAGCAGGTGTGTGACTCATTTTCTGAGGGTATGTTCTAAACACACAATTCCACTGAAAATGTCTAAAAGTGATTTTCCTTCTCAAGTGCTTAACCATGGTTTCCTTTTCCCCGAAAACTAATAATTAAATGAACTGGTGACCCAACAAAAAGTTGTTGTATTTAAAGAAACTGTAGTGTAGAGTTTTCTCTTGAAATGCGACTTGACTGTGGTCTTGTGTAATAGCGTGTTTTTCTTTTCTGAGAGTTCTGTTGAGACGAGGAACAGCTGACGGCTGCATTTCATCACTAGTTCATAACAACAATGACTAATGCAAATTATTTTAACCCACTGCTTGTGTTTATGTGACATTTAAAAAAAAATAAAAAATCTGTAAATCGATACATGACGATATATCTTTTTTTACATAGATGTTCTTTGCATGCAAACATTAAAAATTTAAAAAGTTGGTTTAAGAAGTCTTTCAGCCATGTCTGGCATGACCAGATCAAATTAACCCATAATTAAGCCACCTGGTCTATAGATTACGTGCTTTAGATCGTGGCACATGCACAGCAGTAAATACAGAAGATGCTTAATTATTCAGCAGTTCTCCTAAATGGATTCTCTTCATAGGAGTGAAAGAATGATTGCGTTCTTTGCAATTAACGAACATTGACAGCTAATTTACAGAAACACAAGCTCATTGAAACTCGTTTTAGTTATGTAAGAAGTTATTAATGTCTTCTAACACACTCTTGAAAAGTCTGGCTGGTAAAAGCTGAGCTAAAAAAAGTTTTTCATATTTAAGTCCAACAACACGGTGTTAGGTCCAACAGCAATTTTTTTTCGCTAAAGCAGATTAGTGGATGCTAACATTGCAGCCTTCGCAGGTTCATCGTTGTTGAAATTAGGCGATGTGACCTGTAATGTTGCCTGTTATGTTCATCTAAGAAAGATTTTTTGCATTAACCTTTTTGGTTAATTTTGAAGTGAGCATGCATATGAGACCTTGGTGACGTAAACCAAATCCCATTGCTCTGTTGGGTACTCTAAATGCCGGAAATGCCTCCCACCAACACAGTGCACTGCACATGAAAGTCTGCTGGTGGTCTCTGTTTCTGATGTCCCTGATTACTGTTTGGGTGCACTCTGCAATGATACATTTAGCAGATAAGCAAAGGAGGTATTCAGAGATATGATGTACCATGCTTATAAATACAGGGGCCCTCATGAGAGGCAGCCTGGAGATACATTTGGACAATTCTTCAAACACAACTTGTTTTCTTGAACTTTTTCTATTTAGATCAGCCTTTTGCAAGTTTTCAATCTTTCTAAAAGTGTAGATATAAATGAATAAATACTAACCCAAACTTTTTAAACGCTTGTATAACCGTAATTTCTTTAAACATAAAAATTCGTAAGCAGATTTGTAGCAGAAATACAACAACGGACAACACTGAAAGCACTTCTCTGTCAGCTTCTTTTCCACAGTGCTTGGATTTGTGCAAATGAAAAGCTGTCTCATTAGATGACAGTGTTTTGGCTGATGCCAGGGCCGCCCTGGCTTTCCTGATAAGGGTTCCAGGGGCTTAGTCCCTCGCTCGCAGAGACTGATAAGCGGGGGAAAATCTCTGAGCTGAGGCTGCACGAAGGTGAATTTATTCTCTTGGGCAATTCAGCGATGATTACTGCAGGCACAGTGCCGATCTGGTGACTGGCACGCATGAACACGAGAACGGTTGAGGGTCCACTGCTGTGACACTGGCAGTTTTCAGGTGTTGATTGAATACACAGGAAAAAAAAGAAGTCTCTTATGCCCAACCCAGGCTGCATTTTTCAAATCTAAAATCTAGTACGAACTAAAGTTGTAATGTTGAATTAATGTTGATATGATAATAATTTAAAAAACTAGTTTCCATTTGAATGTTTTTAATATGTAATTTGCGTTTGATGGATTATTCTAGTTTTCAGTATCATATGATCCTTGAGAAATCATTTTAATATTTGCTCTGAGCAGTATATTCAACATTGATTGCCAGAGTTACAGCACAACATAAAATGCAAAGTTGAATGGTTTGTTTTAGGAATTATGGATCTGCTATGTTTAGAGGATCAGGAATGGCACTGAGCAATGACAATGTTGGAAATTGACTCTTGTTTCTCCACTCATTAGATTTATGGATGTGTCAGCTGTTTGAAGTGTCACATGGTGCTAATGCTAATCTGCTGTTTGTTTTATGCAGTGCTCTGTTTTGTGTCTTTCTGCAGGGTCTTTGGCGATCAGTGGGATGATAGTGAAGCGGGTTGGAGCCTGGATTGAAGGAGCATGGTAAAGCACCAACCATTACAGGTCTATGAGAGACAGCTGTGTTTGTCATGTCTAACCGGGATCTACGGATGCCGCTGGAAACGCTACCAGCGGTCACATAATGACACCACCAAGGTGAGTTATCCCGTCGCCAAACCATCTGGCTGGGATGTGTGAAGACTTTATTACAGCTCAAATCCCACAGCTAATGTTTTAGATGTCACATTTTTGTTTATAACGGGTTATTTTTTCGCGTCTATGCGAACAGCTTTGATGTGGTGAAGCCTTTTGGGACAGATTTCCATGAGTTTAAGGCAGGTCTAACTGCCACCCAAAAATGCAATGTTTCAGTGATTCTTGAAATGTGTAATTTCATAATGATCCGACTGATTCAAAACCAATAAAGAGTCATTTTAACTCTAACTTATTAATTTAAGGGAACTGACTCAAAAGAGTCTGAATCGCATAAGTGGTTCCTTTACGAATCAGACTAAACTGATCTATTATGTTTGATGTTTTGTGGAGTGCTGTACAAGATTCAAGATCTTTTTTGTTATCTAACCTAACTTTTTTAAGTTCATAATGTTTAAGTAACAACTTGTATATATGCAGATTGCTTTAAAAGCATAATACACTTACACAAATATACACAATAATACACAAAGATTATTATTGCCATTCCATGAAGAACCTGTAATGATCATGGACAATTTCCATCCCACAAAAGGTACTTTAAATTTATTAAAGTTATTCACATTAAGAAACAAAAGTTCTTTTAAGAAGTGTGCACAAAAAGGTTCTTTGAGAAAACCAGAATGGTTTATCTCTTGCAATGCTATTAAAAACACTTTTTGGAACCATTATTTTTAAAAGTGTAGGTTAACTAGGATTGGAAATTACTCAGGTCACATGTTAGGTCACAGTTTCCAAGAAAACTTTTCTGAGAAGATCAAAGTCTCGATTAGTCAAGGGTCACGGTTCAGTATGGGGTCAGGAATTCGTTAGTTGATAGCAAACTCTTTCCTTGTGTTCTTTATTTGTCACTCAGATCAATGTGACATATCTATCATTGTCTTTGTTTTGTGCTTAGACATAGATAATGTAGTGTCAATATGAGAACACAAACTTAAGAAACTCCAAGTCATTAAGAGGTCACATCGCCGTATGTCCAGCCGTTTATAAAGTGTATTTTGAGTCAACATTTGCTCTGTAAAAATGCATCCGGATACCAAACTTTATACAGTATTAAAAAAATAGAAGTAAGATGGAAGCATTACTGATTTTACTATTCAATGGTGATTCTAGAAATCGAGCCCTTTTGTTGAAGGGTCTTTTGATTGGGGTTTGCTCACATCTTCTTCAATAGAGTCTAGTATAAGTAAGTAACGATCAGTCTTTTAAATATAAAAGTACTTTTTGTCTAGGATACTGCTTCCCTGCGTTTAATTAAAGGACATGCGCTGAGCATCGGGGAATTGTGACGTAATTTATGTGTTGAAAGATCCGTCTCAAGACTGCCAACAAATGGTATTATCCTCATTGCCTAATGCAGTGAGCGAGGCCAAGAATCCTTGAGGAGGATGCTCTGCTTTAGTAAAAGACTTTAATCAAAGCATTGCAGGTCTGTTACTTTTTACGTTGGTGGAATATGTAGCAAGCACAGCAGATGTGGATTAGTGTGTGTCATGGGAATGTTGTACGTACCCTTTCATTTGCCACTGTAAGTGCAATGCTAATAAACATCCTCTAGTTGTTTTGTCTTTTTCCATTGTCCCTCCAAATAGTTGCAGTGGCTCATAAACAAACAAGTCAACTTATAGGCTTGTCTTTTCAATCAGTGTAGTTTTTTTTTTCTTTAATTATGCTAATCAAATATCCCTGAAGGTGCTTTTATTAATGTTTGCTTTCCTTCAGAGGGAGTTTTGCCTTCGAGCGTAACTGTTTTCAGATGTGTACTCTTTAAAGGTCCCTGTGGGAGAAGAGAGTTGGGACACAATTGCTTGTCAGAGAGTCAGGCTGTAAGACGAGACGCAAGTGAAAGAAGACTTTGTGTTGAAAATCTGTGACACAGATTTGCTGAGAAAAGCAGGAGAGATGGTTGTCAGAGAAACCAAGATAAAGTTATCAGTGCAGATGCATGTCGATAATGAAAGGAGGAGCGTCGCACAACACCAGGGAAACTACATTGGTTTGTAAAGAATCTGTCTGGGAGTAAGTTTGATATTTGGAAACTTTATTTAAAGTATATCCAAATCATGCAGGAACTATTCAATATTTATTTATTTTTTATTTTTTTGCAATAGGCAGAAATAAAATGGGTGGAAAAAATCCATTAACTATAGAATTAACTGTATAAACTAAAAAAAAATGCATGCAGTAATGCGATTTAAATACTATGTATTTTATTTATTTATTTATTTGTGCTGTCAAACGATTAATCGCTTCATAAAAGTTGTTTACGTAATAGACCAGCATGTACTGTGTATATTTAT
>JAUMHP010000068.1:11572533-11587863 GCA_032361065.1 Enteromius trimaculatus
TATTCAAAAAATATATGTTTGTAAAAATAATTGTTTGTAAATTTTTTTATTTTATTTTTTATTTTATATATATTTTTTAAAATAATCAGTTTTTGTAATTTCAGCTTAAACGGATTTTACCTTTTCCATCATTTATAATGGAAAAATTTGTTAAAAACAATTTAGATTTTTTTAAAAATAATTTTTAGATTTATTTTTACTTAACAAAAAAATTCCTTCTTTCCAACTTTTCTAATGCATATACTAAATTACTCCAATGAAATCTGAATCTCTGTAGAAATCATGTCAACCTCATATACATTATGACCAATAAAATATTAGCAAATAAAAAATAATTATTAACATTTATAGAAAGTTAAAGTATCTATATACATTTTTTTTCTACTGAAGAATTATTATTTTAATACTTTTATGGTCTGAAAGCTAAAGTGTGCTTAAAGTCACATAAAACACCTAATTATAAATTCTAGTAAATAAAAATAAAATTACTTGACTTAGATTATTTCACACAAATAATCAAATGTATTTTGTTTCATCAGATGTAATCAAATACATCCCACAAAATGCACATTGTTTGACATTTACAAAACAAATATAAATGCATTCTGAAACATGATTACCTCTAGGAGGAAAGACAAGAAGAGAAGGATAAGAATAAAATCAGTTTGTCTTATAATATTATATTTAATGCTGGAGATCGGCATCACGGGTAAATACGTGATCTGAAAACTTCTACGTTTGCTGCGCTTGCCATAGTGACATTTGCATCTGCTTTTCTGAACTGACCTCTTAATTCTCTCCCTTTCTTTTACTCTTGTACCCTTTCTTCCACCTCTTCTCCTCCTCTTCTTCTTGCTCTCTGCCTGATGTGCATGCTCCTCTTCTCTGCTGCATTCTGGCATCTCTCAGCTATCACATGATCAGGTAATTGGGTCAGCGCTGTTGGCCCATGCTGCCAGTGTATATCCCCCTTTCTTGCCCTTCTTTCTCTGTATAACCCTGTTTCAATCTTTCTGCCTGGATATTTATTTCCACTTGAATTTTGTCAAAGCTGTTACTAACTCCACTAAATTCTCACTAAACCACATTACACTTTTAATTATCATTTAACAGGTACATCATGTGGAATGATTTAGATTAAGATTCACAAACAGGAAGATTTGAGGGTTTTGCAAAAGTCATTCCGCTTTCATCCATTAGGGGGAGACAATCAGAAGACTGACAGTATTATGTAGTATATAGCTATCCATTTGTTTGTCAAAGAACACATTTCTATCGTTGCAGAAGAGTGCTCTTCACCCCCCATGAAAACAGATTACAATAATTTGGAAATTTGCTGTTAATGCTGTTAAAGTTATCGATATATCTTCCAGCTATCCAGTTTAATTCAAATGCTTTTGTTTTTGGGCCAGAAAACACCCCAAAATATCAGTTGTGACAGATGGTGTCAGATTAAAAGATATTATTAGATAAAATAAATAAACATGGATTGTATTTTGGGTCCTTTGAACAGATGGTCACTTTGACTTTAGATTAATAGCTTTGTTTTTAGTTCATACATAAATCTAAAATCTTAAGAGTTTAGTATATCGTTCATATATCGCCTTTGAAATGTTCAGGTTTGGTAAGGTATTTTTTTTTTTTTTTTTTTTTAAGTGATCTTTATTTTATTTATATACAGTAAAAATAATAGTTGTGTATATATTGTTACAGTATAAAATAACTCTTTTACGATTTTAATATAAATAGCCTATATTTCATATTAAAATGCTCTTTATTCTTTTGTTGGCAAAGCTGAATTGTCAGCAGCTGTTATTCCAGTCTTCAGGGCCACATGATCGGTCAGAAACCATTATGATATTCTGCTCTAGAAACATTTATTATCAGATTTGAAAACAGCCGTTCTTTTGATAGGTAGTGTAAACACACTGTATATTTCATACACTACCAATTACATTAATAGATCACTTTGAGATGAATGATCATAAAAAGTAGTTTTCTTAGCTGAGTCAGCAGTATAAATGTAAACTCTGTTTGGTTGTGTCACTAAGTTCAGTCCGTGTGTGTGCGCTTGATCACAGGTGGAGAATGAGCGGGATGCGGAGCTATAACCCAGAGCAGATCATGCTGAGCGCAGCCGTCAGGAGGTCCAGCAGAGATGTCAACATCATGAAGGAGAAGCTCATCTTCTCTGGTAAGAGCCACCTAACCACATCCTTTTGACGTTTCTCATATTGCGTGTATGAGAGTGCTACACGTAAGCTCATTACACTGTGCTCTGAAATACTGGATTCTGATTGGTCAAACAAATATTTGTATAATAACCACTAAACTACATATTTCACCACTCTCCATGGCACAAAAAAAGAGTGCTGTTTTTCATCTATCACATATTACTTCACATTGTTTCCCTCTTTATACCAAGAAGTTAGAAAAGCTCATTAGCGCCATCTTGTGACTCAAACCTGAAGGATTTCAGTACTCATTTTAAAGGAATAGTTCACTCAGGACTGAAAGTGTAAATGTACTCACCCTTAGGCCATTCAACATGTAGATAGGTTTCTTCATCTTAACAGATGTGGAGAAATCTTGCATTACATCACTCGCACATTTGTATCCTCTGCAGTGAATGGGTGCCGTCAGAAAGAGTCAGACTCAGAAACACCACTCCGGCCCATCAAGTAATGTCTCATGAAACAAAGCTGTGTGCTTGTAAGGTCATATTTTTGTCAGCTGTTTGAAATCTCATTCTGACGGCACCCATTCACTGCAGAGGATCTATTGATGATGTGTTTTTTCATAAGTAGCTGTGTAATTAATGCGATAATGAACATTGGCTGTACATTATTACACTTGAGACACAAGATCCCTCTGTCATGATTTATTTTGCAATTAACGTCCAGTTGACTGTACATGTGTTGCATGCAGTGTGTTTTTGGTTAAATAATGTGTGTGCATGTATCCCAGCAATGTTTGCATGCCTCTGTGTGTGTGTTTGCCCTGTCTCTAAGGTCAGCCACAGTAGCTGTCCACCTCCTGGGTTTGAGTCTGTGTCACCTTCATCCCATTTCATTCCATCCCATTCCCTCCCCTCTCCTTCCTGTCTCTCACTATCTACCACCATCCCGTCTCTTCCTGCATCCATTCATCCATCAATCCATACTCCGCTGACAAACCACAGCTTCTTCTATACAGGCATAATTACCACAAAAATAGTAGGTATTTTTGTTGTCGTTATTTTTGAAAGACTTTCTTTTGCTCAACAAGGCTGCATTTATATAATTAAAAATACAGTAAAATTGTCAAATATTATTAAAATTCAAAATAACTGTTTTATATTTAAATATATTTTAAGATGTAATTTATTCCTTGGATGGCAAAGCTGAATTTCAGACTTACTTTAGACTTCAGTGTCACATGAGCGTTTAGAAAGTATTTTTATACACTTATCAGTGTTGAAAAGAACTGAATTTTTTGTCTTTTAAGGTCGCTTTTGATCAATTACAGACTGAGATAAAATACATCTTTCATCAAAACCCACTGGAATGGTAGTTTAGGTAAATACTGAATGAAGTCATTTTTACCAAGAACTTTTTTATTGGTATTACTGAGGAAAAGTTTTGAATGAAATATTGCTTCCTCAAACTTTGTCCGCCATCTTGAATATGAGAGACTTGTCTGTTGAATGTAGCATTAGCATGTTGCTAAGCTAATGAATTTATCGGCTACTCTGCACAAAAACACAAACACTGTCATTTTAAATGGTATGAAACTTTTTTAGAAGTTTTATACTTCTATTGTTAAAGAAAAGTATTAACGAAATACAATTTCCATCTCCGTGAATAAACTGTTTTTCACAGTTACACTATCTGTAAACAATGTGTAATACTGACTTTAGCCAAGATTTTCAGACAAAAATGAATCTTATGAGGTAGAAAAAGTGTGCGGTTTACTGCTTTCACATCAGATTCACACCTGTGATGCCTAATAAAATGCTGTCTATTTAGGGAGCTCACTAGGGTTTAGAACTGAGCCGGTATATCTCCCAATATGACTGAAGATGTTTGGATTGTCATAGTGGAGATCTTGTAAACGTTGTGGGAGTTAAACATAATTTGTATTTCCTTCTTTCGTCTTATTCCACAGAGGTGAGCAACGGAGTCACTGGCGATGAACCCTATATGGAAAATGGATTTAACTACTACACCAATTAAGACGTTGCTCATTGACTCATGGAACAAAAAAAATAACATCACATCCCGATCAAGCTTGTGATGTCTCCTCTGAATTACTGACTCAACTCTTAGCCTACTGTTTCTGGTGGACCCATTCACAGAAAATTCTTCCACTGTTAAGTTGCTTGTTTTAAATTCTGGACGGTAAAGAGAAGTAGGAAGTGCATTTCTGTTCACTATTAGCAAATCTGTGGCCTCTTCCCTACGTAACGCTTGAGGATCCTGGAATGCCCGTTACTTGCTTCGTATTGAAAGCATGCCTGTGATAATATAGTGGATTTTATCTGTCGGTTTTTGGGGATTTTATTTTTTTAATCTTCCATAGCCAGCCAATGTGGAGTATAACATATTATGCCAGTTTTTTTTTATTTTTAGACCTTGGTTTGGTGTGATATTCACAGTCTAACGATGCCTTCTGTTCAAATGGTTGTGCATTTTTAAAAATAAACAGGTGTTTACAGAGTGCCTGCCTTTAGCCTTCAAGTTATATTTGCTGTATATACCACCTATTGGGCATGTGGTTCAATTGTCATTTTGGAAGGAAATCACCCAGCCTTATCGTTTTAATAGGTATGATGCCAGATTACTGGCATTATTTATGTTTGGCATACATATCTGTGGTTTAATTTGGGGGAAAAAAAACAATCACAAATAATCCCTAGTTAGGTTAAAATGTTGGCTTACAGAAACCAAAACTTAAAGATCCATTAAATAAAAGGGTCTGTTCAAACTGAGTTTGGAATATATAGTTGAACACTGTTTATAAAGGAAGCTGGCTTGGAGTTTCGATGCTGTGCAATATTACTCGGACACTGTCCTATAATAAAAAGCGTGTTTGAATATTGTTACTTGTTTTTAACTGTTCCGTTGTCATTTTAGTCTCAACCCTTTTGTTTGAGTAGCTATTCATGTATTAAATATTTTGTACAGGGCTTCCCGTTGCTGAGCTGCCCTGACCCTTTACTTAATATTGTAAATGTGAGATGTGCCTTGTTTACAGTGGCTTGTGCTGTCACACAGAGGACGAGGCTGAACGATTGTGCTGTTTGATGTTTTTATTTTGTATTGATGTGTTTCGGAGGTCGTTCAATAAAAAAAAACTCTGCAGTTTTAACAAGGTTTGTTTTTCTATGCACAGTAGCAAAAGTTAAAGGACTTTAATCACACACACACACAAAACCGGTTCTGTGCATTATGCAACAAATGAAATGGTACAGGACTGTACAAAAATAGAATTCTAAGAATTCAGCGTGTTTACACAGTTACAGTACGGTTTTGAATATACATACACTGATAAATGTACAATTATTTTCCCTTTTGACTTTGTGCAATGTTCTAATCTCTGTATGTAAAGTGCATTAAACTATATTAACCTCTATTGACATTTTGGTGTTATAGAAACAAAACCGGTCAACACAAAAAACTTTTTTTTTGATCCATGTTGGGAATTGTACTTCACTTTTTATATCTATATCTATATATATATCTATATATATATATATATTCATTCATTCACATTCTTATAAAAGCTTCAGTTTGAAGAGTTCATGAACTAAATACCACATTGGTCATGCTGGTACATTTTAAATGATATAACAGCTGGCAGGTTGTATTATGGTTTACTAATACTTAACTATATTCAGAAAATTCACAAAAACTGAAATACCAGTCAGACCATGTTTAGTCTGCAGTACATGTTTTAACTGTGGCAATGATTGAAAAGGCACAAGCAAAACTCCAGTAGACATATACAGCTAGCTGACATCACAACTAGCCTTGGCAAAATAAATAAATAAATAGCTGAGACTGGAATGATTTTTAAGGTATATACAGCTGCTTCCCTGAATACATAATTAAACCTGCCAAAACCAGTTATCAAAGACTTATTGCACAGTTAGTACCAGTTAGGCACGCAGATGGCAATAAACTAACCAATATGATCCCAAACAGACACTTGCTCGAGATAGCCATTGGTAAAACATTTCTCAATGCTAAAATAAATGTGGGCCAGCAAGTCCAGACGTTAAGTAAAAATGCTCCAGTAACCATTGTGTTCTGGCCCATCATTGCAAAACTAATGCGTTTAAGGAAGCAAAAACATACACGCATCGTTTAACCAGTTTTTGGTGTGTTGGCACATAGCAGTCACATGACGAATGCCCAAATAGCAGTTTAAGTATTAACCGATCAGCTGAAGTTGGTTTTACGAAGGTGCCTGTTGGGAATCTCAATTGCGCTGACCTGGAGAGGCCAAGAGCCACCCATGATGCCTGCTTGAATAGCTACCCCGGTCACCACGGCCAGGTCAGGGTCCACTGAGGTGTTTGGTTCCTTTCCAAAGTACTGACTAATGAGCTGTCTAATGCGGGGGATTCTTGTAGACCCTCCCACCAGGACAATCTCATCCACTTCCTCTTTTTCTAGATGGCCCTCTATGAGCACAGTCTCAATGGGTGCTAGAATCTTCTGGAAGAGATCTGCATTCAGCTCCTCAAAGAGTTCCCGCGTCAGCTTCTCCTGAAACAGGACTTTTTCTTCCTGCACTCCGTTCACTCCCGTTGTCTGCAGGTGAAGAGGAACGCGGAGGTGAACATGAGGCTCCTGGGTGAGGTTGAGTTTGGCGGCTTCCACGGACAGTCGGAGGAGGTGGATGTCTTCTTTAAGAGTTGGAGGCACGCCGTACTGCTGCCGCACTCGCTCGAGTGTGTACTGCAGCAAACGCTGGGTGAAGTCCTGCCCTCCGAGCTTGTTATTACCTGAGGAGATGAAGACCACGTGTTAATCTCGTGCTGAAACAGGATGAAGGCTGTGCACCTGATGTGACACCATTTCCACGTGTGCTAGGTAAATGTCAGTGAGGTTTCGCTGAGATTGGACTACACAAAACCTAACCTAAATATACCCATTGAGGTCAAACCACAGAGCCTGGGGAAAACACGGTAAGTGTATTCAAATACAGAAGGTTAGATCTACATTCTCTTAACAACAAATTTCAATGTTTTTTGTAATGACAAAAAATACTGTAGAACTGAACTAGAAACTATATTTACTATATTTAACGATATTTAGATTTTAAAATTACATATATAATAAAATATAATAAATTAATTGTTTTATATTTTAAAATGTTTTATATTTTAAAGGGGTCATACAGTGGTACATGCACTTTTTTGTTGGGAGTGTGTGTACAAAACCACCCTACAATGATAAAGATCCACTGGTAGTTTTCTTTTAATAAAAATAAGTTGCCCCTTCTGAAATCAAAACATTATCAAATACAGGCCACACCCACAATAGATGATTGACAGCAGCGTGTCACACAGACTGAACTGGTGTCTTACCTCAGACCCGCCCTGAGTGAGCCGTCATCAGACTGAGACACAGAGACAAGCAAGTCTCCTAAGTTATTGAGGTGTTTTGTTGTTGAATGTATTAAAGAACATAGCAGTAGTCATTTACCCTCGACATCTGAGTGACTGAAGACGCAGAAGATTGACGTCACGTTTGGTTTTGAAGGGAAACGTGCCCTTGATCAACCGAAATGCGTTTATGTTCGCGTGAATCATTCTTGATCCAGTCTACACTAAAGAAGCAGTGAGTATAATGTATTTTAATGAATCTTTGCAAATCGCGTTTCCTATTAATGTGCTAATTAGCAAGTTTCACTATAAATAAAGTTACGGCAAAAAAAAAAAAAAAGATCCTCTGACAGTGCCGCGGAAAAGAGGGGCGGAGTCAGCGCAGCTCATGAAGATTTAAAGGGGAAGTACACAGAACTGAGTGATTTCAAGAGAGTGGTTTTTGACGGGGTAAAATAAGCGTTTTTACACTATCTTTGAGAAATTTTAAAACAAATTATATTACAAACTTTACTTTAAGATCCTAAAGAATCATATTAGCTTGTGGAAAATTGGGTTTGTATGACCCCTATAAAAATGCAACCTCTTTTAGATAGTTTTTTTTTTAAGAAAATGGCCGTTTAAAAGAGTAAGTTACATAAATATTACGTATTTTAGTTATTATAGTCTGAGCAAAATCATGGAAACAAAAATGCAAATCAATCTGCCAGGAGGTGGCACTTAAAGGAAGAAATATAAACACTAATGTATGCGTTATAATAAAGCGGTGAGACAACAGGAAAAGACCACTGAACCCTTTCAGAAAAAAACACTGCATAAATCAAGTGAATGGTCTGTTTCAATTCAACAGCAAGTTTGCACATGTTAGATTAGAAGTGTGGTATTACTGCAAAAATATAATTTAAATGGCAACACTGGAATGAAAAAATGTCTTACATCTCTAAATGAACATCAGCTGAATCCTATATTGATGTTTAAATTGCCATAAACTATAGCTATGCTTTGCATTATGTTACACCCATTATTTCGTCCTCCTCTTTGCTTCAATAAACAAACTTGCAATAATAGAGAAAATAGAGAGCAGGATGTGTCTCATATGTAAATAACAAAACAGCCCTGTCTATTTATAGCCACACAAACACACCTACCACAGTAAAATCTGATACATTTTTAAAAATAGTTACATTACATTCATAATGTCATATCACCCAGCTCACCTGCCATTGCTCTGGTAAGGAACATGCCACCCTGCTTATTAAGAAGCGACACATCTAGTGTTCCTCCTCCCAGATCCACCACCAGCACATTAAACACTTCCGCTTTATGCAGTCCATAGGCCATCGCCGCCGCCGTGGGCTCGTTTATCACCCGCAGGATGTCCAGCCCTGAGAAGGAACACATGCACAACGATGGATCAGGCAAACATTATAGACTTACATCAGAAAATTAGCAGCTCATACAAGGATACTTGTACTGATTTCTAAAGATGTGTGAAGGACTTGGAAGTTACTTTAAAACCAAGAAGCTTTCTGTTGGTCAGTGCGGTGAATTTGTGTGACGAATTTCCTAATTGTGGATTCCTAATTAAATGACTGGCTTTTGTGATTAATGTACACCTTAAGTAGTAAGCAGTAAACTGACCAGCCAGGTTAGCAGCTCTTATAGTGCAGTTTCTTTGTCTCTCATCAAACTCTGCCGGCACTGATATAACAGCTTTATCAATAGGTACTCCTAGTTGTTTCTCCGCCATCTTTTTCATTTTCAGCAGGAGACGGGATCCAATGAATTCAGGTGTAACTGTGAAGGTGCTATTTGTAGAGACTAAAAATTCTGCACTCCCGTTGTTGAATATCACCTAGAACAGAAAAGAAAATGTTAGAGACACTGCAAGAAGTGGTTGAACAATTAAAGATGATAAAATATGAAATGTGTACCTTAAATGGGTATCGTGAGCTCTCTTTCTCTAATGTGTCTTCGTTGAAAATCTTCCCTATAAACCTCTTGGCGTCATAAATTGTGTTTTGAGGATTTACGTCAGACAGTTTCTGTCCCTCGTGTCCAGAAAACACACCGGTTGGGGTGAATGACACCACGCTCGGAATGCTTTTGCGCCCTTTGTCATCTTCAATAACCTCAATCTCGCCTGTGCCAGGCTGAAACACTCCCACAGAGCAGAAAGTGGTCCCAAGATCCAACCCAATGACCCTGGGCTTCGGAGGGGGCAGGTACTGCTGTCCTAGATATCCTGCCAGGAATAAAGCCAGGAAGACAGAGCCTGTAAAGAGACACAAAAATATATATAACCAAGGAAAAATGGCAAAATCAAGAAATATTTCTTTCATTATATTATAACGTATTTCCTTTATATGTATTACAAAAATATATTGTCCAAAAGCGTATGTAGAAAATAAAACACAACCTTATCTAGACCTTATTCCTCTTGCGTTAATGCGGAAACAAGCTGTCTAGATAGGTAACGTTAACTAACTAGATTTTGAGACACAGCCGCTGTGATATTTTTATTTTGAAGAACGGATGCCAGCTGTGTATATATAGTGTATAAAATCAGATTATGCTTGAGGCTGACTGTTTTGTTTAAAGCTTGACAATAACTGTCTATCTGTCTGATATTAGTTATCCAGTTATTTGTGACTTTCATATCAGATGCGTCAGTTCTGTTTCTGGCTAACGGCTACAAGGATGGTTACTCTGTAATATCTGACATATATCTTTACGAGTACATTAGTTTAATTTATTACTTACCTATTATGGACATTTCCCCGGCCATGTTTCCAACCTAATATGTTATGGATATTTGTGTAAGAGATGTTCATTCAGTATCTGCGCCGACTGAACGAACATACACGTCGACCTAATTCGGACTGTTTGGCAGATGGGGGTTGTAGTTCTTTTCATCAGTAGCGTGGTTTCAAATGTGATAGGAACTGCTTGCTGTTAACTACATTTCCCAGAATGCACTGTAATGCAAGCTGACTTCTGCACAACTTCCTGTATTTTATTTTTGTTTTTAGAAACTCGGCACTCTAGTGTGCAATGCAGTATCCATGGCACAAACAAACAAATAATAATACAACTCATAACAACAACAATAATAATACATTTGAAATCAATATTAAAAGACAGCTGTAATTATATGTGGCCACACACATTTCTTTCCTGTCACAAGACCGTAGTTGATAATAAAAAATGTATGACTTGATAATAAATATGTATGAAAGACTATTTTTAAAAAGAACTCTTTCAAAGAACTTTTTCAGTTACCAAAAATAAACTCATCAGTAAATATTAATCATTACCAATATATATGCCTATTAGCATGTTGAGTAGAGACTGGAGTTGTGTATTCAGTATTTATATAGGGAAAGGATGGAAAATAGAAAGTGCTTTGAAATTAAACCTCCTTATCAGTCACTGCATATATACTATTATAGCATTATTTTAAAAATAGGCTTTTATTGTTATATTAATTGTATATTTGTTGTAAGTATGTTTTTAAGGGTTTTGACATTTTTATTAAATATTTATTATCTTATACATATATTATTTTATTAATATATATGATGATATATTACTATTATGTAATTTATATTGTTATATATATATATTTTTTTTTTTTAGTTATATATTTATATAGTTATATTTTAGCACCTCGAATTTATTTTTCAGTGAGTTAGAAATTTTGACATTTTAGTGACATTTTTAGTGAAATCTATTTTAGTACTTATTGCAGTTTATTTACAAAAAAGATTTTTATCTAATATTAGGCACTGCACGTGACTAGTCATCTGGAAACTCATCCCACCAAACGCCCACCAAAACAAAATAGTCATTTTGAGAAACAGATGGAAAGTTAATAGTATTAATTTTAGCAGCAGTTGCAATGTGTATTCCGAGCACAGCCAAATGAGGACGTAAAATAAATAACTTACTTTTTAATAATATTATATACAATCTTCATAAACATTTGTAAAAGCTGTAAAAATTCCTCACACACAAGTATGTTGCCATGAAAGTTCAAATAACTATGCATTAACAGAAATAGGTTACAAGCTGAACAAAGAATATGGAAATACAAAACACAAGTACATCTAAATGTAAGACGAGTACACACTGTGAGAAAAGAAAATATATAAAATAAGTTCTGTGTTTGTAGCAATAGTATGAAATAATATCAGGAGAGAGACTATAGATAAGTCTCAGCTGTCAGGACACTCTGCAGGAATAAAACAACCCGAGTCTCTGGGACAGTCATTATCTTCGTCTTCCTCTTCATCGTGCTTCATTGCTCCCTCTTCATCTTCTGTAAGCCAAAGCAAAGAAAGGTTAAATCTCTCATACAGACTCCTGCTCGTTAATTTCATCTATGTCGAACAAATCAGGTTTGTGTTTACGAAAAACCCCCAAATGAAATTAATTTTAATTAAATGACAGTATGTCTTCCTGGTTATTATCCCACACTCATATCAGCCAGAGCAGCCCAGCCATGTGCCACCTGCTCACACAGTGAGCCCTCATCCAAACACCAATTAATCCTGACCTGCATTTACAGGAAAGGGCTGTTCCTGACTGCACAGAGCGTTATAGATTCAATTAAAACAGATAAGGTTGTGACTTTCAGTAATACTGGACTCGCTGTCTGACTCTAATATTTCAAAAAGGCAGAATTTCATCACAAAACACAAAAATAGACAATGCAAAGATTGCGGTATCTGTGTCCTTCCTGAGGCTTGCTGACATAATGTTTCCTGAGATGGACACAGAGAAAACCAAAATATAGTTTTGCCCAAAGCTGTCAATCAAACTGTTTGTATTGATACTCACTGCTTGTGACATAAAGGCAGTCTGATGCAGCAAGCAACCTGCGTCTGTGTTCTGGATCGCTCACATTCAGCTCAATCAAATGCCTCTCTTTCAGATGTTTGAGGTCATCTACTGTCTGGTAGCCATTGAGGAGTAATGAAGATGCATATTCCTGTGACAATAGAGATTTCAAACATTAAAACGTGCAATGCAGCTATAATACAGTCAAACACAACTGTAACTCAAGTGTTTATATATTTATTTTTTACTTTTTTTGTGTGGGACTCACAAGGGATATATGAAATGCTAATGAAAAAAGTGGCAGTATAATTTATATACTATTATAGCATTATTTTTAAAATAGGCTTTTATTGTTATATTAATTGTAAGTATGTTTTTAAGGGTTTTGACATTTTATTAAATATTTATTAAATATTTATTATCTTATATATATTATTCTATTAATATATATGATGATATATTACTATTATGTAATTTATATTGTTATATTTATATATTTATATAATTATATTTTAGCACCTCAATTTTTTTTTCAGTGAGTTAGAAATTTTTAGTGACATTTTTAGTGAAATCTATTTTAGTACTTATTGCAGTTTATTTACAAAAAGATTTTTATCTAATATTTGTATTTTATTTATTTTTTTCGTTAGAGAAAATAGTTTGTAATAGTTTTTATTTTAGTCAAAGTTAACAGGTGAAGATAGTGTGATAGTTGATTTTACTGGATTAAACAGGTAGGCATGAAGGATAAGTGATGTTTCCATGTGTGTCCTGTCTGAGGTTGTACCTCTAATTTAAGTCTCTCTAATAACTCCAGGAGTGTATTTGGTCGTGGCTTCTTGCATAATTTCACAGGTCTTATTTTTGGGGCTTCCTCCTCTTCTTCCTTCTCTTTCTCAGGCAGAACATCCACATAAATAAACTTGAAATTCCCCACTTTATTATTAAGCATGCCGGTCCATATGCCCATAGGTGGTTTACTTATAATGCTGATGATGTCTCCCACCTGAAAAAAATCACCAAGACCATTAACTTACAATTGGAAGTTAATGTTTCTCCTTTAAAAATGTGCTGAATAATTTAACTGGTAGCAAAAATGAATAAACAAAAAATCTCAACTTTTATTTCACCTTCAGTTTTAGGGAGTCTGTATCATATGGACTGGGGACAAAGTCTGTATGTACTTTAGCTCGCCCGCAGAACTGTCCCGTGTAGGGCACTTCCTCCTCCAGTTTCAGGCTGTCTCTGTTACTGGATCCATCTGAATTGCTAGCCACACCACCTGAGCCAATAAATACAAAAACAAAAAGAGTATGATTACAATGTCAAATCACTTTCCACTTCATTCGCTTGTGTGTAGATGCTTACTGGATGAGCTCTGTCCACTGTAGAGGCTTTCTAATGAGTTGCTGGTGTGGTCTGAGCTCTTCTCAGCTGGAGACCCATTCTCTGCTTCTCTCTCAGTGTCATCATCCTGCACCAATCAAAATATCAGTCTGGATATTCATATTAACTGCTCTATAGAAGTGATTGGGAGAACTGGGGTTGGTTGGTTTCAGAGGTTGGTTTTTTGGGTCATAGTTTCTGGGTCATAAGGTGCACTCTCAGAAAAAAGGTACAAAACTGTCACTGAAGCAGTACCCTTTTAAAAGCACATTTAGGTACTAATATATAGCTTTAGCTAACATTTTAAGCTTTACTTTTCTTCTTAAGAGTGTACTTTATTTTTTCGGGGTCAAAGCAGAAGTTAAAAAACAGGGATTCAATTTGAAAGAGTCACGAACCAATGAATCAAAATTCTCTTGATCTTTTCACATATAAGAGGTTGTTGTGTTTCAGAATTTAAAACTTTCTTGAAAGTAAATGACGAGCGGAAAAGGCAGGTCTACGCAGAAACCTAAATATAAACTTTATTTTTAATCACATTCTAGAGCGCATCAGTAAGAACTCAAAACCTTTGTTCACATCGTTTCCTTTTACAAACGAAGCTCAAATCGACCTTAGATTGTCAGAAAGATTGAAACTAAAAGATGATGCTGTGTCAGATATATGGAATTTGACTGTAATGTCGCACACAAGCGTATGTAACTGTTTTTATTATGTGGTCACTATTGCCTTGTCTGTTATGTTATTTATGCGTTTTTAATCTAAATCACAGAAGCGTCTATAGTGAAGGACAAAGCATACATAATTATGAAACAATCATAGGAGTAGGCATTTACTTCATAGTTTATAATCTGAACATTTTCATGAGAGGGGTTAAAAATAGCATATTACTTCAAAATGATGATGTTTTTTGATGTAAAAATCTAATTTCTAAAATCTAAAACATTATAAGTGGACCTCACAGATGAGTACAAAACAAACAAAGGCAGTGCATGTATATAATTTTTTATATATAATAAGAAGAAAAACATTTTATAAGCTATATATTGATAAAAAACAAATATAAATTGTATGATTACATAGAAGGGGGTGCGCTATTCCCTTTTTTGCCTGTTTTACTATCTTAAACTTAGTTTTTTAATTAAAAACACACCCCCTTCTATTTAATCATATAATTAATATTTCTTTGTTAATATGTCTTTGTTTCTTTGTATGTGCCAACCAACCTCTGTACAATCTGATGAACTGCTGATATTCGGGTAATAAAAAAGTTTGTTGCTTAATCACTGTCAGTAAACAAAGAGGAACTTGCATTTTGACTCACCACGTCCTCAGAGTAAGACTTGACGTGTTTTTTGGCCATCCGTTTACGCATAGTCATCGAGATGGCTTTCATCTTTTTTCCCAAACTTCCTGGTTTCTCACAGTTTTCTGCTGTTGACTCACACTCTGCCTGTTTTATACAAGCAAAAACAGTATGTTTTGATAATCCCTTTGGGTTTATGTAT
>JAUMHP010000068.1:11588001-11620451 GCA_032361065.1 Enteromius trimaculatus
TATATACGTATAAAAATATTTTATGAGGAGATGTAGTATAACAGACATACTGTAAACTCTCGAATTATTAAATGTCTTATTCATGCAGTTTCTCTTACCTCAGGTGCTCCATTTTCCTCAAGTCTGGAAGGGGAGTGTTGATTTCTGAATGTGTCAAATCTTCCAAAACTGGTGGATCGCTGTGTCAGGTAAACAAAACCCACCACATTTATAAAGGATATAACAGGCACATGCAGCATGTACATTACTTTGCATGAAAAGAAAAGTCATTAAAGTGTCCATTTCATAAAGTTATAGAGCACTTCGGTCTATTATGTCATCGTTTTACAGTTTCCAATTTGGTAAAAACACTGAATGATTCATAATCTGCTCAAAACCTGTCAGCTCTACCACAGCAAAATGCAAATGATCTAAATTTTAAATCCATGTAATCTCAAATAGCAAACTATGGAGCCATTCGCAAGAATTTGACCTTGACAAAGCTGTTTATACTTGTTCAGTAATGCTGTTTGGTGTCAAGCTATTTTCTTTTTGTTACATCATTCTTAAAAATATATATTTTTTTGCCCAGTTTCAAACGTCAGATCTATTGGGATATGGCAGCATTGCTATACATCTATTACAGCAAATCTAAACTACTTAAATAACACCTTCAGATTGTTACCTGAAATCTTAAGATACATTAAGAAATCCTACCTTGGGTTTAAGACTTTTTGGTTTGTCTGATACATTTGAAGCAGCCCTTTGAAGCATCGCCTTGACTTGTTCGTTCAGCTTTTCCTTTAAAATGAAAGTCTAACCTGAAACTAGCGGTTTTACCTCTCAGCTCCACAAGTGTAAGAATGCAATGTCTCAGCAGAACAACCGATTACAAGAACTTCCTTAAATCACACAGGATGTGAGCCAATGCGTGCTCTGTCTATTATCAAGGCATCAGTTATACAGGGGAAAAACATTAAATGCTTGAGTCTGCATTTTGTGGTTCACCACTTCACAGTCATTTCGAGTAACACAAATTCATAAGTGGGACTCTGTGGCACACAGAGAAAAAAAAAGATATTTCCATAAAGGTGCTTTTTACACTCCTTGCATCATATTAGTTTGACGAAGGCCCTCAGACTGTAGAATTCAATTCAAGTTTATTTATATAGCACTTTTTATGATACAAATCATTGCAAAGAAAATACGTTTCTACAATATGTTATATATATATATTATACAAACATAATATATTTAACTTATGGCTAATTCTGCATGTTGTCTGAGGGTTGGCAAGAGATGCAGAAATCTGTGCTTCCACTATGTTTTTCATATAAATGTATGATTAATGCTCATAATTTCACATTTTGAGCAAAGCTATAAATATAGTCCAGTAAAAGCTTAATAATGAATGTTTTTGTCTTTTGCCAGAATTGCAAAATCTGGTCTTGGTACAGAGGAAGTAGCTCCACTGCATGCAAGGAAGTGGACCCATGCTTTTGAAACACTTCCTGTCTACTTTTACAACATTCAGTTAGGAATTTTTTGCAAAACTGCCCGACAAAGAGTTTTATCTGTCGTCTTATGTACTTTGCATATGCAAAGTCTGTTAGTCATGGGCTCTGGCCTTTAAAGGTGTCGGAAACTAAAAGTAAGCCATAAATATGTTTATTTTCATGAAGAATTTGCTCTGTGGTAGTATTAAAAAAACATTGTTTTACCAGCAACATTGGCTCAACCAATGACATGAGATTGGGGGCGGGACTATTGTTTGACAAATGGAAGATAGGGAGAGTGTTTTTAAACTTTCTGCAGTTACGTTTTGCACTGAGGCACAAAATTAACCACTCCTGGAAAATACAGATTGCTGTACAAGGCATGAACTGACCAATAGTGTTCAAGAAAACCACGCCGACAATAACAGCCTAATCCAGCTGTGTGCAGCTGGCCATAGCAAAATCCAAATCCAGGATTACAGCATTATAACCCATTTCTTCAAACACTGCAAGCCTTTGAAAACAAACAGCCCGTCGTAACCTTTCATGAGAGCTTCACTTTATTTGAGAGCGATACAGAGTAGATACTCACTCCTACTCGCTGCAAGAAAGATGATACATATGAGAATGCAGGAAACAGGAAAAGATGATCAATTTACATTGTCTCTATATACCTTCAGAAAACACTGGAGGTCATCACCCTGAAGTGTGTGAAAATACCACCGGTTGGCATGACAGGTCAATCTTTAAGAGCCTTATTGTAATAATAACATGCAACCAGAAACTGATAGAAGGTTAACAGTTAGAGTTTATATCACACGAATTAAGAAGCTTTGATAATTTGTGCATTTATTACAAATTGAAATCTAATTTGGATGTGCGCTTTGCAAAGAATAAGTGAAGAAAAAATGACCGACCATTGAATTATAATTCATTTTTCCACTTATACTACAGTAAACAATTGTTACAGTTAAAACGCTGTTGAGAGTAGAATTATTTCTTTTGCATCTCATTCGACCATTTTCATTCCAAAAAATCATTTTAGACTAGTAATGGAGGCTGTTGATAGCACACTAACGCATTTAATGACTAAGTTATGAGTGTGTGTGAGAGAGATAGAGAGCAGAAGACACACAGTATATGCTTTCTACATAATAAAACTTAATTTTGTGTAGTGTTTCTTTTTCATATTGATTACCATATTTAATTGTTTGGCCAGTGTCTTTGTGGGCTTTGGTTATTTTGTTGTAAGACCTTAGAAATAATAGAAAGCATTTGGCAAAGTTATATGGAACTGTAATGCGGTCAAGTGCTGCCTGGAACTACATTCACCAAGCAGTTCCCCAAAATAATTGCAGACCTTACGAACGTTCATCAGCCAATCAGATTCAAGGATTCAATGGCCCTGTAGTATGATAAGAAGTAATTGTTTCTTGAGCACCAGATCAGCATATTAGAATGATTTCTCAAGAATCATGTGACACTAAACTGGAGTAGCGGCTGATGAAAATTGACAACCTTTTAATAATAATATAGAAAACTGATTGTGCTGTATTTTTGATCACATACTGTAAATGCAGCCTTCTTCCAACAACATTAAAAAAACTCACCGGCCACATATTTTTAATAATAGTATACAGTAGCAACAATTGAAGTGGATCAAAACCTTTCATCAAAATTGTCCTAAACTGAAGAAAAAAAACCACCTAAATGCATTCTTGTTTTAGGACAGATCTTTTCTGATCCACTTCAATTGTTGACTACTGTACTGTAAATCAAAAAAGACTTACACTGGAGGCACAGAAATCCACGCTGGTGCTAGAACGCAGCACTCCTTTAGGGAAGGAGTCTCTTTTCGAGTGGTGAATGTTGATTTTATCTTCTTGACCGGGATTCGTGGATGTAGTCCAGTCACAGATGTGGACTCGATATTCATTACAGGGAGGAAGAGAGGTGTTGTTGGCTGGTACCCAGTTTAAGGCTGTTTCAGTGGGGTTACTCCAGCGATGTCTGGCTGGTGCTGTGTCCGTGACCCTTGACCTCCCACCAGTGTCTCGCATCATTCCTTTTCCACCTTTAATGTGAGCTTTGGAAGACACAAATAAAAATATCAATAAATTGACATTACAAACGCTTTTCACAGACTTATTTACCTGCTGATTCTTGTGTTGGAGTTCCTCTTTTACTGCTTTTCCTCTCTACTTTTTTCAACCGTGTCCCTCTTAGTTGAGTCATGTCTGCAACTGCTGTCTCAGGCTGTAGACATAATAAATAAATGACATTATTAAATAATACCTACATGCATATTAAATAAAAATACATGCTGTTAAATGACGAATATAGCGAATTGCTATAATTACATATAATTCTAACTTATAGAAGCATAATATGCTTTTTTTGATCTACACTCTTATTATGCTGACAGTATTGATAACTCTCAACAGCGAGTCCATTAAGGGAGTACTACACCGGTGAACCCATAACAGATTTAGCAGTCTCGACTGAATCTAATGCCATGTGGGCAAGAGATTACATGGGCAGAACGTGCCCCTCACCCAACCATCTGTACAGACACAATCAACCACGATACCCTGTACAGGGACAACTGTTGTTCCAGCCCCTGTGTAATAAATGACGATCAGTTACACTCCAGCTGGCACAAAGGACCTGGGAGGACAGGGCTTGAACTCACCATGCCATTCTGCCTGCTTCTTAGCTGATCTTGGTTTGGATTACACCCCTCATAAAAGACAACCTACCAATACAAGAATGGAGATTTTAAATAGAACAATTAAAGAAAATATATACACCATAGCATGTTCTTGGTTATCTAATTATACAAACATAACTCAGCTAGACATGTTTTTCCAACCTGGAGAGGGATCTCTTGCTGTACGTTACTTGAAATGGTCTTTCTGTCTGCCATTGTCTGGCTTTCAGCCCTTCTTATAGCTCTCAGTGTATCTGAAATTCAAGCACATTTAATCTAATTATAAGGCATTAGCAACCACGTCACTATATTAAAACATTTTCTTTTTTATTTAGGTTTTATGTTATTAAGACATTACACAAACAAAAAGGGTAAACCAAAGCGGAGCTCAAAATAGCACATTCCGTATGAGAAAACGTGTGTGGTTTCCTGTTTTGCTTCTTCACATTTTTTGACGAGAGGAAATACCGTGTGGCAGGTGATTTTACTCTGCTTAGTCAAGGAAATGTGGTACATCCATACAGACAGGTTCAACAGCATTATTGCTTTAAAAGAAATGTTTTTTTAATAAAAGTGATTAAAATATTTGAACATTGTCATTTTATTAAAATCACTAAGCTAAACTTAACATTAGTTGGATTGTTACATCACAAAAAATCTGATGACTTTTTTAGAATGTATAGCTGACACTGAAATTGACATATCTCCTCTAGTGTGACATATTATCCCATATAAAAATTATATTTATAAGCTATAATAAAAATTGAGAGATTAAATGGGATATTTGTACCATATAATATCACACCACAGGGCCATTTATAATACAAAAAATATAAAACAATATATAATAATATAATATAGTACAAAAAATATTCACCTCTCCTCTATACATGTTAACCTAAAATATTGAATGGTGGTGATTTAAGAAGTCCTTTAAAAGTCCTCCACAGTTATAAGAGGCTGAAGTCTAGTGCCCTATTTACAATTAAGACCCTGCTGTTTCTTAATTAATCCTACACTGGACAGGCAAGTGCTTTAAGTGAGCTGACGACTGCACAACACTCTCCATTCACTGTCAGTGGGATTTGACGCAGTCAGAATCTTATAGGCCGCCTGCTTGGCCAATAGTAAGTGATGCTGCTTAGCTGTGTGTTTTGTAAATGAAATCTAGTCAGGCTTAACCTACAAATCCTTAGAGCAGTTTTACCTTCATTCTGATTCTTCCTCAGGAGGACTAAATCGTCTTGCATTTTGGCACCGGGCCAGACAGAATTAGTGCAGACGGTATTATCTGCAGGAGGGAATCAAAACCATTAGGGGTTTGTTCATTTAAGGTTCACTAATGGTCCATGCTTTTACTTTTTGACTCTGTGAAATCTCATTTAAAGGCATGAAAATGTAGAAAATCTGGTTTGTCCTTTCATTCAGTCATGATACACATTGTCCCTTTTTTTTCTCGGTATCTATTTACTGGTTGCCTGTCAATCAAGTTATGAGCGTTAAAGCATAACGAGGGTGTACTTTTGCAGCTTGGTCATGTGACGCAGAAGGAAGATAGCATTTAGGAAAATGTATAAATTATACACATACCTAAAGCTTTATTTTCAGAAACCGATTTTGGTAGTGAACTGAAAGAAGATGCAAGGAAACATTTAAAGAAAGAACAAATATACGCACGGTACATTTTGTATCTTTCACTTTTGCTTTGACTAGAAGTTCAACATTTTTTTCTTTGTTAACTGAAAAAGGGAATTGGGCTCACCTTAGTTTCTTTTTTCTAGTGTTGTCTGAGTTGATTTGTGAGATTTCCTGTAAACAAATAGAATATGAGGCAGAAACTGTAACATGCAGAGTCACGTGTTGCTGTATATATTTATTTGAAATTGTGAAATTATGTGAAACGCGTTTTCAAGATTCTGCAAGCCTGTCATTTCAGGTTTCTCTCTCAAAAGTAGGCCTCAAACAGACCTTAATATATTTCCATACGGTTACAGCACAATCTATTAGCAGCAGCTTTCATTTAATGGAAGCTCATCATGTCCACAGCAGTGTTAAAGCGTGTGTCCAGATGGCCGATACATTTCCCATGACAGTGCAGTATATGAATTCAACATTCCAGCAGTCGTTTCTATAGCTACCATGGAGATGGAACGCCCCGCACTTCTCCATTTGGTGATGTCATCTGAGAGAACAGCTGGGCTGCAGGACCTGCTGGGGATGGTGTACACCTGAGCCTCGCAGGACTCCTGCACGGCCTCGTACAGGCTGTCCATAGAGCCCTCCTACAAAAAGACATCATGTCAGTCACAACCCGTGCTTCTTTTAATGTCAAAGTAAAATGTACGTAAGACACACTAAATATCTGTCTTTATTATGAGGCTCTAGGGTAACAGACTTTGTAAGATTTTTTTGTTACTAGAAATAAAATGAACTGAAAAGGATCTAAAAAGTATTGAATTAAAGATATATAAAATAAAAAATGAAAAAAACAGAACAAAATCACAAAAAAAATCACTTTAATTTAGTTTATCTTAATGTATTAAAATAACTAAAACTGGAATAAAAAACGTATAAACCATATAACAAAATTATTTAAAATCTTACTAAGCTGAAAATAAACCTAAAAAAGGTATTGAAAGGTACTAAAGTAAACCTGGTTATAAGAAACTCTGTATAAACTTTTGTGTTGCATTGTAAGTCTGGTATTTTAAACAGGCATATAGAATAATATAATATTAAACAGGTATATAGAATATTACAATATTAATATAAAATAATAAAATAAAATAATGAACTCTCTAAAAAATATTATGGGTGTCGGAGTGGAGCATTTAGCTAAATTTAAGCTTCCTAACTTTAGCTTTGGTTGAAACCATAAAGTATTTTTGTCTCTTTTTTTTTAAACAAACACTTATGTAGTACAACCAACGATCCACTAGGGGTCACAGACCACCTGTTTAAGACCCTGATTTATTACAGTGTTTATAGTGCATTTGAGTGCAAATTCATCTGTGCAAAAGATGACACAAATAACCAGAAGCTTTAGTTTGCTTACAGAAGATCAGCCCAGCGTGAGTTCAGTGAAGCGAGACCACTATTAATCATAAACTGCACAAAACAACACAGCATGTGGCCGATGTGTTTTGTTTTCATAAAGTAAAAAACAATCATTTATTTTGATTAAAATATTCGGACGGTAATATAAATGAAACGTATCTTTACTGCAAGGGCTACACGGGTAAGCCATAATAAACTACCGACGACTTCTTAACTAAAAGAAAGCATAACAAAAGGCCCTCGCGAGCTGCTAAAGCTTGGTTCCTGATCTTCATGCGCTGTCACATGTTGCCTTCACATCCTCCAGCAGGTCACGTTTCATCCGCACACTGTCAATCTACAAACCACTGAGCAGGAAAGGTGAATCACTTACCAGAGAAAAGCAGAAGAGATTCATTCTGGAAAGTATGGTTTCTTTCCAGTGCCCACAGCACAGGATGAACAATGGGACGAGTCAGAGGCAGACAGAGAGGAGAGTGCTTAGTGTTCCAGGCTGCCTACTGCTCCACAGATTAAAGCTGAATGACATCCTTCCTCTAATCCAATAGATGTGGAGGACCATTACCACTCCAGGCAGCCCCTCAATCAAATGCTGAGCTCGTTAATGCTGATGTTGTTTACTTACCAGCGAACTGGGGCGAGAGCTTTTGTTTGCACTATGACAAATTCACTATTTGCGTAATTTAACGCCAGTTATTGGACTCATTAAAAAATGTGCTATTTAATTTTAATTACTGCAAATTTGAGGAATTCCAGATATATGTTTATGACGTTTTTAAAGCCATATTTTCTCTAAAACATGCAGACTGAAAACAAAAAAAATGATATAGGAACAGAACACATGTAGTCTTTACACAAGGAGCTTATTTCATGCTGGGGACATAGAAACATACGTAAATATGGCAGTGAGAAACATTTTATTAACCGAGCATAATGTTCCGACTCCATCCACAGAGAAAGGGAAATGAAGGTGACATTAAAGCACAGCCCTCAGGAGAATTCATCATTCAAGTACCTTCAAAAAGCTTGACTGCACTGTAAAACACATTAGATAACCTAAATTATACTCCATGTGGAACCGACTGAACTAACTTTAACTCAAAAAATGTATTTAATATGACTGAATCATCCTCGCTACGTACGGTTACACCATCAAAATAAGTAAAGCTCAGGTCACACAGAAATTTCCGCTTAAGTGTAGTTTTATTTTCTACATTCTACTCAAGGAGAGTGGAACGACATTTTGTAATAACTTTATTCACTTATGCAAAGCTTATTTTCTCCCATTCTCAGCTACAGGAAATCTACCCTGCTGAGGATGTGCTGTCTTGGCATATGACACTACCTGCTAACACAGCTAGTGTTTCTCAGCCAAAGTGCATGCGATGTCTTGTCAACAGTCCTTAAGTCGCTTATATCTGGAATTGTCTTGAAATAGACCCAGCGGATTATGGTGCACAACACAGCGTTTCAGACCTCAGGACAGAAGGTGAATCTGCTTCACGAACGTCTAAGCTGGTGCAGAAAATGGGTCAATATGAAAGCAAGGAGTACTTGCTTTCTCTCTGACTGTGCACGCAGATGAATGTGAAGGTCGTCAGACATTTGATTTGCTTCAGTGATAATCTGCTTGTTTTGATTTTTGGACGTTTGCCCAATTATGCAATCTGTTCATTTCTTTTATGTTGCAATGAAAAGGGCAGTTTGAGGTGATGGCTGATCTGGCACAAGCACGACTAATGCACTCAAATAATTAATGTGCCCTCGTAAATTTAATGATAAGTTCTGCGTGTTTACAAATGCATATTCAAGTAGATTGTATTGTGAAGTCAACAAGAAATCAAAATGAAGCCTATTCAATTTCTTAATGCACATTTCTGTTCTTATTATGCATAATCCATTGTGCAGTCCATTAGTGGTGTTTTTCCAAATCAGTCTATGCAATTGTTTCAATTCCAATCTATGTTATATTAATAAAATGTCTCTTTCTCTTAAATTACTTTACTTTATGCTGACATTGTTTATTGCCAAGTTGGTATTTAGGTATCATTTGAACAATTTTTACTGGGTAACACCCACTTTTTCACTATCTAATCAGCTTGCAGCATATATAGTCAAGCCCCACCCAACATTTTTTCCTCTTTTAGAGTCAAATTACACTCAAATTGCAAAACTAAAATGGGTTGCAAACTGGAATTTACTTTGACCGTGGCCAATCCAAGATGACAAGGCCTTTTTCTACAACCTCAGCTCAGTTAAAGTTTAATCCATCACTGTTATGTGTCCTGTCCCCCCTCTTTTCTTCCTCTTTCTTGACAAATCTTGGAAATCTCACTCTCCCTTAATCAGCGAAAGAGCTCAGATTCTCAGAAACGACAGCTCATTGGCACGCTCATTTCTTAGAACTTGTAAATTGGCAAAAATGCCATGTCAATTCAACACACCGAGGCCTCCAGCTCTTAATCTTTTGCTGTCCATTAGAGAACATGACAAGATAAATTGCTGTGCCGGTCGCAGTGTGAAAGAAGGTGCGCAGGTTTCCAGCTGCTTATTTTTAAAGGAAGAAAATCCTCAATCTCTTTAATAACAAACCCTGCAGTCATGGAAACAGAAATAAAGACGGGAGGATTAATTCACATCTGACCCATATTTACTTGTCTGAATTAACATTATTAGAGGCAGCTCAATTTTTTGAGTACAGGGAAGGTTTTTCCAAAATCATGTGCATGTATAGAAGCCTGCAATGAAAATTTACATGAGTTTCTGGTTCTGACTTGCAAATAATGTCCCTTTACGATTTCGACCCTTGCTACATGCTCTAATGCAGCGATACTGTAAGAAGGTATTTTTCTGTGGCCACGAAAATATCCCTTCTTAGAGTTTATATGAACTTACATGAATGTTCGCTGAGCGAACAGACTAATTGATGGTAATTCTGCTCCAATTACTACTGGCAGACGATATAAATAATTGCAATTAATCATAATTAATAGTAATTATTCATATACATTTCCCTTAATGAGCTAATACGCTACAGCATCATAACATCTCTCTTGAATGACCTACATTCCTCAGATCCTGAACACACACACACACACACACACAGCATTTTACTGAGTTTAATTCATAAATCAAATCATACAGAACAGGGACAGGGACAGAAAGCATGCTTATTAGACATTTCTTTAAGCAGTGCTATGGTAAAGGAAACCAGCTTGAGTCAGATTGGGAAAAGTCATTAGAAAAATTAACCCAGTGATTTTTTTTTTCGTCCTTTGCTATTACAGTTAACATTAGTGATGACTCAGTGGCTGGTGACGTTGAGAGATCAGTCGCACAGATCAGAAGTGCAACAGTGGATGTTCACTCCAGGAACACAGAACTCCTCACATGTCCGGCTGAACTCACTGGCTGTGGTTTAGAGCACAACGAGAAAACAGCTTAATATCCTACCTTAACTTCTACAATACAGACGATACAGAAACTACATTCTCCTTTTTTAATCATCAACCAATGATTAGTTTTGTTTATTTTAAGTTGAAGAGCTAAAATGACAACTGAATATAGACATAAAAAATACAAATACAAATGACAAAACAAGTACAAAATAGAATCATATTCAAAATATTAAAAAAACATAGCATATCAATGATACTAAAAGGACATGAGTGTTAATGACTTGAATAGAGTAAATGCATTAAATTATTTCAATGTTAATTACTTACCTGATGAAACGGTTTTGCAGAAATTGCTTGAAGCTGGGCATTCAGTTGGGGTCTTGCAGTCCCCATCCACACAGGTGTAGCACGTCAGTGAGTGCACTATTACATATTAGACAGAAATGGTCAAAATATCTGCACTTCATCAGAGCATTTTTAAAAACTTCAAACTGCGTTCCAAAACTTAATATTTCACTTTGATAATTTACTCCACTACGTAATAAAACATACTATTTCCTCATTTTTAAGTGATGAAATCATGAGCCCTTCTTAGATATGACAGTAATGTCTGGCTCATGAACAAATCCTTTATTTGAATCTATTCTTTTTAATTAAGCGGTTGAAGCAATTCACAAATTGCACTGAAATGATTACTTTGTACGATTCAGTAAGCTCTAACCCATTTTGAGCAGCAAGATCAAGGATTGACGGATAGATAGATGATAGGTAGATAGATATATAGATAGAGAGAGATAGAGAAAATAGAAATAGAGAAAAGCTTTTGTCTTACCTGAGGCACTGCAGAGAAGCACCACAATAAGAGCACACACTAGCGTCTTCATGATTGAAGCTGGTCTGGTGATGTGGAGGAAAATGTTTCTTTATATACGTCGGTTACACCTTTTACTGAAAATACATTCTTCCTAAAGTATATCAGTAATGCTGCTTGGCAGGTTTCATGCGACTAGGTATAGATGTCAGCTTAAGTTGCTGGACAAGGAAGTAAAATGATTTTTTCGGTAATTCTCTGCTTAGCTTTATGTCTGCCCTCAGCTTATTTTAGCCTAGATGCAAGATCTAAGTGCTTCTGTCAAGCCTGTAACTCCACAATGCTTTTTCCTAGCTTTTTTGTACTTATTTTTCTTAAACGTTTCACTTATTTACCCACAATTTGATTTCTTTCTGATTTCTTTCATTCTGGTAAGTTGGCTATTTTAAAACTGAGACCACTATCTATTTTCCAGCACTAGCAGATACTACCACAATCCATTATATCCTTAGGAAAGACTTATTTCCTCAAATATCACAATGATTGTACTTCTGTTTTATAATATACTTCTTTAATAATCCAAAGCATAAGCCACGCAATCCTGTGTGTGCAGAGCTCTTAAATTGAGATTCCTCCTGCATTACTAAGCCTGTCAGGTACCACAGAAAACATCCAATTAATCTGCACATCAACAATCCTCTGGTGTTCCACTGGGATCTGTACTTGGACCACTTCTCATTCTATACTAAATCACTCAGTTATTTCATAACCTCTCATGGCCTCTTACCTCTTATTAAAAATGCAAATCTCATCTCAAAGTTGAAATTACAGGCCAGCTGGTCTGATCTCTAATAGCATGCACCTCAGGGCCGTGAAGCCAAGTGAATTCAATGCTTATTAGAGCTGGGGCATGGACAGGCCTTTTGGGTAATCTGTCTAAAGATTGGTGTTTTATTGTGTTTAGGCTCTGGCATTTCCATAGAAGTTTGAGACTAGTTATTACTTTGAGGGAGATATATTAGGGGACTGTCAATGTTCAGCTCTCAAGACTAAGGTTAAATTGCCAAAACATGGATATTTTCCTCTTGAAAATCCAATTTATCAGGCAAGTAAAGTTCATTACAGCTTTACATAACATTGCTACTAAGTTGCCAAATTAACAACTTTGTTATAACAAGTACAAATTGTTATTGATCATTCTGATATCACTGCAGATGAGGCATTTGAGAAAAATTCAGTAAACGCTATAATGTAAACACAAGAGACACGGACAGCAGAAATAATTAGACAGCAGGCATTCATAAAATGAATAAGAACAATACTGGAGCATATTTGATTAGTGTTTAATATACTAACGATATATTCATATTTTATTAAAATATTTGCATATTACATGTATCCTGGCATATAAGCAGTGCAATTCATGGAGTGCACTAAAAAAAAATCATGTTTGAATAAATCAAGAATGTTGTTTGAAACTATTTCACTTTTAATATACAATTTTAGAATATTACATGCAAATAATTGATAATACTTAAGATAATTAGAGCTTTGGAAGAACGACATTAGCATTCCTCAGCCTAAACATCAATCTATCGGTCTCTCTCTCTTTAAGTCATCCATCCATCCATCTATTTATTCATAAATCACTCAACCATAACCTACATCTATCGACCCATTAATTCATTTTTTAATAAAAGCAATTTATTGGAAAGCTTACAGTTCTTTAGTATACCACTCAACAAAATGAAATCTTGGGCTTCTAATGTAATTTTTCCATGCATTAAATGAATTACTAAAAGTTCCATTTAGTAAGCAATTGATTCCTGTGTAAATAATCACTTCAGTAAAAATGTTTCGGGATTCATTTAGCCTCTAAGCATAAAGGTGACGGCGCTCACGACTTTTGATTTAGGGTTACCAGTCCGTACAAGCTTTAGAACGCTCTGAACTTTAGAATAGCACATTTTACTAACTTCTCAGCAGCACATCAGCTCCAAGCACAAGCAAACAAAGTTGTTTTATGGTTTTGAACTAAGCGTTGACCATACGACCCTCTGAAGGTGACATCACATAATTCCTCTAACGTTACTGGTGCCAATGACGTGCAAAGGAAGACGTCTGGAACAGAACAGTCTGTCTTGAAACAATCACGGTATGGAATTTTAATCTAAATTGTTTTTGGCGAAACAAACAACATTTGCAAAAGAGGAAAATATATTGACAAATAGTCACTAGATGTCAAATCTGTCATCACTATCTCAGCTGTTGTAACGTTAGCCTATTAGAAACACTCACGCAAGCAGCGTTAAAAACACAAAGCTGTTATAAATACACATTGAAAAGTTATAAATTAAAATATAAATGACTTTTTCAGATGTTGATAACTGTGGAAGCCATCCTTAAAAGCACTTCATGGAAACAGCTATAAATTAGCAAGCACAACGATGTCACTACAGACTGCAGTACCGTTAATAACCAGCAGATGCTGCCCTTGAGCCAATCAGCTGTGTTTTCATTTCACAGCCGAATGACTAAAATCTCTTCAGAATGCAGTTAGCCAAAATAATCTACAATTCTCATTTGAACAACCCAACGCATCTCTTTGCCAGTACATCTCTGGAATAAACGACACCATTTGCAAAGTAAAACAGTCTGACAGGGCAAGCAGTCCCACTTAAAAAAAGTCATTCTCTCTTCCAAAGCGCAATGACTGGACTGGATAGCAAAAAGCTTCAGATTTCCCATCTCCCTCAGTAAATTGCAGAAACAGAGTGTCCTCCATTAGGCGCCATAAATCTGAGTTGATGTGACAAAGGGTAATGAAGCAGCTTTCTAATCGGCCTGCCCACGGCCCCTCATGTCACGCTGCAGACAAGCCTGGGCCAAATGCAGGAATGGATGTGGTTAACAGATTACCGAGCAAAGCTAAACCCGCAAACATTTATTTAGAGCCAGAAAATGGCAGTGTGTATGTCAATAATGTTATACGTGAGGGACGGCGTGGCTAAACGCAGTTGGTAAAGTTGGTAGCACAGAAATGAATACAGCGCCAGATACATTTAATGAAATAGTACGATAAGGATCCTGTTTATCCTCAAGCTAAACCAGAACCTCTCTGAAAAAGAACAACGAGTCCATTTCCAAATGCTGTTTTATTGTATAAAAAGGCTCTGTTTCGCAAGAACAAGAACATCCTATAAACCTGAAGCCGTGGATGACGTGCTTTAGCCTCTCAGGACGGTGCATGGAACAGGTTGTAGCGAGATGACATTAAACTCTGGGCTTGTCCCATACAGTACATGTGTTCCTCTTGTCCTTGTCTCTGAATTGGAACAGAGCTTACTACAGCGAGACCTGGCTGGCGCTTTATCACATAAACCTTCGGTATACCTAATCAAATAACCAGCCGGGCGTGAAACCATATTCCACTCTGTTCACGTAGCCTTGCGATGAGTGCCTTGCAGAATCAAACAGGACACAGGATTAAGTGATGGAGTCGGAGTCGTCCAGAGGGCCTTGTGCGACAACGATTAGGACAGAGGTATTAGCGTGATTGTGGGCGGTACAATACATAGAGAATGGGGAAAGAAGTGCAAAGTAGCTCTCCGTGACCCATCAGGTGCTCATCTGTTGAAATATTACCTTGTGGTGGAGTTTTTATAAAATATATTTACAGGGGCGTCGTAGTTGGGTGAAAAGTGGGACCAAATTACCAGGGCCCCAAGTGGGGGGAGGGCCCCTGAGGAGTGAAATTTTATATTCCTTTAAATATAATTTTAAGATAAAATATTCAGAGAAGTTGTGTAATAAGGCTTTTTTTGTTATACATATGAGTTCTTGGATTAGTAGTAAGGTTAGTTGTAGGTAGTTGTGAACCTCGAGCTATCAGGGGGCCCATGACCACTGCTTGTGCATAGGGTCCAGAATTTGGTGCTACGCCCCTGTATATTTACATCACATTTCGCACCTGAAAGCAGTGAAGCAACTGGATTGGGTCAGAGAAGGAAATAACATAGATAGAAAAGATTTAAATAATTAAGGAAAAATGTTTGTTGGTTTAATGCACTCTATCAAATCTCCAAAATATATTGCTATATATTTATAATTGAAATAATACAACTGAATCAATTAAATGTTATTATATAATTTACAATATTAATAAGAGTAATAATAATATCAACAATAACAGAAACAATACTTAATAAAACATTATTATATAAATAACTGAATAAATAATTAAAATAATAGAATCTGTTTTTATCATTTTAATTAATGTATAATAATACTACTAAATAATAATGAATAAATAAATGTTCTATTTTTATATAAATATTAAATTATATTATTTATATTGTCATATACATAAAAAAAATCTTGTAATATTGTATTATCAATCCTGTTTCTAGATTTTAAATAGAAAAAGTGTTCTTAATATTATCATTACTATTATGAATATGATTATTATTACTTTATTATTATTTAGTCAGATGTTCTTTGAAAGTTATTAAATCCGTTGCACAAGTGTGACAAACTAAATACTGCACTTTCACGAGTGGTCTCATACTTTTGAATATTTTAAAACATTTTTCTTTGTTTCCGATATTCCCTCTTTTTTTTAGATATTTGACACTTGCGCTCCTGAATAGCTGCTAATGACTCACTATATCCACATCCCTTTCTTTGTCTCTCTGAACTCCTATCTTTGCACTCGGCCGAGAGACTGCGAGGGGTCGTGACCTCTGTGGCCTTTTGTTCCCTCAGTGAGTTGGGTTACAGACAGTGCTTCATCAGCCATGCTGTAGATGACCTTCTGTACTCCTGTCCCTCAGAGCTATGCGGGGCCATTGGCCTCTCTGCCTCAGTGTTAAAGCTGTCTTTTATAGAGCAGCCTGCCCCAGCAGCATGCTGGGAGACAAACAGAGACAAATGGGCTTGAGTTTTTTCTTCTTCAGAATAGTTAAATCAACAAGTGCGACAGAAAAAAAATTATGCAAGGTGGATATATATCAGTGCAATGATATCTCAGGCTTTCTTAAAAAAAAACTTTGCTAACTTTAAAATGATGGCAGTGTTGCTAAAGCTTAATGTCCTCTGTAAGAGGCTCTTAAAGCCGTTCCAAGACCTCTCAGGAAGTATTTAAAGCTCCGACGTGATGCTGTAAAAATAATTCAAAGAGCAGGAAGAGGAGTTATTAAACCGAAAGGAAAGTTGCAGAAGGCGGGAGGGGTGTTCAGACAGCAGGGGTCTTTGATGAGCGTATCCGGACCGGGCCGGATGAGAGCTGAGTAATATGGGGGAGCTTTATCCAGGTGCACACATTGTGCTCTTGAGTCTAGCACTCCTTTCTGCCTTCATCCGTCTCTCTTTCTTTCTCTTCCACTCATTCGCTCTCGTTCTCCCCCCTTTTCACTTCTCTGTCTATTCAGCTCAAGCGCCGGGAGTCAGATAGATGGTCCAGCTGCATCCTCTTGGTCACTATGTGCCAGTTTATTTAAGGTCTTCTTGGAACAGAGACCTCCCTGTAAATGTCTTAATATATAGCCTGTGTGTTCGTGTTTGTTCTCCGGAGAGCAAGTCACGGTCCCTAAATACATCTCAGGGTCGGTTAGATTTAGAACGCTGAGTAAATACTACACCGATTTTTTATGAGTGTTTGTATGAAAGGGAGTGTAGTCATGGCTTTCTCATTATGTTTCAGACCAAGGAGGTTCGTAACACCTGGAGAAAGCCATCCATTAGCATTCTCATTCATCTCAGTGGCGGTTTCTCAGAATGGAGCGAGAGCAAGAACAGTCCCACAAACATCACTAACGACAATCCTTGGATGTGACGGGAAAGGCTGAATTTAATAATAAGGATCATTTCATTTTACAGCCATTCAAAAGTTTGGTGTCAGTAAATTTTCTTGTCTCATGGCTGCACTTATTTGATCAAAGAGAGTAAAAACAGTGATAGAAGACACTTTAAAATGCAATGTATTATTTTTATTTTTTTATTTATTTTTTATCAGTGTTTAAACACTTAAATCTTAATATTTTTCTGTAAAAATAGCTATAACAGGTCCTTTTTTACTGAACTTTTTGAGTATTCTCATTTAAATATATTGAAAATATTCTATTGTATATAGAATCGAGTAGAATAGAATATAGAATAATATATTTACCACAACTGGCTCATATCAACTTATACCATAAAAGAATGAAAACTGCTTTCTGATACCCAGCATGGTCACTTGCATAGCGATAGTCAGGTTTGCCATTTTACATTTTGAATGGTCAGTCACACCACTTCTAGTTAGATTTCTCAAGCAGTTTTACCTTCAAAGCAGTACAGCCTTGATTGTTTTTTGGTCCATCAATATTGATCACCTGAAGAAACCCTAAAATCCCCTCCATCCTGATGTAAATGACTTTGCACTATTGATTAAATAATTTTAGATGTTGACATCCGCAGCATTAACGTTACTGGAAAAATGAAATTTATTCAAGCGACTTAATTATTCATTTTATTCATGTATGCATATTTATATATTCACTCATGTATTAATTTATGCAGATTTTTGGAAGCTGTAAAATGCCGGAGTCCCTCAATAGATATATGACTTCACATTACAAAACAAATCAGCCTGTCCTGCCTAGGAGGAGGTGATTCACAACTTTTATTGCACCAATACTGCCTACTCATCTGCGCTATCCCTGAGCAGCCTGCGCTCTCCTGCGTCATACAACAGTGTCCTCCCTGGGACCTTTAACTTCTGATGACCCCCGAGGGGTGGAGCTCTTCATTTCCTGCCCTGCTGGTGACTCACACCCATCAATGAAGGTGTTTATCAGTCTGACCTTTCATGACCTCTTCTGTTTCCTGCTGATGACTGGATGACCCCTGTTGGTGACCTCTTGTTGATTTTTATCTGCTTTTAACACATATCCAGTTTATGCCTCAATGCATCTTGTCAGAAGTGTCATGCTTGTTCATGATCTCATTCTTGATCCAAGTTGAATTTTTAAAGGCACATAATATAAATAAATTTAGGTTAATTTGGGATATAAAGTTACACAATATATGAATATATTCAATATATAAATATAACATATTTTTTCTTAAATATATACATATGCATGACTGTGTATTTATATATGCATAAAAAACAGTACACACACATATGTTATGTACATAAAAGCATTTATTTTATAACTGATAAGTCACGATTAATTGTTGCCCAGCACTAATATATACTCACTAAATAGATATATTGCCTAAACGAGACTAAACTGCCAAAAAATAGATGCACAATGACGTCCATGCCTCTAGCAACTCATAAATGTGTCATCATGACAGAGTATAATAATGTTTGTGTAATGCATGTGTATTTTAATTGCAAATAGATTTCCTTTTACATGTAACAAATCCATAGGAATTCTAAATAAGAATAAGATAAATGTGTGCATTATTTGTGTGTGACATATATAAGTCCCATTACGGGTGTTGCATTCAACTAGAAAATTCTCTTTAAAGATTTTTTGGCTTCCATCACATATAATTGTTTCATTTCATCTCAGCATATGGGACTGTAATCGTTGCTTTTCAGGCAGCTGAAACAATAAGCATTTTGATTAAAGATCCAATATGACCAATTACCACACTGTAACTAGCCATGTTGGCAGAATGCGGATGACAGAAGATCTTTAATGGCTTGTACATTGCATAACAGCACGGATGAACAAAATCTGTTATTACCGTATTAAAATACAGGATGAACATATTTATCACTGCAAAAATGAGTTTAAAAGATTGGATTGCTTGGCAGTCGGCGTTGTCTTGCTAGAAAATTACAGATACAGTTTACAAGGTGACCCTAAAAAATCATTTATAATGTTTTCCAGGGAAAAATGCCACCAAAAAAGTGCAAAATATATCCGATTTGTGAATGCGAGTTTGCTGTGTATGTAAAAATAGCACTTACTGGGATTTGTGCTACCTGGTCTCCTAGCATAAATGTACCTAGGTGCACTTTTTAGCGAGACATGAAATACGTACCAATAAGTACATCAGTGCAGTTTCCAAAAGAAATGAACACTAGAGGCAGTTTAAGTGCCATTTCTCTTTGAAACTGGGGCGAAGCTTGCAGTAAGGCACGTAAAAACGGTCATGCACAAAAAGTGCGCAGAGGTACATATTTTTATGAGACCAGGTTGGATTTGTCTTAAAAATATTATCAGTATTACAAATCCTAATATTTTTATGCCTGAGCATAGGCATGTGTTTGCCAAAACACTTGTTAAATCAGTTTAAATGCAGCTTAGTCTTGCTATGCACAAGTAAGAAAAGCTTTTTAATCCACGGCCACAACAAAAGGTGCATCTGCAAGTGTTTTGTTCAGTCTACATGCCCTTGCGTTTTTTAAGTTACCTCAAAAGCAAGGCCAGGAGCACGGACTAGAGATGCAGGAAGAGGCATGGGAGGGGCAGAGCCTTCATTGTCTCCTTGAGGACCTTGGTACACTTCATCATACATTCCTTTTCATCTCAGCGTCCTCAACTTCCAACGCTTTTCCGCATCGCTGGCGCTGGAACGCACGCTACGTGATCAGGGTGCACCTGCCGGCTGTGGGAATTGACCCGCTATCCTCAGTTTAGATGTCAATAGTGGGCAATTTTTTCCCTCTTCCTCAAGGTCATTGTGACCTGGAGTGAATCCATAAGAGACTAGCCTAATTACTGAGCAACAACAGGCAGTGCTGCAATAACCTAATTATTCTTGGCATATATTAGATAAAGGGGCCTATTGCTGGCTTTCCTGCAAGGGGCCTGTTGAAAAGGAATCTGATTTCCCCAAATACTTCTTCACCAGATCGTTCCTTGTGTTAATTGGGCATTTTAAAGCAATGAGGGATACCTCTTTCTTGCAAGCTGAGGTGCTCTTGGAGGGAAAGGGACAATGAACTCAAAAATTTAAATTATGCTATAATTTGCTTACCCTTGAAAGACGAATGCAAATTTTTGGTAAACACATTTCTGCCTGTTTGTTTTTCATACAATGATAAATTGGAATATTATTTGAAATATCATATTGAGCTTAGTCATTACAGGATTAATTTACATTTTAAAATTATTATTAATATTGAAATAGATTTAATATACAATTTGTTGGCTATTTTATTTTAATTGTGATAATATTTCACAATATTACTATTATTTACTGTGTTTGAAAATGACATCAAGACTTAAAAAACAGTGTTATTTATATAAATTATTCCAGACTTGACCAGTAGTGTATATGAGATACAAATTATTATTATTAATAAATAATATAGCCTAATTACTTATTCCATTATCATACACAAATAAATTCAATTATTTGTTACATTTTTCAGCCCACAAATTCAATTATTTTATTTCATTTTAAACCATAATAACTTGTAAGATTGTAAGGTCACTGCAGGACATTGATTTTGGGAGCTCTCAATTTGAAATGTTTTCCGCCCCAGTTTGCTTAACCTCCACTAACAGCTGACTTTTAGCTTTGGTAGATGTTGTGATAATAAAGTCAATGTTGAGTGGATCTATGGAGTTTTATTTATGGATCTGTTTCTCATCAGTCACTCCTACCCCTGAATAAGACACATTGTGCAGTGGACAGCAAACTAATGCAAGTTTCCCTGCAGGCCATACCAGTGTGATCCTCATTGACCATGTCATGATGAAATAGCTTCAGCTATAGGCAGCTGGCTTTCTTATAATACACCTACAGGTCAGCAGCCAGAGTTCCTCGCTTTGTTATGGCCACAGTAAAGAGAAAGGTCTTTGGATGCATGTCCTCATAGTGACTCACTATCTATAAACAGGTAATTAAGCTAAAATACATGTAGCTTATATTTGGATGTGCTCTGTCAGAAATAGAGTCTAGATTTTTTTTGCATTATTTGATTAGTTCCATTCATCATTTCTCCCCCTATACTGTCAGACCCACAACTATATTTTTGAGTCCCAGCTCACCAGTTGAGACCTATTTAAGTGTGCATAAGAGTGCAAACCTGTGTCCTGTTCTGTATTGTCTATGTCAAACTGCTGTCAGAGTATGAGCTGACAGAGGCTGAATTATTCTTCCAGAGATGAATGCTGCAATGTTTTCATGGAAGCGCTGGTGCAACAAGACTTCATATTCAGCAGATCAATGTGGCATCCAGTAACATGTTGGGTTGCCTTCTGAGTGCGTCTCGTGTCTGCATAACTGCGTGTATGTGTGTGTGTGTGTGTGTGTGGGTATACTGTGCATACTAGTGTGAGGGAGTGTGGTGTTGAACAGCAAAGGCTGATCATGGTGTTTGAGCTTGTAGCCGTTGATGCATGAAATGGAACTCAGACAAGCAGTCTGCTTAAGCCTGTCCCCATGTCCTTCTCCAGATACCTACATCACTCCATTGATGGAAGTGGGGGTAGAGGTAAAGCTGGCCTTGAGTTTGTAAGTCCTGTAATTCAGACACAGACATGTTTACAGTCCAGAAAACGCTACACAAATTCTCTAATTAAGAACTTAATAAAGGAGGCCAGCAGGTCACGAAGGATGAGCCGTGATAAATTAGACAACTTTTAAAAAGCCTATTTATTAAGCACACACTGTTATTTAAAGCAAATGTACATTTCTGTAGAAATACTAGGATTTATTTCTAAATAGGGGTAATTAGTAGTACCTAATGAATATATATATATATACACATAGCATGGAAACCATTTTCAGTAGATTATTTTACCGCGCACATACCTGTACAGTGATATGGAAAATATAAATATTAAAATAGATAACCATCGACCTTTTTTAATTATCTTTGGTTGATTTAATTGCTTCTAATACATTAAATCCATCATTAAATTAATGCAGATTTCTTTCTGTGGTGCAATAAATGCCAAACTAAAGGTTGTTAATTAGGTAACTAGGTCAACGCTAGTTTAGCATAATATAACAATGTTTGTTAATGCAATTAATTAAAGTTAACACACAGTTTCCAATAAAATCTGGTATTTATTAGGCTCAGAGTCTTGAAGGACAGGCCTTAGGACAAAAACATTGACAACCTGTGTAGACATTGTAGCCATTTAGCATTAATCCTAATTTTTTATTCTATTAATAATTCTCATAATTCTTTTATACTTCTCATACTTTATATTTTACTACAGACTTGTTTATGCTTGTGTTGTGTAACTGCGTACCCACAAATAACAGACTCTGAAATGTCACAAAATAGGTGCAAAAGGCTACAGCCCTTGGGATTCGGAGATCTGTCTTCTGACCTCCAAAAGCAAAGTAGCAGGTTAATGAACACCCATTACAACAAATCACACATGAGCTTGGAATGCTAATCGGGTCTTAATTGCAAACCCGCTACCAATGGAAAATGCACACTTCTGCAAATGGCAGATGCTTGATCCTGATCAATAGCAGGCATGCAACTATCAATTGCAAAATCAATCCTGTTGTATTTGGTTCTCCAATCTTCTGTCTTGTTGGAAATAAGGGCTCTAACAGAGTGGCCAAGGATAACAAGCTTGACCACTGAGACCTTTGTCTTTATCTGTTAATGGGTCAGTCCTCAAGTCTCCAGTGACCTGAGGCTGGTGTGGTTCTTCACCACAGCGTGTATGTCTTTTTTTCATTGCTTAAAGGGAAATTTACTCACACTCATATTGTCCCAAATTTGTATGCGTTACTTACATTTGTACATAAAAGAATGATTAAAGTCAGTTTAGTCCAAAGCAGCTTCTTAAAGTGACACAGGTTTTTCATTTCAAGAGGGTGAATAAATTATAATGGAATTGTAATATTTGGTGAACTGTCCCTTTAAGATGTCTTATGACTTCAAGCATCATAAATACCTGAAGGCCTACGGTGTCTTATTATTTCGCAGTGCACCGAAAAGGCTAGATATTTACTGCTCTGTGTTAATAAGGAATATTTAATGAGACAACACAGGTCGTAAACCAAGCAAATGTTCATTTCTGAATGCTGTCAAACACCAGAAGTGCTCCCTCTTTCCCCATATTTCACATAAGCCTATCTATTAAACGACTTTCAATGCACCAATTTGTCTTTGGCAGATGAATGTCCTTGTTGGCAAAAGATTGCCTCGGTCGCTCCGTTTTAGCCAGTAAATGCCATCTGTGATTGACAGAGAGATACGAGCCAAGAGTACATGGCTGGGCAAATGGTGTCCAGTAAATGCAAAAGCAACATGGATTATGGTTTGATTCGTTGAAGGATGATGTTTACTGAGGATTTCACATCAATTCTCTGACACTACTAATGTACTAATGTTTTAAAGCCCTAGAGGATGGAATGGACTTTTCATCTGATCTGACCTTTGAACTTTCATGCCACATGACTTAAAAACAAGCATCACGGTTCAGGTCACTTTTTTGTTGGCATTCATAGTTCAGAATGGTGCAGTGGTTTGATATTAGACATCATTGAATTGTTTGAAGAGGGCAAATGGGGTCAGGGTGCAAAGATTTAATGGTTTGATGCTTGTTTTTAAATAGTTATAGAAATAATATCACACACCAGAATTAGATTTTTTTATATATACATAAATAACTCTTTGTTTTCTACATCAAGACAGTGTTATTGTAGTATTATTCAAAAATCAGCATGTTTTTTTTTTTTATTTGAATTTTGGTTCACATTTTAGTAATTTCGGGTTTTACTTTTTTTTGTTGTTTTCATTTTATTATTTTTTGTTTTATTTTTAAACTAATTTATTTATATTACACACATACACATGTGTGTAATATTAGAAATATATATATATATATATACAGTATTCTTTCTTTTTCTTATATAAGTATAGTTCTAATTCTTTATAATAAACCTACAGAGAGTATTTTCATGGCCAAATACTAAAATATGGTTCACCAGTATGGAGTATCAATATTGTAGATATTTCGATAAAACTACATTTTTATACAGTATATCATATTTGTGGATTCACTTCAAAACTTAAATGCAAAAAGTTACATTAAATAAAAGTGGCTGCTAAATGCATAAATGCAAAACCCACAACCCCTGATTGTGATATCAAGGCTTCGTTCACCTTGAGCACAAAGTTATTTTCAGAGAATAATAACGAAGGGCGTCGTAGATAAGGAGCTCGGCGGACAAGGACAAGTGAAAATAATGCCGTGCAAATGTGCCGCAATTGAGGAGGCCCTTTTGAGAGATCACCGGTGGTTTAAATTGCAAAGATGAGCGTCAAAATGGATGAGGCGTCTTCAGGCTCTCTGGCGCTCGCCTTTGCGATTTGCAGTAATTACTCATTGAATGGGGGACATCAAGAAGCTGCTGACGCCGTCTCGTTTTTCAGCAATAACAGAGCGCTTTCCACATCGCTCTGCGTCACAATCATTCAGTCACCTGGAAATGCGTGTCCCTCACCGCACAACAAGGCATACGAGCAAAGTTTTCACATGCTTCTGCTGTGTATTGATCAATGCGGAGGAGGAACGGAACATAATACTACATGACCTCTGTTGACATTATAATGTTGCATTATTTGGTAATAGTGAGGAAAGTGATGACAGCCTAAAAAGGCCGCTGCACAAGTATAATAGCTGACCCGTGTACATTTTGCATAGACAAAGATAAGGAGATAGAAACCCCCACGAGGGGCGAGAGAGACAAAGAGAGCGAGAGAGAGAAAAGTGTGGGAGTAAAGCGGGAGAAAAGAGAGCGAGAGCGAGAGAGTGTGGTCTGATAATGGAGGGCAGGGGAAGGTTGCTGACCTGCAGATCATTCTAGGGGTTGTGTTACAGAGGCAGGACAAGGTCAGCCTCCTTAGTTTACCACTGTGGTTTCATCATCTGTGTTTTATTTAGTATCACAAACAAATTCGGAAATACCCTTAAATAGACATTACTGAGCATCCGACCCAAATGGCATCGTTTCTTTTCTCTGTGACGAAAGGGAGAGCAGTGGGAATGTGGACGAATAACCGAGTGAAGATTATTCAGATTATTCAATCGTAGCTCAATTATAAAACACAGTTGACTTTCATTTATGTACATATGGATATGAATGCAGTAGTACTGGAATGGTAACAAGGGTTCTACCACAATCAAGGCCCAGGAACGTAATAATCCTTGTGACATCAGTGGGTTCAACTGTAATATTTCAAAGAATACTTTTTTGCACAAAAAAAAGACTTTATTCAACAATTTGTCTCCTTCGCATCTCCCTGGCGACATTTCGGACAGCTATCACGACGTATATGCGCTTTACTTGATCTGTACGTCAACAATGTATGCTGTTCTATGACAGAAGCACCACACACTTATGTTGCTACGTGATGTCACATGGATTATTTTAACAATGTCCTTACTACGTTTCTGAGCTTGGTAGTGACCTTGCTGTCTATAAGAGAGCTCCTGGAATAACTCATAAAAAATCAAATGAAATTAAAAAATGACATAAAATGTAATAAAAATATCTGTGTTCTGAATATAAACGAAGGTCTTACAGGTTTAGAATGAGTAATTAAGTACATAATTTAAATTTTTGGGTGAACTATCCCTTTAATGGATGTTTCATTATCTACACTACTCATAGTTTGTCCCTGTTTTTTAAAATCAAATTTAAATAAAATGAATTGATACAATATTGCAGTATTTATTAGACAAGACTTATCAATCCACAGCACTATTAATTTCATTTTCATCGTTTTTCATCCCCATTATTTAAAACAATTTTTTTTTTGATTAAGTTCCTTTTTATCTATTTTATTCCTTTTTTAAACATATATTTTAATATTTTCTATATTACCACTTTATATTGATAGAGGTAAAATGGGAATATATACAGTATTTATATACACATCAAAATACAAAAAATCTCAACTTTTAAAAACTGACAGACAGGAAAATATAAGGTCGGGGGGTTGGGGGATCATAGAATTATCCATTCTATATTTTAGTCAAAATAAATAATCTCTATTGAGATTGTAAAAAATGTGCTGCAAATGAGTCTCTTTTCTAAACGTCATGCACAGACCCATAGTTGAAGAAACACCCAGTTTCTAATTTCATCATTGTTGTTTTCAGAATTTCTAATCCAGTCTTATCGTTTCATAATTGGAATCAGTTGGACTCAGGATATCTACTTCCATTACTTCCAGCTCATAAAGTAACTTTATGAAGCTTGTCCCTTTCACTCAAGACCATTTGCGTTCACACACACACACACACACACACACTTTTCAAGTCACAAACCCCCCCCCCATTCCCTACAAAACATGTTCTTCTTGCGGTGAGTCACCAGCAGCGCTGCCCTTAACACTGAGAATCCCAGACAGACGAATATTCAGCCCTGTGTTCTTTTGTAAGCGGTGTCAGTATCACCCCAGTGACTTGCTAGCATTGGGCAAGGGGTCATTGGCTGTTAACCTTTGGACCTGTAATAGAGAGTAATGGGATTTTAGTTATGAATGGTGGGGCCTGTCCCGTATGCCAGGGCACGGCAGCGCTCTGTGCCCCAGACTACCTCCTGCAGTTCTGGTAATGAGTAATCAGGGCAACAGCATGTCAATAGCTTGCTGTGAACTGGACTGACCCTGCTTGCATTTTCTCTCTGGTAGCACGGCAGCAAGAGCTGGTAAGCGGCTTGACCACCCACCCCCATCCCCCAAACATGGCACACTCTGGCCTTCTGCGTATGTATTTGTCTTAAAAACATGCTGCAAAGCACTAAAAACAACATTTGATACAACAACATAAAATGCCTGTTGGATATCCAATGGCACAAAAATTTGCGCAAATTTGTCAAAAAAAAAATAAAGTGATTGTTTTTCTTGTATAATATTTATGTATGCTTAAAGAATTTAAATGCAAATTCAAGTTTTTAAAAAATTGAATTTGCAATTACATAATTTTCATAATTTATTGATTTTATTCCATTAAAATGCATTAATATCTAAAAAAACTAATTATAGTATTATATATTCAGGCTATATAGATGCACACCAATAGATACATTAAGTTATTATATTAACAATAATCAGTCATACTGTAACATGTTATTATTTTATGCATATTTGGAGACATTTATTATTTTTAGATATTTATTATTTTATACAATTTAGACACACATGCAATATATATATATATATATATATATATATTGCTGTCAAACAATTAATCGTGATTAATCACATGCAAAATCAAAGTTTTTGTTTGCATAATATATGTGTGTGCTCTGTGTATATTTATTATGTATTTAGAAAAGCACACACATACAGTAAATATTTAGAAAATATTTCCATGTATTTCTATGTCCATATTTAGATTTATATAATTTATTTTATAATAAAATGTATTTACTATATAAACATATTTTCTGATATATGCATGCATGTGTGTTTATATATATATATATATATATATACATAAATTAGCACACATACATATATTATAAAAACTTTTATTTTGGATGCTTGCGATTCCATAAAAAAATTTGTGTATTTTTATATGTTATATAATTTTTATTTCTATATCATAGATTTGTGGACTAATTGACATAAAGAAAGTCTGATTCAAAGATCCAATCTGTGGTGAAGGACAGAGGGTAAAGTCCTAGAAAACAGTGTGAGGAAGCAAAAACAACATTGCTGGGTAAATTCTACCAAGGTGCCCTCCCCGTCCTCTCTGTTAGTCCTCTCCCTCCTTTGATTTTTTGGCTCACTGAAAGAGAAAATGATGTAGGAGAAGACTGCGTTGGCCACAGCTGGATAATTCTTCTCTTTGCCCTAATTAAAGATCCTTTCTGTAATTATGCTGGTTGCTTTGGAGTGGGAAAGGCCTGGGCAGGATCCAGTTTATTAACCAGGGACTCTGGCAATCTAAGAGGGATCATAAAAATCAGAACGATGAAACTTTTAATGTACATAATCGAGAAATCGCTTTGATCAGTTAGGAAGTTTTACATAAAACACACCAAGCTTACATTCTGTAAAGTTAAAACACGCTTTGCCTCTTAAACATAATGAACGTTACGTGAGTAGGCATTGGTAAAACTAGGATAAGCCTACAATGACTTTACAATTTAAGAGCTCTAAGTTTGACAGATGAATAAAACCAGCCCAGCTTCAAAAAAAAAAAAAAGCTCATTGAACCCTTCGACACTGGGGACCAACTCAAAGTCTTTTCTAAGAATAGATAGCCTTACTCAAAAGCACAATGCATTGACTCAGAATAGTCTTCACGATTACAGGCCAAGGCCCTGGTAAATGAGTTCAAGCCCAGGCCCTTGAGACAATGCACGTAACAGCCTTGTGCTCCACTTCCAGACAGTCCTTGATGATTTTCCTGTTTTCTCTCTCTCTCTCTCTCTCTTTTTTTTTTTTTTTGGAGAGACCTTCTCCTGCTATCTGATATTCTAATGAGCGAAAGGCATAGCAAAGTGCTCCACCCCAACCACCCGTGGAACGAGCCAGGAGGATTACTCCAAGAGCGCAAAGTAGGTCAACAAGATGTGAAAACAAAGCATGCGAGGAGAATGAATGGCACGCCACAAAAGAGCGAGCAGGTCTGACACATCGCCGCAGCGCTTTGGCGGGGCTCCACTCCCCCTCAGCACACATCCACCGCGACACATGTGGATCAGCGCCTGACCTGCTTCTCAGCTCCCCGTCTGCGCAAAGCGTCTCATAGACGGACAATTCTGACATGTTTTTGAAAGAATATAGGACATGCCAGAAAAAGAAACTCATTAAAAAATAATAACAAAAAAAAAAATGAGCCAACTGTGGTAGTAATCTTTGGGACACAAAGCCTATGTCGTGTTGTTGACTAGTAAGAAGACTTGCATTTCAGGTTTTGGGACATCAAATATTAATCCCAGTGGTGTCAGCTTAAAATGATAATTAAATTAATACAATTTAATAAACCTATATAAACAAAACTCAATCCATATAATTACTGTTTTCCTTCTGAACTTCTCATCTATATGATGATTTATCATATGATTATGATTGTCATCCAAGTCCATAAACGTCTTCTGGTAAATTTTTTTATTTATGAGTTGGGTTGTAAGTCATGATTACGATGTCAGGTGCATTCAAGTCATTTGCTCAAGAATGATATGGTGATTCTTCAACTATACAAATGTACATCAGTGTTTTTCTTACTTTGTTTTTATTCGATTTATGAAGGTGCTGTAAATGGATTCATAATAAATCATAATTATTACATTAATAAATAAAGCATATTTTGCACATGCAACTTTAGACTCTGCATCCATAGCATTGGCTAAGATTTTTTCTCTCTGACATGGAAACTCAGGAGTCAGGACTAAATTTCTTAATTTCCCGCATATATTTACGACGTTGTCTGTTCATGTGCGATTAAAGCCCGTTCACACTAGAAGCGATACGCAGCAACAAGGCGACACGATCCCATTCATTTCAATGGAGAGCTGGCGACACGAGCGTTAGCGACCATTGGCGATCAGATGGGGCGTGTGCAGCGACATGACAAAGTTGAGAATCTCTCAATTTTATGCAAATGAAAAACGACTTTTGGGAGCCATAGCCAATAGGAAAGAAGATGGTAGTGCTCATGTAATATTCGTTACTAGGCAACCTGAAAACGCTCACTAGCGACCTCATTAAAATTCAACGCTAGTGTGAACTGGGCCTAACTCGTAAATACTATCTTTCCAACATTAATTGAATGCATTTCAACGTTTTTTTGTTTACAATAAAACTAGCTAAGATGAATGTACAAAATACAATAGTATGCTACTGGAACGCACATCCTACATCTGATGCACATCCTTATTCAACAGTTTATAGAAGTAACATTCGATGTTGCAACTTGCCTAAACATGAACTTCCCAGGATGACATGAACACATCTAAAGTCAATTGCTGTCTATCTATTGTGGAAATATTTCTGCCACAGTAATGACGTAATATTTTGAGAATACCGTTTATATTATTTGATTACATTTACTAATATGTGACATATTAACCATATGGGAGGCTTAATTTGGTAATAATTATCAGACATTTGATCTGAAAACATTCAATGCCGCAAAGCCCTTTAACATTGTTATGAGAACTGACTATACCTGTAGACTCTGTGAAAGCCTGGAAGTGAATAGCTAGATCTGGGATGTTCGCCGGTGACATTTACCCAGCGTTAAATCTCACAAAGGGCCAAGATGACCCTCCACCTGATGACTTAGCAGCCCTGGCTCTGAGCACCTCACCCTGCGGTCCTATTCAACTCCAATCCTCATTCGGTCAGCTTTCCTTTAGCACGTACCCTAAATGGAAGCAGCGCACAATGAGAAATGAGATACTTGCCCCATTCAGTGTGATCTGTGGATTATAATGTGAGATCCTTCACATGGAGGAGACAGTCGCCCAAGGCAAAATAAATGTGGGACCTCAGCACGTTGATAAAAGGTATGCTCATGTAGAGATTAACATAAGTAATTTGTCACGGAAAAGTCCAGCTTTTGATAGGGTTACCCCATTCAAATGTAGGATTATCACATGCCTTCCTCAGGACAAAGGAGAAATATTAACCATTTGTGCCAGCGGGATTCAAGGGAGATTTACTCAAATGACATTTTATTGCTAGGAGGAGTCAAAGCATCTTTTTTGGAGTGGAATGGAATACATATTAATATATTCAACATCAACGTTTTGAAAAATGCATCTAGTATTTCATAGTTCGACTGTTCGGTGCATTAGATAAACTGTGAAGCAGGTGATGCGCAGCTCATACACCCCTAACCCTTTAGATTCCCCAAAGCTAGGTCAGTGATTTTCCATGCTTAAGCATTCGGATAAAAAGGGAACAAGGCCAATGAGAATTGGAAGTCCCTTTGGGAGAAATTGGGAGACTGTACGTGGGTAAGATGTGAACTGTGGTGATGCCACACATGGCTGCACAATGTGCACACAGTGAGGCCTTTCCTCTGTAAAACGCCAAGTCTTCCGCCCCCGCTCTCCGTTCTGCCACACAAGCACAGAAAGCCACAGTGTGTCACAACCCTGCACATAAAACACTCATGGGGTTATTTCCTTTTCTCCATCTCTTTCTCCTCCACTTCCCCCCTCATTCGCTGTCTTGAGATCTTCAGCCACATTGCTCTACAGAAGCCGGTATCTGCGATGTCTTGTAAACACCTGATTATTGCTCTCTGAAATGAATAATAAATGTTTTAGTTGAGATATGATTTGATAAGTTCTCGTTTTCACATACAACAAACAACATAATGCTCCCTCTCCACTGAGATCTCAATGGGAGGACGTTTGTCTTTTATTTTCACTGCTTCTTCTTTGGACGCTGAAACCGTGCCAGATCTTAAGCAGCCATAATAGCAACCTTACTTTCTCTGAAATGTAGTGCGGTATATGTGGGCCGCATGCATAAACAGCAGTTATTGATCTGCATCGCTCAGGGAAATAACGAGGGTTACATTACGATACAAGGCCTAAATCCACAGGGTGTCTCACCTCATACAAGCACACATCCAAAAGCCACAACGCTTCCCCTGGCCAACACATCTTAGATGGCGAAACCAACTAAAAGCCACTGTCTAAGTATTTTGTCCCATTAACCAACTAGTAGGGATATTGACATTCTCTAAACAAAAAACAAATAATTGACACTTTAATGGACAGGAAACACTCCAGTATATATGGACGCCAACCTCAGGCTAAAACAAGCAATTAACCCCTCTGAGCAATCTGAATGCTTTGCCAAATTAGTTGAAAATGCAACATCGTAGCACTTAAAAGTGAACAAGGAGATAAAGTGAAGAGTTGTCACATTTTTTACTTCACTGAATATTTCTCAGGGTTGGTTTAGTTTTAGTCTTGGCTACAATAAAGCTATTGCAATTTTACAATATTATTGACCATAAAAACATGTTCATCAATAGGCAGGCATGTTCTACCACTACATGGGGTTAGTTGTCACAATGGAAACTGCATTTAAATAT
>JAUMHP010000068.1:11620624-11636427 GCA_032361065.1 Enteromius trimaculatus
ATATCAGCAATGACTGAAGCTGTAATATAATTAAGAAACTGCAAAATCTTGCTCCCCCCCCCATATTTTCCATGTCATATTCGGCACATTTATCTAAAGCAACTTCCATTGCATTCAAGATATATCTTGTTTTTCCTGAAAATCAACCCCATGTGTTGCTAGCATCATGCCATATTATGTGATCTAAAGGAAGACCTTTATCAGTTTTTATTTGAAAGCAACATATAAAACCACTGCTAGAAAGGATTTGGATTGAACTGTGTATAGTTGCTGACATTGTGACCACTAGCCCTTATTTTCCTCTATGCACCCTCAAAACTTTAGCATTGGTTTGACCCAGTTCTAGTTAATTAAAAAAAAACTATGCGTGACAAAACGTCTGTGACAGACACTAACAAGCTGCTGAATAACTTTTTGACAGCTTCACTGAATTGTTGTTAGGCGCCAAGACCTTTGAACATATTGCTTGAGGAAATGTACATTGTCATATGAAGATAAAGTGACAAAACCTCATCATCAGCAGTTCAACACAATACTAGACTCGCAGCTTGGTTCTGGGCATCAATTAACACAAGTTATCACTTAGCAATTTTGCGCTACGGCAATGATATTGAATTGTTTGATTTTGCCAGCCACTGCAGTCATATTTATATTTTATGCAGCTGCATATGTAGGCAGTGTTCATTGCGCTCTCACTTCACAATGCCTATTTTCAGTGACCGTGTCAATATTGTGTTAAACAGTAATTTTCCTCTCAATGGTGGCCTCTTTGGCAAGACCAGCAACCTTTGTATTTGAGTCCAAAGGGGAGATGGCAGTTTGCGCTTCTCACCCCATATCCTTGTTTGCACCTGCCTGCCTAGGGAGCCTTTGCTCTTCCTGGTCATTGAAGGTTCAAGGGAAATCAGCGGAATCAAAGGTCATTGTCTTCTGGCAGACCTAATGTTTCCCTTTGTGACCGTCACATGCTGAGGCCAAAGTCTCTTTGTTTTTGCCTTTGCTCTTTGGTCGGGGATCAGTGTTTGAGCCACTAGTCCTTTCTAGAATCACCCAGAGGAAATGGATGTGTTATTTAAACCCATTATTATACTTTAAAGGAAGCATACTAGCATTACTTTGATTCTGCTGTGATAAAAGGGGTTTCTAGTGTCTGAGTGCTGGTAGAATATTCTATAAATATACACAACTGAAGCACAACCTTTTTTTTTTTTTTTTGCATAACATGATATTCCTACAAATTTGGATGTAGTGCATTGAGCATCTCATCATTTTTCTGTTTTAAACTAATAATAAAACCCACTTTGTACACTAATAATGTCAAAACTATATTATCGCCCAATGATTGAAGTTGGAGATACAGTATTCTACATACCTGTATAGTCAAATAAAGCAGTATATACTATTACAGCAAATCTCAGTTGTGTGATCATTTGTATTGTTGCAAAATGTAAGCTATATTATCACAAAGCTCTCTATACAAAGTTTTTTTTTTATTATAAAATTAAAAAACTAAGTTTCTGCAAATAAATATATATATATACTTGGATATGTATATACAGTATATATTTGCATAGGGTGATATATAAATTATCGCAGCTTTAATCTGCAAAACGCAACTATAAGGTGTGACGATATTAACTGTTATAAGCATTACCATCATGCTTCTCTATAAAGAGGCTTTAAAACACTGTGCATTGTGAAGAGCGCTGTACAAATATGAACACTTTATTTGGATAGTGACTTAACATTTCACTTTGAATCTTTAACTTTAACCATATCTAGTCAGTGAACTCTGAAAATGTGTAAACATCACACAGGAGCAAAAGGTTTTTCTCACAGCTTGTCAACACAGCAGTGAAACATGTGACTGCGTTGGGAGGGAGAGGGAATGTACTGTATAGTAAGGAGGGGCAGCTGGGATGTTAACATCTCTTTGTATGCAAGAGAAAAACTGTGAAAAACTTGATGGCTGATACTATGTCCCATCAGGATATAGCCCATCTGTAACCCCAGCGGGGCATGTTTACTCCAGCCAGAACTGTTGACTGGTCATATGGGGTCCCAAGAGGTGTGAATTTGGTGTAAAAGCTGTGTCTTCTCAAGGCACAGAAAGGCTGAACTAGGCAGACTGTGACATAAAACACTGTTTTAATGTTTAGTTTAATGTTTGTCACATTCATTTTTACTTTTAGCCTATTTGTGATAGATAGATAGATTTGAGATAGATAGATATTGCTTTATGCAAAGGGGAATGGGAAGGAAAAAACATTTCTGGATTAAAGGATTGCAGGCATGAATTTACATCTGAGAGTTCAGTCTGAGAGTCATGTGTGATCCTTTTCTGTGCTGCTTACATGTGATCATACAAGCCATGATCTGATTTAAAGCACTGGGTTAGGAAGAGGACAGATAGTTAAGCTGTGGCTTTAAGGGTGGCGTCCATTAGCATGAGGAAGTCCGAATCATCTTAGCGATTCGATTCGCTCGGGTGATTCATTGTAGTGAGCCGATTTAACGATTCAGTAATTCATTTGAGTCATCACTCAAAAGGCTTCCCAGAAGTCATTTTACACGTCTTTGTTTTGCTATAAAATGTAGTTAAATACGGGTAAAATGGAGCAAAATCTCTTATTAAGTAGCCTATAATTAGGCTATGTGTATTCAATTTAGTCTCAATCTTATTTATTTTTTGCATCTATGTGTCGTTGTCTCTGTGTACTTTAAGCTTGTGACACTAAAACAAATGTATTCACAAATTCATAATGTGGCAATAGCTCTGACTTCTGAACATGTCATCCACCTCATCGTTTTTCCAAGTTGGGCGAATGAAAAATATGTTTTCTTCTTTTCTTTTTCCTTTCCTTCTCTTTTTAACGGACCACAACAATAAAATTAATGTATTGTGCAGCAACTCTAATGTTTTAGAAAGGCTAAGTAATTATGGTGTTAATTCTGCTTAACATAATAAACCTTTTTCCATATGAAGGTACACTTACGATATTTACAAACGAATCGGTTCTGTCGAATCATTACAAGAATGATTCACTTGCGAATCGGGTCTCACTAGCGTCCATGAGGGTAGGAGGAGTGAACATGGCATTGCAGAGTGCCGGGGATACCTTGAATAAACAATTCAGTCAAGCGACTGACTGCAGGACTCAAGAGCACTAGAAAACCGCACATGTGGGGAATAGACGCTGTCAGCCCCATTCACCTTCCCGGTTTATTTTTTTAAATTTATTTTATATATCTCAATTGTTCGTAAAGAGAAATATCATATACGCGTCTCCGACTGTTCCCTGAATGCTGCATAATTTTCGGGATTCTCTTTTTTTTTTACCATCCGCGCAGGTAAGGCTGGGTGTGAAAATAACATTTCTGGTATATCTATTTATTCGTTTGTTTTATCCGTGCATTAGCAACAAAGCCAGAATCCGCTGTGTAAGTGCATGGCTTGTGCGTATATAAAATAAGCAGGGGATATAATGGGGTGGTGGGAGCTGACGTTTCCATTTTGAGTCTTCATTTATTTCATTGAATGTTTACATGCAGGCATGCGCGTATAATATGTGCGTTATATATTTATCTATCTATCTAATAATTCTCTTTGATCAAACGATTAACGTTACATGAAAGCGACAAGGACTTACTTCCTTTATAAGCATCCCCTACCAGAATTTAGGCTACTCAAGTACATTTATAGAGGCTGCTGGCAAGCACGTGAAATGTGATATAAAAGAGTGTTGTTGTGCTAATAGTAGCCGAACCGAGTTAAAGCACTAGATACATTGTTACTGTGGTTGTGATAAGAGGATGGCTCTGGCACCTTGCTTACCTCATGTTTAGTCTAAGCCAGACTCTTCGAAGTGTTTGTGTGAAATCTTTCAAGTGCCTCAAGATCTTTATCGAGAAACATGAAATAACCTCAACGCTTTCTCACGAAATCCTGTGTTTTCTTCTGAAAATATTGTGTTTAGTGGCTTATGAGATGTGTAAGAAGAACAAGATATGATTCATATTTAAAAAAAAAAAAAAAAAATAGTACTAGATAAATAGTACTTAGTGTTTTGGGATTTAAATGTGAATCTTTTTCATTATTATTATTATTATTATTATTTTTTTTTTTTTAATTAAGTTTTACAAATGAACAGAACTTTTATGAAATAGCTTAACAATTATATACACTGATAAGATGCTCTAGTCATATAACCAATGTTGTTTTATTCTGTCTATTTATTTCCTATAGAAAATGCTGTTTTATTTTATGTTGAGGTGGTTGCCCCAGTGGGTGCAGCCATGCTACTTTACATGTTAATTCTGCTATTAATAATATTTACTTTATTTTATACTTTTAAAAAGTAGGTGTTTTGACATAAACACAGATATAAAAAAACGCCAATGTTGGCCACTGGTCCACAGACAGAAATCGCAATAGTTTGTGAGCTGTATTATAACGTGAACCACCAACAATGTACACAAATGCAATGTGATTAAATCCGACAATATTTATTATAAGTATTTGTAAAGTTTGTTTGAAACAGAGAAAAACAAAAAATAAACTAATTTAGTGTAGCAGCAGTAGTTAGTAAACATACTACTTGTCTCCAGGCCAGTAGGTGTCAGTATAATGTAACTGACTGTACCTTTACATATCGTACATTTAGGCCTCTGGCTTTTGTTGTGTTTCTCAAATCAGTGTGAAGCTGTTAACATCAACAGGACCTGAAGTATATAATGTTCAGGGTGTTGACTCATAGGTACTTTTAGAATAAATATACCTCATGACATTTGACAGTATTGAATGAGCGTGGTGCTGAGCCCAGCTGTACGTTATGATCAGTAGAGACACTGTGTCTTTTTTTTTAATAGGGTGACCATACGTGCCATTTTCCCCGGACGCGTTCTTGCCAGGATTTCTATGTTTTGATTTGTACATCAAGAGGGTTTTGGAAACATAAGGAAGTGATGTCATACCGATCGGTCTGCACACGCAAACCAAGCCAAAACCTATATCCTTATAAAAATCCTGGCCAGGACGCGTCCGGGAAAAATGGCATGTATGGTCACCCTATTTTTAAGCAGTTTTTGCATGACTAAATCATAACCACAGAGGTGGTTCTCTTTTTTTTGCATCAGACCTTACTCTTTGTTTGCTCCGGTCTTAAAAATGTTTGCATTTTGGGAGGAACGGCTTGCTTTAGATCATGATGACATGTAACCCAAAAACCTGACTACCCACTCACATTATGTTAAAGCTTACTTTATTACGTTGTGTGGTTATGTTTAAAATGTTGCTTTTAGCCTCTCTTAAAAGGCTGTGAGGAAAGCTTTTGTAAACGATGTCTAGATTAAAAGAGGTGGATATCTTGGATGGTGATAACAGCTAGTTAATACTAATATTTGTGGACTGAATTTCAACTCCGTATTTGTAAATGAATCATTTCTTCTAACATCACTTCTTGTTATTCAATGGCTGGATCACCCACAATTGAAAATCTTTCAACATTTATTTACTTTCATGTTTTCTGTGGAACACAAGCTTTTATTTCATACAATGAAAGGCAATGGCGTTTCATGTTGTTCTTGACCCCATTTACTTTCATTGCATTGACAAAATCTGTTCTTTAAAATATTTTAAGAATATAGTACAAGTTTGACTTGGTTCGCTAATGTTCGCTAAGGTTCATTTTTGCTTAATTTTGTTTTTGATTATATGCATAGAAGTGCTTGTGGTCTTTTCTGTACATGGTCGATGCTCACATAGTCCTACGGAGATGTTTGCCAACTCTTGCTTTGCTTTTTTGTTGTTCTAAATAATATTATGATGTCAGTTCATCGTATTACAAATTGAATTTCAAAGCTCAGGTAACTGCACTTTTGACAGAGTATGCAGTTGCCATAGAGAGACACGAGGCAGAACAGTAAATGCCATCTGACCATGTGGAAATAAAGCCAGGATGAGGAAATGGAGGGATGGAGTGAAAAGGTGAAATGCTTGTGTGTGTGTGCGTCTCCGTATGGATGGCTGGAAGGGGTTCATTGTTCATGAGATAATGACAGGATCATCTACCAGACAGGAGGTCACCACGCCCCTCAATCATAACCCATAATTGATTGACCATAATGGAGATTGAAGTACATTATTCATAGTTTGCGAGGAAAAAAATTACAGCCAGCCCACTGTGAGATCGGGGTCAGATAAATCAGGAGGAGAGGTACGCGTGCAAGCAACGGCTTGTTGAAGAGACAACCGGCTGAACGTGATCTTGTAAACATCAGAGATCAATGAGATCTCAGCAGTGCACCAGCTTTTAAGAAAAAGACATTTACAGCGCCTCTTAAATTGGCTCGTGTTGTGGTTTGTTGGGGGGGGGGTTAAAAAAAAAAGACAAATGCAAGCAAAGAGTCCTGTATTAAACTAATGGCGTAAGCAAAAGTGGAGGGCAAAAGGAAAGAAGCATCTTAAATCATGTCTCCGTGTGCCAGCTCATCTATCAGCAGTACACCACACAAATGATTTTTCCATCTGTAGAATAGAAATGTCAGCCCGAGGCGAGCGATGTGTATCAGTGATGTTTTTATAGAGCAGGCCAATATTAGGTATGCGATTTATGGCATGTGTGCAACTATCCTTAACTTTGCATGCATTAAGACTCAAGCAGCCAAACTTAACAGGTTGGGTTTGAATGCTTTCCCTTACGATTTATGGATTATTTAAGCTTTTTATGCTTAAAAGCTTTTTAAGTCCGTAATCTACCTTTTTACGGATTCCTATTTAGTTTTATAGACGTGGCCACAGAAGGTTCCACATATTTCTGTAGAGTCGGTTATGACAGTCATTCATAAAGTTCTACACATGCTTAGCATATTAATTTTTAAAAAACTATTTTCTAGGTCACATTTTTCAGACAGTTGATTATGTATAGTTGATGTATTACATGCCCATTGAGGTTTCAGCATCAAGATTTGTGGTTAAAGTATGTACAAGCGCTGTAACTAGTGAGCATTTCTAGTGCACCACAGAACATCTCTACACAATGTAGAGGTTATGTATTTATGTGTGACCCGACCACTTAAAATAGACTATTTTAAAGTCTGCATGAAAATTAAATGCATATGCTCACATGCATCTTTGAGAAACGCTCACATCTCAAGAGCTAGTGAACAGCTAATGCATAGAACCAAGTCTCTGCCCTACTTTTTTTTTTTTTCCTTTTTGATAATCATCTCTCGCGTGTACATCACAATACAAAGTTACAAACCCATTTCTGGTTCCTTCCAACTTTTACAGTTTAAGAGGTATTGTAGTACGTCAGTGTGAAAGTACTTTACAGAAGCTGCCCATATGCTTTCATATACCAACAACAGCTTCATTAAACAAATGTTTACCATGTTTACTCCTAAATATCCTTTCAGATTCCATCTTAGCCTACTTATAACAAAATGTCACAGCAACTTTTAGAACGTTCACTCTTTTACTTGATTTGGCTGATTCTGCAAATATTTTCCAGAAATATTCACCAAAACCACTACATTTTGGTTTAGCAGTCAGTTTTGGATTAGAACTGCGGCGGGTTGAGCCGATCATTTCCAGCATGTATTGCCCTGGCTCCTGCGTCTAGGTCTCTAGACAGCTTTAATGGCCGTGGGGATAAAGGTTTTCGCAGGTCACCGTGTGGCAGGATCAGCATAATTGAAGGCTTGAGAGGACGCAGTAGGGGCGATAGTTAAATTGGACTTAAGACTGTTATTCAATGGTGTCTTAATTTAACCACCCTGGGTTATATGAAGCAAAGCCCACGGAGAAAAGCGGCTCACTTGAATGCCAATCATTCCTCACCGATCCTGAGACTTTTGAAGGTTACAGGGCTGTCTGTGGCTGGGCTGACGGATTGATGTATGTCCCCTGTCGAGCAGAGAATTCAGAGTCCAAGGCCACCGCAGTGCTGTCCTATTAGGGGGGATTGTCCTTCACAACTTCTTAGCTGCCTGTCCTTTCTGGAGCCTACAGAGCTCAGGCAAGGGCATTGTGTCTGCTACAATAAGCCGAGCTGTGGAGTGCTGCACCCTCACATAATTATATGGCTTTAATGCAAGCATCTTTCACTGTTCATCCACTCACACCAGCAAACGCAAAAAGAGCGGCGCTGTCAGAGAAAGTCGCTGGATGTATCCCTACTTCATTATGACTTGCTCTTCAGAGGGCTTTTTTAGAAATTAAATTGCTTTGGCAATTAACTAAAAGGGGATTTTTAGAATTTATGAATGACTGAGAAGATTGATATATGCCGAGAGAGGACAGCAGCATGTGAGATGGACGTGAGGCTGAGGTAATGGATTTATCGCCACGATGAGAACCGCGTGAAAGGTGCGTGGAATCACCATACCTACTTTTTGGGACCACGACGCTCTCGTGATCATACTCTTTGTGTTTGCGACTGATTTCTGGCAGGTACTATGAAAGTAAAGTCTTTCCAAGGAGCGCTGTGGCGACATTACGACACGGGTGATTTCACCGGCTGCATTTTTGTGTACCCAGTTCGATAAGATATGAGGTCATGCTTGCTAGATGTCGTTAGGAAAATCTAATCCAACGGTTGCCTGCCGAGACAAAGACGCCTCTGTGGTGAGCAGATCAAGAAAATAATGCACAGCTTGAACTTAGACCTTCAAGGTGTTTCTTAAGAGTTAATTAAACAGAATTCATTGCCTGGTAATCTATAACATATGGTGAGAAAAGATTGTGTCACCACTTTGAATACAAACGCTGGGTATTACCGTCTGCTCATACAGCGCATTGGCCTTTTCAGAGTATAGATTAGGGTAGGATGGTTTGATGATACATTATGTGCGACGGTGGAAATGTGTCAGCTGGCAGATATTCTGCTGTACTGTTTATACCGAGATTATATCCAGTCTGATTTTAAACCAAAATATCTGCGTATGTATTTTATTTATTGTTTTTAAGAGTTCAAATGTGGCACAAGTCATATTTATTATGTAATATAAAATTATTTTCATTCAGGTTAGATTTGGTAATTATCCCATATCACTTATTTATTATCCAAACTCTATATATATATATATATATATATATGTATGAGTTTAGACTTTCACCACAGAGGGAAATAAATGAACTTTCTGCTTTACTTTCGAATATTTTCTCCATTCTGGACCATCACTCTGTTTTCTCAAACGGGTCTCTCTACAGCTAGTAAATGGACTTCTTATTGCCGGAGGCACAGAGAATGAGTGGGAACACCATGTTCAGCCAAAATATGTTCTTTAAAGACATTTAATATTTTCTTGTATGCTTTGTTCATTTCAGAGCTAAATACCATGGCCGTTATTTACGAAGTCGGCTGAAACTAAAAAATAGACTGTGCTGTTAGCAAGAAAGATATTGCAGACATGTTCTGTGGCAGTATGGGCATCACAGAGAAGTGTTCAAGGTTTTTGAAAATGTTTGAACAGTCAGACAGTTCATGGTCAAGGGCTGTTTAGCGTGAGTGTCTGGAAAGTCCTCTGGCCATGATTTGGCAGAGAGCGAGCGGTGATGGGCAGCGGATCCACCACGCTAAAGCATAAACTGGGCTAATCTGTTACTGAGCAACAGCAGGCACCCCTTCACAACACGTTGTGAGTGTGTAGTTCATGCCGTTACCCGGGGGATGCGGTTTTGTTGAGTTCAGCTCATGGCACGTTTTTTTTTTGCCGTAGTCAAGTTGCCCTCCGTGTTTGAACTGTGGAAGGAATCTGTGGTGATGGAGAGACAGAAACACCAGGGACAGCTGGGTAAACATTACAGTCCTGTGTTTTCAACATGCCACTTTGATATGTTAATTCGTAGTGCGTTTGCATCGCTAGAGAGGTGTAGTCTTTTTGTTGTGGTCATTTGTGCTTCGTTTAAAGGTTTTACTGGCGCTTTGAACAAAAAGTGTCAGCTCATTCATCACAAAGGGGCAGCTGTTTTTCCATTTGATAGTCATCAGTAAATCAGAACATTACCCTTCCCCCAAGTAGTGCATACTAAAGACGGCAGCTCTGCGAGACCTTGGAAGTGGCGGACATGTCTTGGTCACGCTGTTGAGGATGACACTATCGTCGCTTTAGACCGGACCCAGAGGGCCAGATTGTTTCCCACCAGTCTGAGATAATTAGCATCCAGGCTGCTTTGGAATAGCACTTTACTGTTCGTCGGTGTATTTTTAGTGGGCATCTCCAATAATGGGGTCCGAAACCTGATCCAGCTTGCTCTGTTGAGTGAATTAAGGCCGTTTGGTGGTAGTGTGTCATCCGTAGTTCAAGGTTGACATCCACTTTAGCAGTCACACCAAGGTCAAGCACAGTTTAATAAGCTGTTTTGTCAGGTCGGGACACATGATCCTGCCTCGACCAGTGATTTGGGTTAATTATGAACAATGATCTCGCCGGAGCTGAGGTGAAAACAAGGCTCCAGGAAGAAAGCTGTGTGCGTCAGATCACCTGAACACATCATTTGTTATTTGTGGAAGGTTAGAGCCTTAAGTAAAGTGTTAGGCCAGGCTATTTAGGATGAACTGAGGTGAAAGTGATCATTATTATCATTCGGGGTGGGTGGCTCACAGTAAAGGTGCTGTGATATTTTTTTTTTTTGAACTTTCTATTTATGGATTAATATTGAAAAATTAAAATTTATCACAATTTGCACTAAAATATCAAGTAGCACAACATTTCAATATTAAAAATAGTGCAATCAAATGATTTATTGCATCCAAAATAAAAAATTTTGTTTACATATACATGGGTTGACTGTGTGTATTTATTATGTATATATAAATACACACACATCCATGTATATATTTAATAAAAATAATCTATGTTTATATTTTAAACACATTTATATATAATATAAATTGAATACGTATACAAGTAAATATTTTTAAAATATATACTGTATGTGTGTATATTTATGTTCATAATAAATATACATAGTACACAGTTATTATGTAAACAAATACTTTAATTTTTGATTAATGATTAATTATTTGAAAGCACTAATATTTATAATAGTAAAAAATGTTTAATCAGAAAATCAGCATATTAGAATGATTTATGAAGAATCATGAGACACTGAAGACTGGAGAAATGATGCTGACAGTTCAGCTTTGCCAATAAATTTAAATGAATTATTGCTATAACAATATAGCAATAATTCACAATATTACTGCTTTGCATCAAATAAATGCAGCCTTGGTGCATCATTCATATATAACATTATTCATATGCTTTTATTTATTTATTTATTTTTATAGATTATTATATTATAAAACCAAATAGTAAAGTCTTTTAAAAACCCTCCTCATTAGTGACTAATTAGTGATTTTCTGTGGGAAATAAATTTTTTTTAGTCGTGTATGATTGGGTTTCCACACATTCCGAGTTGAGTGACCAAACTTTTTGTTATGAAACGTATTCATTTATGAATCTGCTGTAAAAAAAAAAAAAAAAAAAGCCAATATTGGTAGTTAAAGAAGTTGAATATTCGTAAGGACATGTCCTCTGTACATGATGAGAGTCTGGCTATTTTAATTCCCCTGCTCCAAGACAGATTAGCATGACCTTAAATGTTTTATGACTGATCCCACCACCAAAGTTCTGATCTAAAATGTCATTACAGAAAGAGGATTTTCTAAAACCTCATATTGAAAACTTATACACTTAAAAAAAGAAGATAGATTTGGTCCTTTCTTCACCATGCTAGATGGGCAGACTGATGTGATTGTTCTTTGCACAATCCTCATGGTAACTTATTTGCTGTGCTTTGTTCATTTGTGGCATCAGCAGAAAGGAACTAGAACACAGAATCAGAACTGCTACGCTAGGGTAGAATTATTTGGGCCAAAGTGCATATAGTGAAGGCCACTTGTTGGATTGTCAAATTTTGCTGATAGCAGAACCTTATTGTTTTAATCTGCATGTAGAGTTATTTTGTAGGCGTTTAACACGCTATTGACGAAGTTCTGGTTTCACTAGCACAGTACGTTACATAAGATAGGATAAGTTGTATTAGGAGTCCACTTACACGCAAATCGATCTGTTTTCAGAGCAAATCTAAGGGGATTTGAGAAAATCTAAAACGACAGTTACGACCTTAATACCCTTTTGATACACGTCGACGTGACCCAAACCAGACCTCAACTCCAGTCAACTGCAAGTGACACAATTTCACACATGCTTCAGTTAACCTCCATTTTATGCACAACAGGCTGACAATTTTCAGCTTTTACGTGCCATTTTGTTGCTTATGCAATTGTGGTTCGCCTGACATTCGCAGCTAGATGCCTCTGATTTAGCTGGCCTGGTTTTTTTTTGAAGCAATATGCACTTTTTGTAGTTTGACCTCGCTGATTAGGAGGAGATTAGAGCTGACCTGAAAACATTTGAATGGCGTAAATAAGGGCAATGATATAATTGGTGCTCGGGTCTGCTCATCCACCATCCGCCCGCCCGGTTCGTGTGGGTGGCGAGGCTAGCAAGGAGAGCTGAAGGTGATAAAACATCCAAGTTGCCTGTAAATGAGATGAAGACTGGAGCAGCACCGGGTTCAGCCATTAAAGATGTTTTATAGCAGCCCTGCGTACTCTTCCCCCCCTGAGGTGCACACACGTAAACCTATCTATCAAAAGGAATTGACCTGGCTTTGAGTGATCACTTCACAAGACCTGCTGTTGTCATGAAAACATTGGCATGTCCTCCATGTACACGCCCACACCCCTAGTTCACAAAAAAAAAGTGTGTACCTCTTTAAAAGATGATCGCTATTGCTCAAACTTCGAAACATTGGGTTGAAAGTTACCTCATCGGAAAACGATACTATTATAGTGTATAAAACCCAAAATGCGTTCATTTCGCAAACGTTTTGTCGTGGGCTAGCATCCAACAGGCTGTTAGCACGCAGAGCTGCCGTATTTCACATTTGAGTGACATTTATTTCTTTTTAACGCAATCTTCCACAGTGTTCCCAACCGGTTCGCCTCTATTCGGCGGATGCCCTTGTATGCCCTCGGTAACAGCGGATAGTGAAGCTGCCCTCTGAGCTCGTGGAACAAAGCAGAAAATAAAGTTGCTGCCTGCAAAGTGCTGCAGTGGGTGGCTTTAACATTCCCATCCACTTTCGGCTCCCGCTAACCTTGCTGAGCTCTGACATCATCCTGGAACAATGTCAGATCCATGTAGATGAATATAATTAAACAAGCGCTTATCATCCAGCCAGGGAAAGTTTAGTGGCAGGTCAACCATGTTTGCCTCTCTCTCGGCTGAAGGTCGGACGAGGGTTAGACAGGCAGTTTGCAGGCTAGAAGGTATGTAAGAGACACAAAACATAGACTAGGCCAACATGAGAACATTTTCCAGAGCACAAAAAGTCTATTTTTATACTAGCTTGTTATTTACATTGAGCTCTGTCGGCCCAGACTATAATGGAACATTGAGCACCAGTGTAAAATTTACCACAGTGTCTACAGTTTTCTCCAAAATTCCACACATATAAGTATAAAACCCAAATAAATTAATTTGTGATTTCTAATATTGTTGCATAAATATCAACAATATAAAGGTTGTTGTGAATTTTAGTGAAAACTATGGGATGTATAACACATTATATGGTAAGTCAAGTGAATTAGATTGTAGGTAGGTAATAATATTAATAACTGATAATCAGGTTAATCAATATATGCTAAAAAAAACACAGTCCAGGTAATTCAGTATAATTATTTTGGCAGTGAAAGCATTGAATAGATTTGTTAAAAGTCAATATATTGTTATATATAGTTCTATTTCCATGTCAGTAAACATAAACCAATCACAGACTGATGTGGTAGACTTTGGGTGTTTATACATTAGATATGTTTGTTGTAGTCTGTCTGCTATGCTTTAAAATAGATGGTCTATGTAAAGTACCGTCTTTGGTTGTTTGTCAGCATATCATGCCATTTGGGTCACATTTAAGACGATGTTTTGAAGTTCAAAGTAGTTAAACTTCTTTAAAAACATCTTGCGTTACATTCTACGGCATTCCATTCAACTATTTTTGAACACAAGAACATGTGACATGAGACGTTTGCAGGTTTTTATCACATATATATAAGAACTTTCAAATCCTCAGCTATGCTGTTTACACTATATTTGAATGTGAATTAAAATAGACATTAACATATAGGCGACTATTGATGTTGATACCATTTGCTAGCTAACAAGTGAGTAAACGTGTGGCTACAAATTAAGGCAACCTGTCAATGCCAAAGCCACGGTGTTAGGTCTCGGCTTTGAATTCTAGTGAGTTCCAGCGAAACCATTTGCTTAAGATAGCATGAGGCACAATATGTTACTTAATAAGGCAAGGGATTTTTAGAGTCCTCCGCCATTAGCCGCTGAAATAATCTCCTCCCTGAATGGGAAAAGGCAGCAGTGAAGGGAGTAAAAACGAGTGCGCTGCATAGCCTTTGGATAGGAGCAGTATTTAATTAAGATCAGCCTGTCTCACATACATGCTGGCTGATAAGGGCTCCAAAGCACATCTGGCAATATGAGAGCTTGATCTCTCTTCGCTGGGGTTAATGAAGGTGGTCTCTGCTGAGTTGTGTGATAAAACTCAGCTGAACTTTTCTTTTGTCTGGTCAAAAAAGTGGAAGTCTATATGTGACCTATTTTCTCCGGCACAAAGCAAAGAGTCCCAGTGAAATAAGTTTAAAGGGCTTGGAACAGAATTCGGAATTTTGTGGAATAGTATTACATTGATCTGAAGGGTTATTACAAATATAAAAATAGGACATTGATTCAGTACAGTCTATAGGAAATATTGCTACAGTCAGTGTAAACCACACTGACTGGGCAATGTATTTAATATTCTTCTTTTAATATTTTATTTTATTTTATTTTATTTTATTTTATTTTATTTTATTTTATTTTATTTTATTTTATTTTATTTTATTTTTATTGCTGGCTCTTCTCTTCTGTTTTTAGTATTAAAGGGGAAGGCAGACTAACTAATCAGCCTTTCCATTTTGTCCGTGAACATAACCTCTGATCTCAGGGTCACCTGGTCTTGGTTCCTTATCAGGACCCCTGGCAGTTGTTCAGCCTGTTGCCACATGAGAAATGGATACCACTATGCTCAAATATCCCTACAGCGTATTTCTGTTAAGAATAAGGATTCTCGCCTACATGTTCGTCCAATTTCAACATTAACGAGTTCTGCTTTTTACCTCTTGTCACGGAATCTTGAGTGTTGTGAAAGTCAAATGTGTCCTAGCATTCCAGTGACTTATGTAAACTTAGCTCTGCAGGCCAACCTGCATGCATAGTATTCTCAGATAAGATATCTGGCAACATGTTTTCAGCCACACCAGGCTGGGATGATGAACAACGCTAAATTCTGTCCCCTCCTGATCACCCTCCTGAGGTTAAACTAAAAACCGCTCTATGCAAGCTGAAGCACACCCAAGTGCAGGACAAGAACAGCTGGGTACCAGTACTGCCACGATTGGCAGGGTGTAGGGTTTCACCTGCCGAGGGGGTCAATTCTACTTCCTCGGAAGGGGGCCCGGGCCTCTGAGAATCTTTCATCGTTCACGTTGTAAAAGCTCTGCATGTATCTGTTTTTGACCTCCTAGAAAAAGCCACTCTATCTAGGGTGAGCATCCACGAAGTGTTAATGCAGTAGTGTTCAGAGTAGTTCATACAATTCTTTGAGGTGGCAGGGTGGAATTATGAAAATGTTGTACGTTTGAATTAGTTAAAAAAATGTCTTTATTAGAATAAAT
>JAUMHP010000068.1:11642489-11663867 GCA_032361065.1 Enteromius trimaculatus
CTTTTTTGATTGACATGAAATTAAGTACAAGTTAAAATGTAAAAAGAAAAACGAATAAAATAAATGCTGTTCTTTTGAACTTTCTATTTATTAACATCCAAAATAATATGTAATATTTTGCACACAAATATTAATCCGCACAACTGTTTTGGCGTATTGGATCATGTGACACTCAAGACTGAGTAATGACTGCTGAATATTCATCTTTGCCATCACATGAATAAATTACTTTAATAAATTTGAAGTTTAACATAATACAAACATAATATACAGTAGTCAGTATCTGAAGTAGTGATGAAAAAGTTCATCAAAGGTCTTAAGATGAGAAACAGGTATTGGTTTGGTTTTAGGACAGCTTTAATGAAAGGTTTTGATCCACTTCAAATGTTGGCTACTGAATAATATACAAGCTAAAGACCCACACACACATACAGTATGCGTGTGTGCAGCGCTTGCACTTAAAGTGTAATATTATGGCGATTTACACAATTGTATTGCTGTTGATATTAATGCATGAGGAATGTCTTGAAGAAAGCTAGCAGGATTTTTTTTTTAAATTTAGCAGATGGTTGGTAGTATATTATTAATGGCACCTACATGACACTGAAAGAGAAGAAACCTGCTTATGTAACTTGTCAACACATCTACAGTACATCCAGTTTTACTGCAGTTTCAACTCAGAGAATTCCATATAACAAGACTTCTATTTGATAAGCCCCTGGATCTCTGGAAATATGGCTCAAATCTCATGAAACATGTAAATGCCTGTAGGGATCAGCTTCCCATCTAGTAGTATATAACATGGTTTGCTGACATGCTTTAAAACGAAATGCATACAGTTTTAAAATAACTGCTTGGATCAGAAATACAACAGCAGAGGTACTGCATTGTTTTACTAATTACACTGAATGGAATGGTTTTAAAGCTTTACGATAAGGCTGCAGTTTTGGTCTTCTAAGGAGTAGTTGTCTTGTGCACCTTAGGTTTTAAGTTAACAGTTGTCTGTGTCCGGTCACATCCTTGAAAACTCTGTGCCCCCTCTCTAGACTCATGCGTTTGGCTCTGATGACTGCAGAGACTTTACTGTGTTAATAACTTCTCTCTCATCTAGGGAAAAGGCAGGGGACCGAGGCGCTGTCTTCCTTTTAATGTGCTGGCTTTTCTTCAATCATTTAATTAAGAAAAGGAGCGATTATTCAGCCTCGAGTCAGCTCCTTCTCCCTTCCAGCGCCTCATTCATCTCTGATTAAACTTGTAGCATTCGGTAACTGTACTTGCCTGCTCTTTCTGGGGCATGTGAAACAGGAGGAGATTGTGACAGTAGAGAAAAGAGGAACCTGAGGTCTGTGAGCGAGTTGCAGGATAAGAAAATGGTCCCCTTTGGTCTCTTCAACTTGATAAAGGCCGTGCTTGCAGCTGTTATCTCTTTTTGCGTTTAGGTTTGGGCTATCTCTTTTTCGGCAGCATAACCTGACTGAGGGTTTGGCTGCGTAGTTTTACTCCCCTAATTAAGGGCAGCCCCTCATGGGAATTCACAGTAAAAGGTAGGGGTCTTTTCAGTAATAACAGTAATCAAAAGAGAAATTGAGCTTCAAATCGTAATATTAAAATAATTTCTTAAGGATCATGTGAAGACTAGAGTAACTACGCTGAAAATTTTGCTTTGCCATCACAGGATCGTAAAACATATTAAAAAATACTATTTTAAATTGTAATAACATTTTACAATAGCACCGTTTTTTTGCCTTGATGAGCATAAGGAACTGTTCAAAAAACATTGAAATGATACTTGTAACAAACTAACATAAAAAAATCAGTCAAATTTATTTAAAAATGTATACAATTTATTAAAAAAATAATTTTGTTAGAATTTACTGTAAAAAAAAAATATATGGTAGCAAATTGTATTATTTATTTATTTATTTTATTTTTGCAATTTTTTTTTATAGCAGTGACAGAAATCGATGTGGTAGAGTAAGAAGGTGGAGGAATTGGGAAAGGTCCACTAGCTGGAATTCGAACTTGGGACACCCTTAGCACAATAGTGCTATATGTTGGCACACTATCCACAAGGCTATCGGCGACAACATTTTAGGTTTATGGATTTAACATACATTTATATTTAAATATCATAATTTCTCTAACTAATATAATGCTAATATACCAACCTATGGAAGTACTAAAGTATTAGCTCGTACTTTTGTAATACACTGATAACTACCAAAACCAGGTGGTGATGAGTCACACGAAGAACCGAAGTTACATTTACACAAACACTAAACACCGTAACACACAGGAAACTGTAATAATGCAATAAACATTCATTTAATTTAACAACATTAGATGTAGCATACAACATTGATGAACACACCTGATAAATTATTTTAACAACAACAAAAAAGAAATGTTAAATGTAATATCAATTTACAGTTATTTACTTTAAATTATACGCATTGTCCAAAACAGTTCTTCATTGTATACAGTAGGGGAACTTATCGTAACCCAATTAATGGGTTTTTACTGTAGCATTTTTACAGTCTTTTACCGTTAAATTCACTGTCATTTAGATGTTTTTCAGTTTCCTTTTTTGGCTGTGTTATGAAATGTAGACTTTGTTGTATGGAAAAACATGGCTTGAGTTTGAATGGGCATAACGCTTTGATTGACTGCTTTGTCATTTTCTAGATGTATAGCAGTACCTGTACCTCTTTGCACTACTGCAAAATGCATTGCTGTTTCATTCACAGAGAGGGACGCAAACACACAAAGGCAATAGATATAGGGATGCGATTCCAGCTCAGCACTATTAACAGTTGAGGTGCTATCATTCGAGTCAAGTTCCTCATCTGAATGTGACGGCGGTTGTAAACATAGACCCCACTAGAGGAATTCCACCGGGAGACAAAGCAAGGGTTAGAGAGCCTCGTTCCCCTCTCTCTCTGCTCTAGGGTGGAAATGGTTAACATATCACTGTAATTGGCACCCGCAGCTGCTTGTCCTCTCCACAAACAGGAGGGGATGATTTTTCCCCCGGCCTCCCCCTCTCCCTCTCTCACTCTCTTTTTGCAGCCTCTGCTTTGTGTGACAGCTGCCTAATTGGGCATTCTCCCCTCGTAGCGAGGCTGCCTCCTCCGGCCTCGACTGCTGACGAATGGCAGCGGATTACAGATGAGGACACGATGACCCGTTCGACCTTCCCGCAGCAGGGGGAGCAGAGGGAGGGGCCTGACGGGCCGGGCCCGAGCCCAGAGCCTCAGGTCACTGGAGGATGAGGTCGTGAGAAGGTGGAGGATCTGCCAGGTGGCCAATGACAGAGTGTCACATGACAGTAGCTTGATGTCAATGTGTCAAGGGTAGACCAGTGGCACAGCATCCTCAAAAACACTTGCACGGTAGCTTTTGCTTTAATCCCCATCTCTCAAACCGATCGAAAACTTCAGAAGGAGAGGCAATGATATTTTTTTCATTTTCTCGCTCTCATTTACATGTGATTTTTTTTCTGCTGGAATTGTAATGACGCTCATTATGCTCATAATGGTCTCCTGGGTTGGGTATATAATTATATACAGCAGACGGGTTTATTAAATAGATTTTTAATATTTCTAATACTTAAACATTCTAATGCTGTTATTGATTTAAAATTGATTTGTGGCTGCTACATATGTATGTTGGCAGGGTTATTTAGCATTTAATGTTAAGGCTGACTACAACTACAAGTAGCTCAAATGTAAAAACTGAGCATCCAGACCCGCTTGACACATCAACATTAACTCAATCAATGGGGTACCTTTGGGGGTGGAGCTATCTGTTTGTTAAAAACAATTGGTCACAGTGGGCGTGTTTAGTGAATGTGTTTGAAAAACTTTTTTTTTTTTTGCTCCAAATATAATTTCCAAATGGTTTGAAATTCAACAGCCTTTCCAAGCGGGCAAAAATAAACTATATCAAATATTATTGAGGTTATATTAAATTTTTTTTAGTCTTTTGCTTATTTTAAGTATTTATTTTAATTTTAATCAAGGTTTTAATTTTTTTAATGCGCTTATGTTTCTGTATTCCTCTAATATATATATATATTTTATCTAATACTTTATTTAAATTACCAAAATAATTTTTACTCCATACCAGCATTTTTTTTCCCCTTTGGCTAATTTTTGAATGAGATCAAACAATGCCGAAAAAAACAAGCAGACAATTTTACATTTATAGACTTTTATAAAATATATCGCAGTCTTATCAGGCATAACATAAAAAAAATATTTTTTTAATCTTTATTATTTATTGACTCATTCATCGGTATCGCCTACACGTTGCTGACGCAGCTGAATTTTTCTGTGCTCTTTGCCCAAGCAAAACTCTTAAAATATAATATTTATTTCCTAAAGTAAAAATAGTTGCTAGTGCGTATAAATACCAAAACAGCAGCTGGTATTTAAAGGCGCTAGGCTAATTACTGTATTTTTCTTAATGCCAGCACCTTCAGAATTTCACAGCATATGTGCTGCAGACTAATGATCCAAATGAGCCCTTTTTTCTCCACACCATTTACTGCACACATTGGAAAGCCATTGGTTAGACTTTCTTCGTTAATAAAGAGGGAAAAAAGAAGAAATTCTATCACTAACTGCTGCAAGGCAAGTTCAAGCCGTAAAGGTCTTGTCTGCTGAAGCATTTCAGCTTGGTTTAGCTTTCTTAGCTGAGTGTAGTAGTCATGAAGCCATGACCAGTCTCTGCTCCACTTCACCCGCACACACACGCACATGCTCTCGCACTATAAAAGCAAGAGTGTGGAATAGAGCAGAGCATCTTCTAAGACACAAAACGCAGGCTGTCAGAAGGGCTGGCAGAGCCTTGTTCCTGTCACGCTGCCAGGATGCAATATCACTCAGCTGAGGTAGAAAGCCGTCAGTTGTAAAATATGATGAATTATCCCTATTCTGCAGAGAGTGGGCCGACTGTGGGCGTGTGCCTCTCTGTGTGTACGCGAAAGTACGTGGGGGTGTATAAAGAGTCTACGCCTGTGTGTGTGTGAGAGTCTGCTTTGTGTGACTGAGCACCGACGGTGTAGTTGCAGCACACACAAGAGTGTGTGGGTGAGAAAAAGAGTGAGAGAGACCAGCCACAGGGTTACTACAGGTTTAATGGCGACCTTGTTGTGCACGCACTTAGCTGCTTTCAGTTGTTGAGTTGCTCAGAGCGAGCGTCTAATCCCTCACCCAGGTGATCACACACTTGATTAGTGGCCTTGGTTATCTGCTTAGAGGACAAGCCGCTGCCCCCCTCCTTAACTGGTCAGGGCTAGGGCACTGGGGGTTGGCAACCCCAATGAAAGAAGAAGAGAGAGACAGAAGGAGAGAGAAGAGAGGGGCAGGATGATGTTGAGGTGTATTAGTATTCAGACAGAGCCTTACAGCCTGCAGAGCAAATTGATTACTACACTGTACCTGTTCTTGGTGTCACAGCTCCATAAGAAGGTAAGATCGTATATAGTATATCAGTGTGTGCATGGCAGAAATATTTCTTTCACATTGCCGGGACCGTTATGAATTTGAGCTTTCTGAAGTTGTGAATGAGTCTGATTACTGTTTGGTTTGTGTGAATGGTTTGACATGTTTCAGCAGGTTTGTGTTGAAATTTAATTTGGTGCATTCGATGTTTTTTTTCCCTTTTATTTAAAAAGTTTTCGTTTAAGCAGTTTCTTAAAGTTCTGCAGGAATGATGTGTTTCTGAAGACCAGCCTAAAAGTTGCGAAACTCTGGTTCCCTTGAACTCTGCTTTTATTTTGGCTTTTGGATTACTGGAGAAAATAAGCTCTGCGACCAGCAGTCGTTTGAGATTCTTAATCAAGTTCTTCATCGAGATAATCTTCTGACCACAACGTTTCTGAATTTTGAAGCCTACATACAGTCACCGGAAGTAAAACACTGAAGTTAGCAAACAAGTTACACCATGGTTGCATGACTTCAACATCACCCCCATTAAACCTCTGACAACTAATTAAATATTCGTGTAAAATCTAATAGTTGGAAAGTTATTCTGTGTGAGTTTTTATTTATTTTTTAAAGTAAATTTTACCCTTATCTTTAAAGTTTTCATCCCGTAAATTATCTGGAAAAATCCAGTAAAACATCTGGAAAAATCATGGGGCAATTGAATAATGTTGTGGACAATAGGGGTCCGTAGAGTCAAATGGCTGAGATCTACTGGCCTAGGCTCATTGTGCGTGACATGTACCATGTATTGCCAGTAACTTATAATGATCTCACATCCTGGAAAAAGTGGAAGCTTGTCTTTTTTGGATGAGGACATTGCTGAGTTATCTCTAAAGACTTGAGCAAATGACGTGAGGGTCATGACGCACATGCTGACCCTTCATTTGACCCTTAAGGCAATGGTGCAGTGTATGTTAATTTATTTTATAAATAATAAAAGTGGTCTTTGCTTCCCCTTGACTGCACTATTAGACCAATGTTATATTGCACTTTAGACTGTGACTTTTGTTTATTTTGTCATGCACTTTTTGTGTTTGGTTTTGCAAGTACAGTTGCACTTTGCATTACTGGCAGTCGATGTGCTATACTTGGTCAGAGCTGTTTACATAATGACTGGCATAAACTATGATCCTGGTAAACATGATCTCTTGAGTTAGGGCGAAGGGTGACTTTTAAAGAGCCATGGGCTCTCATTGTATAACTATTAGTTTCTAGCAGCCTCTTTCTCACAGAAAGTCTTCTAATGCAAATTTCTTTTTTTTTTTCCTCTATGTGGAGCCTAAAAAAGGTCACAGCACTTGTTTTCTAAAGGTTGTGTCCAAGTTCACAAAGCCAAAAACTTCCACTCAAGTACTTGAAGTGTTTTTTGGTATTTTCATGATCTGTTTTTTTGGGCACAAACTGATTCCCATGCTCACGTTCCCCAAGTCATTTCCAACCCCGGAAACTGGGCCATTTATTACAGTCAATTAGGAGTACAAATATTTTGTTTGCTCCCATTTCCTGGTTGTGGGCAATAATTACAGGTTGCTGGGTTTTTGTTTTTTTCTTGACGAGCTTTAGCACGCTCAGTATAACTTTAGGATGTAATTTATTTTACAGCTGAACCGACAAAGATACATGTTATTCTGCAGTTGAAGATGAACCAGCTTGGTCTTCTCTAAGTGTTCATGTTAACATTACTCTGCCATCATAAATCTACAAGTCTAAGGTCAAGACTATTAATTATGGCAAGACTCTAGAATTATGTTTGGAGTCTTGTGACAGTACACGCAAGGGCCCCCCATTTAAATATCAGCCATCACCTTGGGAAAGGGTTCCTTCTGCTTGGCTAAAACGTTTTGGTATCACCCCCGTGCTTACCCATGTGAAAGGGTAACTCATTATAGGGTCATCATAATGTAGGTCAGACTCATGCTTTTACTAAGAGTCAGAGATTGCACTTGGCAAGCCCTAACTAAAGGGGTGTGCCCCAGCTGGGAAATGTCAATGCGTGATGCCCATAATGCTTGTTTGGAAGTAGGTCACAGTGACCTAGATTGAATGGTGCATGGCCCTGATTGACTGAGTCACCCAACGCTATCTTAGGAATGTGTTGTTGTAGTTCCACAGGCTTTTGTGTCTACGTGTGCAACCGTCGGATAACAGCATCTTAGCATTTGCAGTGGCTCAACTATATCCAAAATTCTTTTTTTTTTATTTTGAGAGCTAGACAGCGGGTATGAACACACATCGCAAGGGCAGCTTTGTCGCTTTTTATTAGGACCTAATGCTTTGTATGGACGCCAGCTGTTGCATCAACTCAAACGGCCCCGGCGGAGTGAGTGACCTTGACTTCAAACAGGGCATGCAGCAGGTTTTGCTCCTTTTGCCTCATCATGCATTTTAAATAGCCTAAATGGATTACAGTTTCTGGTCGGTGGATGTAATTTATGATCTGGTATTTTTTGGGGGGGGGGTCAATTAATCTTCCAACCTTGCAGTTGAGAAATGAGGGATCCAGTCCAGATATCAGATCCACTCCATATATATCGAGCCAGTCGTTTTACAGGGATTTCTATTTCTCAGGTAACTGCATTGATGGTGATAGTATTGTGATGAAAAGAACTGAGAGAACAGGCTCATATATAACTGGGTTTTTGTGAAAGATAGGCTACTACAATCACTTCTTACACAGTTATTCTGAAGCTCATAGCACTCAGAAAATTGTAGCTTTTTCATATTTGCAAAGCTTTGATTTGAAAGTTTTTACTGAATACATGATAAAACGGCGGATAATTTTCGTATTTTCTAATGTAAGGAACTCTTGTAAAGTAATTGTTTATCTTTTTAGCAGGGTGAAGGTGTTGTCAGTATTGTGTTTACCCTTTTCACTGGATTAGGACAACAAGCTACAGTTGTCTATTGACAGAAGTATAGGATGAAGTGTTATTGTTGGTGTCGGTACACAGTCTGTTCCACCTGCACGATCTGTCCATGCAAAGCGCACATGCGCAAATGGTAATTTTGTTTTCAGGTAATTCTGCAGATACTGCACGATCTGTTCCACGCTTGCGCACCTTTGTTTATTATGTTCCTTATTGTCTTCTGTGAACACTATTAAAGGGAATATTTTCCTCAAATTTAGATTAAATAGATGTATACATGTGGAATAAAGTCTTTGTTCATGTAACAACTCCTTTATTATTTTGGATTGCCGACTACGTAAACACATAGAAATGTATAGCGTAAGCTACATAAAAAAAAAAAAAGCAAAATAGACCCGCTGTGAACTGTTAAATGAAAAACACAATGCAGCCTACAAAAATATGCCGCCAGTTGTGCCGCCTGGCCGCCAACGGTTTCATCACATGTGTGCGTGATACCAATATTGTAGGGGCATTGTAGGATTTTCTACTATGTAATTACGCACATGTGCAGAACGGATCGTGCAGGTGGAACATATCGTGTACTGACAGTTGGCCCAAATCAATTACCCTCTCCCACTCTTTGACACATTAGATATAACATATCTAATATATTCAATTTTTACAGATTAAGCTTCCAAACTGTTTTCATGAAATTCCTCAACTATTAATTGACAGATATCATTGTACTATATCATTATCACAACGCTAAAATCTACTTGCATTCAGTAGGGTTAGACAGTAGACCCGTATTTCATTTTATAGTTCCATGAAGTCTTTTCTATAATGGTTTGTCTTAAGAGATAATATCCAGATTAGAGCTATTTTGATTGTTTAGTGGCGTACGAGTTTCTCAGGCCTGTCACTTTCACACCCCTGTGACCGATATCTTGATAAGGTCATCCCGTACTGTCCACCCCCTGTCAGCCCCAGCAAAGTAGAACAACCAGAGGTGCCAATTATGAGCAGAACAAATCAACCATAGCCATTGACCTTCACTTTGACCACAGAGCACTGGCAAGGTCAGCCTTATGTATATTCCATGATTAAGTACTTACAATTCCATCTCATTATGTTTTCGTTTCCTATGAAGTGCAGACTTTGTGGTGACATTGGTAGTGCTGTACCAAGAGGTTTGTGTTGTGAATATAGTGCTTAGCAGAATTGTACAAATACAGAGTAAAGGTGTCAGTCTGCACAGCCAATGGCACTGTGTGATCCAGAGGTGGTATATTTTGAGATAATGTAGTGAGAGCAACTATGGTAACATAGAAGTGAAAGACTAGGCTGCATCATGTGGGCGTTCATTCTCCAGGCACTGACACTGAATGCAGAGAGGGTGAGAGAGATACCCATGTCTGTCAAACGAGCCAGCAACATCTAGGCTGAGTAAATGTTCATTACAAATTGTCAGAAATGAATTTTTGCACCCTGAATAAATATATAATTTCATATATAACATACTGGATTTAATCCTCTTCAAGATACTGTGCTTTGTTATTTTTACCTAATATCTGTCAAATCAAGTAGTCTTTAAACCCATGTGTATTCAGTTTTAATTGAGATTAAGCTGGACTGAAAAGGACTGATCCTACTGCTCAGGAGTCCAGAGAAGAGAAAAAAAAACTTGGTAAAAAAAAGATGGTAATTGCTATGATGGTACAGAATCAGTCTTAATTGAATCCCTTTCGGTATACGAGGGAGATCCATCTTTAGGTCATAACTTTTGGCTTGTGAAAACAATGCAATAGCGGATGACTTTTTGGCCTTGCTTGCTAACTCATCATTTTCATTTATCATCATAACCCGATGTTAAGTCTTTTAAAAATTCAAGGCTCTAAGGCAGAAATACTTTTTGATCATGTTTATAATATATTTTGCCCCTAAAATTGATCAACATAGTAAATATTAAACTACGTGTTAAAGAGTAGCTGAATTTGTTAGCTAATTCATTTTTTTAACAATAATTCATCTTTCTCTCTCTTGTGTAGGACCATCACCAGCTGACCTTGTAGACAGAATTACTGGATTTATGCAGTGATTTCACTCACAACCCTGGAGCTTTGAAGTACAAATCCAGTGCCATGGAATCCCACAAGACTTGACTGCATTACGATCCTGTACTTATCTTAACAATGGCAAACATGATTTTAAACTACATTCATGCTTAGCTCTTGCCTCCTGCATGGGGGAATGGCTTGTGAATCTACATCATACCTTTCTTTTACCTAAAAAAAAAGAAAAGAAAAAAAAACAAGGTTTGGAGGTCTCTTGGCAGAACGTAACAGAACGATTTTCCCTCTATTGTGGTGGCCAACCATACAAGGGACTATAGTGTTGAACATGACTCATGGGGAAGAGCCTGGCCCTGAAACACACCAGGATTCTGCTGTATTAACATATCTGGAAGGCTTACTCATGCATCAGGTAGCAGGAGGACAGGGTGCGGCAGGAACACAGAGTGGAAGCCAAGAGCAGAGGAATAAGGATGGGACGGGGCATGCACAGCCTAATCATGGCACTCGACAGGAGCAGAACCGAACAAATTCCTACTGTGGAGCCTCACAGCACCTCAGAAAGGCTCGTCTCCTTAACTCCGAGGCCTGGACAGAGAGTGAGACTCAACTGAGGTCAGCACCTTCCATTGCCCTCAACGGGCAAAGCGAAGACCACCACAGTGGCCAGAATGGTACCTCCCAGGATAAAGGAGAGAGTACACTTCTAGCTAGTTTGCTGCAGTCTTTCAGCTCTCGACTTCAAAACGTGACCCTGCCACAGCAGATTATCCAAGGCTTGAGGCCACCGGATGCCCCCTGCCAGATAAGCAAGCCTGTACAAGAAGACAGGGCAGATGTGCCTTGCCACAGACCAGCCTCAAGCCACCTCAAAGGGTTAGTGAGCAAGAGCAAAATGCAGAATCACAGCAACAGTGTGCCTTATCAACGTCGACGGTCTAGCCAGGAAAGTTTTTCAGAATCTCCCAAGGCACTGCAAAGCAGTACTCCCTCCCCATCTCCCGATTCTCTATCTTGTACTGAGCGACTAAAAGCTGTGGCAAACCTGGTAAATATCAGATCAAGCCCCGCTCCATCGCCCAAACCAAGTGTTGCTTGTAGTCAACTCGCTCTGTTGCTCTCCAGTGAGGCCCACCTGCAGCAGTACTCTCGAGAACATGCCCTGAAAGCCCAACTCTCTGGACGATCAGCCAGTGAAAGACTTTCCGCCATGGCCACACAGCAGACACAAGATAAACAACCTACAACTTCTGGCCAGACTCATGGACTAAGCCTCTTACACACCAAGAATGGAATACCTTCACAAATGTCAACAAGCTCCAGTAGACAAAGTCCAAGCCTGACCTCAGGGCAAAGAAGGACAGAAGGTTCCATGCGCACAGGAAATCGCTTTAGAGAGCGCAGACCTTTCGAGAAACAAGGCAGACCATCACAGAATTGCAGCAGTCTTCTACTTCAGCTTCTCAATTGTCACAACACCTCACAGCGAATTAATGGACAGGGTCACCTGAAAGATGACCTCAGTACCTTTGGCACTCTGGCCTCTCCGCTTTTTTCAGACAGCGAGCACTCAAACCCCGACAGCAGTCTTACAAAAGACAGCAGCGATGCTGAGAGCACTTACTCAAGTTGCTCTCCTATTGACCTTTCTCTGAAGAACAGAACAAATGTACAAACACCATTATCTACTTCATCTTCACCTGTACGGGACAGAGTCCCAGAGTCTTCTTTAAACAGATGGAAGCCTGAGAGTCCACCTGTCAAAGTTACCTTAGATCACAGGGAGGTGGACACCTGTTCAGAGATGAAACCTCATCATAAGGTCACTCTATTACAGTTGCTCTTGGATCACAAAAATAACGAGAGAATAAACAAAGGTCTGGATAATCCTGATTTGCTGCAGGCTGTAATCCCTAAGGTCACTAGTGCATCTACAAGTAGCCAGAGTGTTTTCAGTTCAGTTAGGTGTAAGGACATAAGTGATCTTAGCGGACACTGTGGATTGAGTTGTAGAAGTCCCAAGCTATTGCCAACTTTCTCCCAAAGCAGAGACTCCAACAGCAGTGCATCTCCATATACACTTTATGGGTCTCCCCATTCTCAGTCTGTACCACTGGATCTTTGTAAAGCAAAACAACCTGCAAGTGATGTAAGAGTAAAAGAACCTGCCTTTAGTGCTAGTAAATTGTTACAGAATTTAGCTCAGTGTGGAAAACAAAACCCTGAAATTTCTCCTCCAGCACAGGCACCTTTACCCCCTATCAAACTCATGACCCAAGAGCTGAAAGTTGACCATCCTCCAACTTTACTGGAGAGACTCACTGCACCAATTCAGAGAAATAACACACTGTGGGAAGAGGCCAAAGCAAAAACTTCAGCTGTGCCCGAAGCAACACAGCATGTCTCCGAGATTGAGAATCTGCTTGAAAGGCGTACAGTTCTACAACTTCTTTTGGGCAATGCTCCTCAGAAAGAAAAGGTAGGCAGTAAACGAAAACGAGAACATAGCAAAAATAGTTCTGTGGAAAAACCAACACATCAGGCAACTGGCCAACCAAATGGTCCTCCTTTGGATATTACAATTAAAACTGAGCCTGTTGAAGAGGGTCATGCGTATGACTATAACAAAATGTCTGTACTGGAGCCTAGAAAAAGCACCAGTTATCATTCTCATGAAAGCATCAAACAAGAACCATTGTCCCCAGAGGCTCCCACTAGAGATGGTCTTCTCTGTCATCTCTTAAAGAAACGACCCAACAAAACTATTCAGCCAAACAAATTAGACACCCTAAACAAGAATTGTGTCAAAGAAGAATTTGCTGAAACCCAGGGACCAACAATCCCAAAGAAGCGTAAATTTTCAATAGAACTTGAATATCATAACTCTTCGACTCCGCATACCAGGGATTTGGAACATTCTGGTAGCATGAAAGATGACAACGGTGGTTGTTTTCCTGCCAGAGATATAGAAACAAGAGAGGCCAGAGACCCATCAAGCCCCCCAGAGGGTGACAGTCCACCAGCTAGGTTTCCACCTTATGAGTCTAGCGAAAACCGGAGTTTCAATGTTCTAAAGCAGCTGCTGCTTTCAGACAACTGCTTGAAGGAATTGTCTCAGCCAAGGGGTACTACATTCAATTCACCGTCACATACTGTGCTAAATGGGAATACAATCAAGCAATCATGTAATGAAGGTGAAATTCCAAACTTTCACCAGAGTCTGAGTCCCAGCAATGCATCTTCTAAAAAAGCTAGCTGTCACAGGCAAGAAACTCCCCACGTTACACAGCAGGAGCCTGCAAGGTCAAAAATCCATTACAGCACCACAAAGGATTTGAAGGGCCCTGCAAAGATGGTTAATGGAGATGATCAAACACACAAGTATGTCCCATACTCGCCTCGGTTTACCAAGACTAACCCTATTTTGTACTATATGCTCCAGAGGAGCAATGCACAACTGGCTAAAGAGGGGGAGGGCTTGGAAGTAAGCACGGGACAAATACAGACAAAGGTCAAAAACGAGTCATCAGGTGATACTGAGGCCTTCGAACTTTGAAACAAAAATTCACAGAATTACAATGGAACACTTAGTTGTGACTCAATATGGCTAAACGGGTCATTGAAGAAATACTAGTTTTGAGACTGTGAACCAGCATCTGTGCTTGAACTAGAAATGTGCTTCTTTTTATTCTCTCTGCTTCTTATCTGCTTTTGTTTTTGTCGAGGCATCTCACATTTTTCACTTCAATTACGTGTCATTTAGTTCACAAAAAGACCATGAAACCAAAGTTCATTTGAATATTTATAAGCACTACTTTCTGGCTGAATTCTTTCCTACGTTCTAAGCGGCAAAGAAAATAAAAGTTTTCTACAAAAGGTGTGTGACAGATTTGCCCTCATGTATTTGTAACAATATCAGTTCCCGCTCCGTTTTCCACACATGGGTAGACTTTTGGCCTCAGGCAGTGAGTTATGATGCACATGATAATCTGGATAAACAGATTGTGTCTCAGCAGTTGTTAGTGAATATTCTTCAATTTACATGCTGAAATGAAGAAATAACTGTATTGTTACTTTGTCTATGCCAGGAAGGCAGTAAATGTCACAGTATTTATACATGCAAATAAATGAAATCGGTTGCCTTTTTAAAAATGATAGGCATCTCTCATTGGTTCTGTATTGTTCGGTTAAACTAACAGCAATGTTAAAGCTGTATATTCAATATCATGTTTGGATAATATGGAATATGAATCCATCAGTATTACAACATGATATCTTGATATCTAGGGTATGTGAAGTGTGTATACTTTTATGTTATCAGTGTCCTCTTTAATTTCTCTCTCCCGCTGAAAACAATGTTGTGATGTGCTTTATTCTTTATTCTGCATTCTCAGCATTTATCCGTGTCGAGACAGAAACGGATTTTTACAATACAATCTAGAAAATGGTGAATGCAAATCACAAGAGTTAATACAAATGACTGCTTTTTGCTCATGTTTTGTATTTGTGTATTTTATGAACAGGTCTTGGTATTAGCATGTCATAAGATGTTTGTTCTATTATGCAAGAGATTGTTGCATCGACTTGAGACAAATCAGCCCAATCTCAGCTGTCTGTCACATTAATGGACACATTGATCTAATAAAGGGAGTGTTTGTGGTATTGAGGCCATTCCCACTAAAATATGTTTGCTCATGTGACGTTTTACAGTCTTACGTTTGGCATATGTTGTTTTTCATCAATCTTAAAGACTCGTTATAAACTATATTTATGTACATAGCATAATCTTTATGAAAGACAGCTATTTTGTATGAATGAAAAGCATTTTAGTTTTGAAATTTCTTAAAGAGACTTCAAAGTAAATGCCATGTGAATATGTATTCTAGAGGATGATTTTTGTCCTTCTTTTGCATGTGTCTCCTGATTAAACTATGATAATCTGTTCTGCAATATCTTGTGTTATGTCAGATATTTAAGAGTACACTGCTGCCTGTTGCATGCAGATGCATGAGAAGGTTCCTATGTATTACTGAACATGGGGAAATTCAAAGTCTTAAGCATATATATATATATTTTGTCATGGAGCCCAATACATAAAAATGTGATCTGTATGTTTGTCATGAGAAATAGACCGCTGGGCAAAAATGTTTAAACTTTTGAAACAAATGTGCATATGAAAATATTTATTTTGTTTTTACTCAATTTTATTTTTTACAAGGAGAAAAACCAAACAGGTTAAACAATCATGTTCCGCACTGTACAGTACAAAGATGGATTTCACTGACACTTCAAACACTTCTCTTGGTTTTGAAATATTGTTTTGATGCAGGCTAACTGCGATACGTTTGAGTATTATTGTGTATCGTTATTTCTAAAAATACATTTCATTTGGGTGTTTACTTGCACAGATTTCCAATAAAGTTCTGAAATGCACAATCAGAATAAACCTGTCGTTTATGTCTTGCAATGTTTTTTCATCTAGTTGTCTCAACTAGCGTATGACCTGTGCTTGACCCCTGGCTGCACAAAAACTGATTTTACATGCAAAGAGGAATCTGTTAAGAGTGTGTTTTATTTTGCATGGAAACCTTTTCTTTGGCTGACTAAACCTTGCTGTTGACCTACATTTTATCTGCTGTGCCCTGAGTCATGACCTTAATTCCTGTCGTTCGACGGTGACATAGATGTGAGAGGAAGTGATAGGACAGAGATGACCTCGTGCATCACCGGGGCCAACATCAAGACAGATCAGTGGCCTGTAAAAAGGTATTCTGGAAGAAAGGGACACTCTGCAACAAAGAACAACCTGCCTCGGGCCTACAGGGTTGCTTTTATCAGGAAACGCAGGAGAGAAATGCCATTCCCTCACCTTCTGCTCACTCGCACCTAAATACTGAAATTCTTAAAAGCTCAAAAACGACATGCAGACAAAGATGGGTGACAGACAGCGGAGCACGAGGGTTTTTAATAATCAAAGCTGGGAGAAGCACGCAAGCCTGTTTTTGAATATGAGCTTTCCTTTATGTTTTCCTCCAAAACTAGGTCATATAATATAGGCCTACACCTCCTTTTATGTGTCTGCGTTAAAGTGAGGGGGTAGGGGGTGGCTGAAGTGAGAGTTGATGGGATTAACTTAAAGCTAAAGCAGGTTTGAGTTGTGCTCGAGTGTGAATCAAAAATGCTTTTGGAGTTTCAGGGTAAGCTAACAGATCGAATCATCCTCTCCAGTGCTTTGAATGTTAAAAAGCATAATAAACGGCGTCATTTTGCTTGTAAAAGAAGGGATGATAAACCTCTGAACAACTGGAAAGTGCTGTCGGGAGGGTCGGTAAAGCAGCGGCGCCACTGATTAAGTGGAGGACACTCTTCACATTCCTGCTGAGTTTCTTTTACAGATCCTCTCCCTCGTAATTGGACAAGAGCTTGCGTGCATTTTTGATGGATCAAAGAAAGTTGCACAGTTGGCATGAATCCGCTGATGTGGAACAATACATAAAAAGTATGCTGTGCTTGGCTGATGATAGTTAATGCCTCTTGTGCTTAAGCGGGAAATTCTAAATCATACCTGTGATTTATGGATCTCTGAACTCCTCATATGAAATATGCTTCTTGGCTTCCTTACAGTCCGTGCATGCGCTTCTGTCACTGACGTCTTCACTTAAACAGGCCCTGTAACCTTAAGCAAAGGACTTCACAGTATGCATTTGCGTCTAGAGGCTTACTCTAGAGGCAATGAAATATATATATATAGCCTATATCATGTCCTTGCTGATTGTCTTTTATTATGTGGCTCATTTTGAAATTCATAACAAGAAAGCGTGTGCGCAAGAAATGGAGATCATGCATATTCCATGTTTGATCAAACAGAAAAGTTATAAAAGAGATTTCCTATGACCCAGTTATGCCTATGAAAATGACATGAATATATTTTTAAATATATCTCACATTAGATATGCCAGATTACCGCTAGGAAAAAGAGTGCTGGGATGAATCTAACAGTGGTGTGTAGTGGTGTTCTGAAATGAGGAGGCAAAACCCTCACACGTCCCAGACACATTTTTGGTTAAATATTATTTACAGTATCAGGGAAATATGTAACAACAACAAAGCTATTTTTTATTCATATAATTTATTCATTTTTACCAAACTGATGACTCAATAAAAACTCCCATAGATCATGTTTTCAGGCACAAAGTGGTTATATATATAAGTATGTGAGCTGTTTACTTATATTTTAAAAATTAGTCTTTCCCATTGAATTTAAATTGTACATTCAGAACGATTGGCTAATGTGGAATTCACACCAGCACAAGAGGCAGTATTTTTTGCATGAACCAATCACAGCCGAAAATAAATCATATCCAATCATATTGCAATATTATTCACCTCCTCTCACATGACTTTCCCCACATTTTTTAAGGGGTCTGTTAAAAGTCAATGAGCTCAGGGCAATTGAGGGAAACAGAGACTCCTGCTGTAACTTTACATGCTGCTGAAAAAATGAGTTGTTTACACTATTTAACGTCATATTTTGCAATATTGGTGTCAATATATTTTTTCTGAGTGTTTTTTTTCTCATCCAATATTTTGAGGAGATACTACATCCTTTTTATATTGATGTCTCTGTCTGATCTAAAGGGCTAAAGGTTTTTCTGTTCATTTCACGGACACCACATTGTATAATCCTTCTGAGCCTCCACAGTGAGTCAACAGAGCAGGATCTCATTCTATCCTGGTATACATTGTTCTTGTGGTGAAAGGGAAATAACTAACCTTGAATGTGGTGCAATAGCTTGCTGTAACTAGAGGTTCAAAAGGGCAGCAGAGGTTAAAAAAGACCTCCGAGATTGTACGTGTGCATGTGTGTAGGACAGAAAGGGGAACAGTGGGGTTTTGTTTGCTGAGGAGAAGGCTGACTGTGTGACACTGTACACATTCCCCTCCTCTGACTTCCACTTTATTTGATCTTCCAAAGATTACCCTTTCCTTCAACTTCTCATAACCTTTAGTCTGGCAGCGAACCCTTCCCAGTGTAGATGTTTGTCAGGCTTGAACTGACAATAACCTCTTGCTTGCCTTGACTACAAAAAAAGGAACAGAAATTAAACAAATAAGTCTGGGACCAAGACCGAGGTCAAGTTTTGGAGCTTGACAACTATTCGTTTGTCAGAGAACACAGAGGGGGGTGGAAATGCCGCACAGAGAACACTGGCTTTGATGTCTCAGTCTGCGGTACAGTGGTCATGGACTTAGAATACAGTACAAAGGGTCACAGATTAAAAAACAGAGCTTTGATAAATAATCAGGTTAACTTAGTTATCAAATTGGATGCCATGCATGTGAATGAATTCTAGTAGCACAATTCATTTAACAGGCCTGAAATAATCTATATATATATGCATATGTGGGCAAGTTCATATAACATTTCATACACAGTGGTACCTAATTCAAAGTGCTTTACATTAGCATAATAAGAGAGAACAACTGTTTGAGACATACAGTAGATACTGAAATTTATTTAGAACAGATTTTTAAATATATATTTGCATTAATTATTAATCATTTATTAACATGCATTTTTTAGAAATGTAATTTTTGAATGTCCTTCACAGCAGGTATTAAATCAGTTATAGTGTATAACTTATTTTATTGTTTTTTAAAGGTCAAAATACTATTAAAAAACCCCAAACTAGCAAACACTGAAATGAGCTGGAGACTCATCTCTCTGACAGAAAATGTCTCATCTTTGACAACAAAGGCCTTTCAGACTCGTCCCACAGATATTTGCTTACAACGGGGTGAAACCAGACATACTTGGACCACCCTTTAATCAAAGTACAGGCTGTTGTTTGGTAAAAGACTCAGGACTCTGAGGGCACAGTAAGGTCACAGCTGACTGATTCTGCTTAATGTCAAGCAGGACACTGTGGGAAGAGTTTTCCAGTTCCATGCACACACACAGGAGAGCAACAATGTCTGTATTCATCACAGCATGTCAGGCCTCTTCTTCACACCACTGTCTCTTAACTCTGCCAAAACATCACAGCTCCTACTACCCCCCTCCATACTCTAGATACACACTTTTAAGAATTACGGATTTCTTTCCTTATATTTGACAAACTCGTCATTCCAGTTCTCTAAAGGTGAATTATTCCGCAATTGGTCTGGAAGATTATTTAAGGAATCAGCGAATAGATACAGAATGTTGCACATACATCTGCCCTTTAGTCATTAAACATATGGAGGAGGCATAAGACATGTTATTGTCTTTGCAGAAAGGTGTCCATGAAAATATGGACGCGTTGCTCCCTCCAGTGGTTGGTAGTGATGTGCGTTCATGTTCGTTTCTGCAGGAACAGTTTTTAGGACTTTACCCCAGAAGTTGGATGTAAAAGTATTACTCTGTGCAGTAGACAATTGATTGGTTAAGCTTTTAGGTCATTCGCTTTCCCAACAGCACAAACTCGAAGGCAAATCTACAACTACATTATTTTCGGTTCGCATTTATGAGCTACGCTACTGCATTTCTACGCATTGTAGCTGTTCAGCGTAAAGTACAAATCTTTAACATGTCTTCTGTTGTTCATGAAAACGTGAAGGTAAGCAGGCACAACGCGCACTAGCACCATGTTTACGTTAATTTCCTGCGACGCGACCGTCGATATAACGTTATTTCATTGTTTACATCTGTGATTAAAATGTTCTTTTGCGTCTGAGGGGTCTAATAAAAGATGTTTATGTATTGTTGTGCACTATAACTGCTAGTCCGTGTGAAATATTTACATATTTATAAGTATTTTTCATTCATATATTATTCAGAAATATTAGCTTGTATTTAAATGCGTGAACTAGCAAAAGTGTAATCCCTTAGTGTACACTGCAAGCATGTAATGCCCCTTCATCGGAGTGTTCTACTTTGCTCACATTTATGCTTAAGCTTGCAGTATAAATGGGCTTTAGTATTTTTTTTTTAGGCCACCACAACATTGCAAAGCTCATTCTTTAATACTTACAGATTTACTATGGCTCTCGGCTGGAGACTTCAGATGACTTACAGACCAATGCTGCGTGTGTCATGCCTTCCAAACCTTTGCCCAAAAGCGCATGTGAGGCCCTGAAGCAAGTCCACCCAGATGTTTGCAAAAGGTACAGCTTTATTGACATTATGTTTCATGAATTCAGATTTGTCTGATTTGTGTTAGCGGTGAATGAAGTGATGAATGAATCTGCAGGTATTTTGGCTGTGGGCTGGTGATTCCAGAGAAGCTGGAAGGATGTGCGGTTCTTGATCTGGGCAGTGGATCGGGCAGAGACTGCTACGTCCTCAGCAAACTGGTGGGAGAGAGAGGTCAAGTTATTGGACTGGATATGACGGATGAGATGGTACAGTACATCACAGATTGATTTTAGCCTACTGTATAATAGTTAAACAACATAAGATCAGAAAAATATATTAATATATAAAATATTAAATTATCTTGTATAATCATATAAGTGTTATTAACCATTAACTTTTATGTTTGCTCCAAAATTAGATAGTTGCCTCACAAAAATATGTCCAGTACCATCAGGAGAAGTTTGAATACTTAAAACCAAACACTGTGTTTGTGAAAGGATACATGGAGAAGCTCAGTGATGCAGGGATACAGAACAGCTCTTTGGATGTAGTTGTGTATGCACATCCTTAAGTCGTTTATGACATTTTTTGTTTTTAATTTTTTTCTAAAAAGGACAATTATTTTCTCTAGGTCAAATTGTGTGATATGTCTGTGCCCAGATAAGAGGACTGTGATAAGTGAAGCTTACAAAGTTCTGCAGGTGAGATATTACACAAAACTAGGGCTGCACGATATATATCGTACGATATATTATGTGCATCATAAGAAGATCAGTGATCTACGGCTCTGTTCATAAACTGGCGCTGCATTAAAAAACAGCTGACGAAGATTTGGCGCTAATCAAAGA
>JAUMHP010000068.1:11668015-11687136 GCA_032361065.1 Enteromius trimaculatus
TTTATTTAATCAGACTACATGCTGTGCTTTAAGATTTTATTTCAGCTACTTTTGCTTCTCACAAAACATTTAGTGAAGCATCACTGATGCAGATGTCCCCGTATAAAGTACAGTCAAAGCAGGTTGATTTGGCCCAATCACCACCAATCGTCCCATCCTGACCCTTCCTCACCCTCTAATAATTGGACAGCAAACCTCTACGACATCACAGACGGAAGTCATGCACATGGCTGCTGTCAAGTGTGATGGCAGACGCTGAAGGGGGGAATTAGAGATGTCTGTTAGAATAGACGGGGCATCGGAGGGCATGGGAAAGTGTGTCGGGGTCACTGGACACGTGTGTGGAACCCAAAGAATAGTCAATCAACTGGCCAGCCCTTCAAGATGTATCCTGCTCCTGTCCAGAAGGTCCAAACTGAGAACAGCCTGTTTTCCCAAGCTAAAAATGCAGATTAGTTTTTCTTTCCTCCCCTAAACTCTATTTTGTTTTATTGCTAGCTAATAAAGAGTGTTGCATTTTATGAAACTGTAATGTTAAGCGTTATATCATATTAGTATTTCTCAAATCCACATTATTCACATTAATCTAAAAATACAGTGTTTTGTAGAAGAAAAAAAAAAAAGTTCACAGGTGGTTGGGCTGAAGTAAACGTTGAACGTTCAATAATGATGACATATGCTCGTTTTGGAGCGCTTTGGCACCAAGGGAACAGAAGGGATGAGGCCGTTTTAAAAGCAAGGTTGCTTTGCTTGACTTCCCCTCCTGGAGCGATCTCCCCCTCACAGGACTGCTATTTTATTAACAATTCATATGGAAATGAGGGGCAAGGAAGGACCAGATTCTCACATAAACTTGATGTGGCCATGAATGTGTCTCTGTGTTTGCCATGACCCTGCTGTGGCATAAGACACTGCCTGCTAGGGCCTGAGGGGCAGACACAAAGAAAGAAATGAAAAGCAAGCACATTCCTGCACGGCACACAAAGGCAGCAGGAGAAAGGGGGAGAGAGAAGGAGAAAAGACAGAATGAACCCCATCTCTCTCCCTCTCGCGTTTTTTTTTTCGTTTTTTTTTTTTCTATGAATTGTACAAATTTATATTGCACAATATATTCATGTTTAAAATGACCAAAACTATTTTTTTTGAATATACAATATTTTTCATCCGTAAAATTTTTCCCACACATACACACACACACACACACTGATGTTGTTTTTTGTGATTTATGGGGAATCTCTTTACGTGTAATGGTTTTTATACTGTACAGACTGTATGTGGTATTGCCCTATACTGACCCTACACCTAAACCTACCCCTTACAGGAAACTATGTGCATTTTTTAATTTTCCAAAAAAAAAAAAAAAACCCACCATTTGTTTTTAAGCTTTTTGAATTACGGGGCCACTGAACATTTTCTCATAAATCACCTTCATATTGTAATACCTATGTCATACCCATGTCATTATGCAGATTCGTGTCCTCATAAACCACATAAACATGCACACACACTTACATATATAGTAACTGTCACACTGACACTCCTGCGGTTGTTTCTTTACCATCTGTACAGTGAACTGTGCTTCTTCTGTCTTAGAATCCTGGGATTGATGCTAAAGCTCTGTTAACCTGTTTAAAAAGCAATTAGGTTTGTGTGTGTGTGTGTTTGCTCAGGGTGCTTGTTGCAGCTCTGTCATTCATGAGCCGGACTCTTGCCTTTGGGGGGTGCAGGGGCGGTGGTGACCGCCGTCATCTTTTGTGTATTGACTCGTTTGTGTCACACTTCACATCAAGCTGCATCTTGTCATGTAAATAGAGGGTATTTAACAGTTCTCAGGCAATTAAATAGATAATGGTGTTTTGTTAGCTTGTGTAATGCAGTGGGGATCTTTTTGTGTCGTGTATATTAAGGAGGGATCTGCTGAAGTTCTTGTTTGTTTTAAGAGCGACAGGGTAATTGAGGTACAATCCACGAAAATGAATAAAGTTTAGTAACTTCTATAAATAAATCTACATATGGAAAAAAAAGACAGATTAATGTGAAATGGACAGAGTGATTGAGACTCCGTTACGAAGAAGGACAAGCAGTGGGATTATTGGCAGACAGACGAGGTTAGCATTTGTTAGCGGTGACCAGAACGAGAATGGGCTGGAGACAATGTTGTGTGGTCGGGTCAAGCTTTCTGCCTAATCTACTGATGTGACTATAAATAATGCATAGAGTGAGCTCAACAGAAAATCACAGCTGGTCTTGGCTTCATTGTCTATTGTGAGTCACACGTTCGAGCGAGCCAAAAGAACATATTGAACTGCTGTCTCAAAGTCAAAACACTAGGATGTACATCACAAATGACACTTTCAGACACGGACGTTTAAGGCATAACGCAAGTGATAAAACTGCATTGGTTGGGTCACATTGACTGTTTTTTCTGGTTGTTCGATGCAGTTTCTCTTTTTAAATTATTATTATTTTTATTACTTGTCTTTCTTTATTTGATATTTGATTTTAATCAGTATTTTAAATGCTGTTCAGACCTTTTGTTAAAATGATATTGAAAGGCACAATATCCCTTTCTTTCTCTGTTTATATTTTTATAGAATTAATGTCATTTTCTAATAGCTTGCTTAAAGAGTCTATAAATTTCAACTGTTAAAACAAGCACAACAATTAGGCTTTATAACTCCGTTTTGTTCTGTGGTTGAAATTTGCATTAAAGTTCTATAAATTCTATGGGAAATGATGGAGTGAAAATTGTAAATTCCATAGCTCCGTAATTAAAACAAATGCTTTGTGAGCAGCTGCAAAGACTTTAACGTTTGTTCATTTAAGACCTATATTTTTTTTTTTTTTTACAATAGAATCAAATAGTGGGTGATTTGCAGACTCAAATCAGACCTTGAGCTTCCATTTTCTGTGACCTCACCACCAGCTACTGACATGGCGTGTGTGGTACACTGCGTGGGGCTCCGTCCAATCAAATTTCTCCAAAAACAAACCCCCTCTTCAGCACCCTTAAACACCCAGTTTGGTGCATTCTCAATCTTTCACCGTAACTTAATTGAGCAAACAAAAAAACGAATGTTCACTGCAGCTAATAAGATACTGTTTCTTTTTATGAAACTGCATTGACCATAAATTATACAAATTACATTATAATTTATGTAAAGAAATATATGGGAACGGAAAAAGAGTACCACAAGAATATCCTTGCTTTCGTAAATTTTTAAATAACATTAAATAACATCCCATTTTGCATTTGGGATATTTTTACTATTAAACTATTTAACAATTAATTAGCGTATTATTCAGCATATATTAATAATTTTTAAACACTAGAAAATACTGAGAACTTACAACTAATTATAGCCAGAATATATCAGTTAAGAAATATTTAAATATTAGCTACATAAATATAGTGTAATAATATTGTATAATATTATGTGAATTAATATTGCACCATAAAGAATATAATTGTCTTTCAATTTTAATGTTTGCTATATTCTTCATTTTTGCTGTCATATTTGATAAAATTTTTTGTGCTATTTAGTATGCTTTAATATAATTTATATATAATACTGATGCAATTATAAATCATAGATCTATGTAATTTTCATATATAGGGAAAATTCTATATATAAATAATTTCAACACCATTTGAAGAATGAGATTTAGCATCACTAAAATTATTTTTAGTGTTTTATTTGTTGTCTTTTTCTCTCTCAGAAGAAAAGCAGCCTAAAATCCTAATAAAAGCAACATATTGAAAATACATTGAATTCATATTTAAGAAGTTTAATACTAATTCAGTGATGCTTGACTAAATTCAGCACTCCAAATATTTAATCATAATATGTACACAGTGAAAGCCCAATAATCCTAAAATAATTGCAACATGTCCAAGTGCCGAGATAAATTCAAAGACGCACAGCTAAATGTTTCATATTAAACACCAGAAAAAAAGGATTAGGGTTTCTTTATTTCCATTTAATCTTTTACATCAGCTTATTTGAAAATTCAGTTATACGAAATGTAATATAAGAGAACAGAATTATACTTACCTTAATACATCAGTATGTCACATTTAAATTTTTTTTTTTTCTTTTCCTTTTTTAGAAAGAAACTCTTCTATTTGCCACCCATGCATATTTTAAGATGGCTTGGAAACAAACTTTTTTTGTTTAAATAGTCTAAAAAGTCTTTCTGCGGTTGGTGGTCATCCCAGTTGAAATTGAAAAAGCAAACAGTTGTATAGCAGCATGCAAAATCCACGAGTAACACAAAGCTGCAATCACTTCAGAATCAATAACAGATACCAAAAAATGACATTGATAAGAAGTATTATCCAAATGTCCCAGATAATCAAAACAGAGGAGCGTAGAAGAGGAAGAGAAACCAGAACGAGCAGAAAGAGGAAAAGAGAAAGAGAGAGAGAAATGGAGAAAGAGGGAAAGAGAGAGAGAGGGAGGGTTCGAGAGAGGAAAAACGAGAGAGTTGGCCCACAACGCGAGCTTGATTAGAAAAAATGCTTACTAAGCTATCCGTTTCACACATGCACAGACAGAGGGTTCGATATTCAGCCGATCGATGGGGAAAAGGCACAAAGGCAAAATCGGACGGAGCTCCTTTTCAAATTCACATCTCCGATGTCCCCCCCTGCAGTCTGCGCCGGTGCGACGCAAGGGTTACCTCAAGGCTGATCCGTGGACCACGCAAACAAGTCCAGACCAGTGACCTGCTCAATCGCTCCCTTTGAGGGCCAGGCAAGTTCGGTCAGGAAGAAGAAAGCGAGGCGTGCCCTCTTTTCATTGAGGGAGCAACGAGGTAAGGAGGGCAAAGAGAGTAGGCATCTGCTTCCATGGTTACTAGCCAAGTATGAGGATCCTGCTATTCAAAAGGCTCCGTTCTCATGCTCTCAGCAAGCCAATGTCACACGTTCTGAGGGAAGGCAGCACAGGAGGAGACCCGCGACTTCTTTAACGCTCTAATAATACGTGCACGGGCTGCTCACCAGAGAAAGGAGGAATGATGGAGGATAGAAGGGCGACTCTATGTCACATGACTGCGTAACATAGCTGTGCTATTATTTATTAAATTTTTTTTTAAAGCAAGGTATGATTTAGGCTATCGCTTTGAAGGGTCTGATTTTACTCCAAAAAGAGCTCAACTTTAAGATGAGCATGATACATTGGATACATTGCAGATGTGTTATTGTGTTACGTCGGATACTTCGGATAGTGGCTATTTCTTCTTGTACTGTGTTATTTTAATTAGTTAAAAAAAATAATGATAGAAGAGCTTGATGCACAGAGACTATAAAAATATATGCTTACCTCTTGAATTCACTTTTCTTGGTCTCGCCAAAACGCCACGGGTTTCTGTTTAATGAGAGAGATGGGCAAAAAGAAAGAAAGGTCATTAGGCATTCCAACATTTTAGTAAAGCATTTTATGTTTTATTTTTTTTGGTCCAAATATTTGTATTTCTGGCAATATGGTGAAATCTGTTTTGGAATGCTGGACTTGTCCCAGCAGCTGACACTTGCTCCACCAGACGCACTCGAAAAAACAGACAGATGGCTGGGACAGAGGAAAGGGGCAGAGCAAAGAGAGATTTACTGAGGGATCGTGGGAAAGTCTTGAGCTCAGTTCACCTGCTTAGAGGGAGGCAAGAGCGAGAATATATTTGCTAACCAGTGACCCATGATTAAAGGGAAGGCTAAAACTTGTCCTATAATTCCAAGAAAGCACCAAGCACTTCAAATCTATGATTTTATGATAAACGTTTTTTTTTTATGATACAAAACTGTTATTTAATGATAGACTATTTTTAATTTCATAAATAGATACAAAATTACAAAGGAAAAATCTAATTTGATGCTACCAGCATGAGATGCATTTTGACTTTTTATTTTGGATTTGGTTATGAGGTTGCATTGATGGTGTTCATTCATTTGTGGCTTAAATATGATAAATTTCATCTAGACAGGCAGCATTTATCCATTTTTTTCCAGTCTGTTTTTCTGCAAGCTGCAGCCACGTATAACACTGTTTTCATTTGTATGAAAAAATGCCAGGCTATTTAATGTAATTTCAGTGCACTTGGTATCAAACAAACGAGATCCCTTAACGTTAAAAAGGAAAAGGGGGGATCAATCGCTTCAGGCACTTGCCCTACCAGTGTAGAGAAAGTGAGAAGACTTTGGGGGAAGTTAGGAAGTGCTACTGGTGTCTTATCCTCTTTACGTCTATTGTTCTTAACAAAGGCCAGTCACAATAACCCCTGGGGTGGATGGCACTCCACTGAATAGCCACTTTGGTGGGATTTAACGGGTTAACTCTACACAAAAGGGGTTGAGGCCATGTAACACAGCAGGGGTAGAACGTCGGAAACACCAGGAACCTACATGCTCCACTTCCCTAACAGTTGGCCTTTATTTAACTCTGGATTTTGCATATTTTCCATACATCCTGAGTCCTTTTTCCCCTGCATTATCTGCAGGCTTGCTTCTGTGAGCGATGCAGAAATACCCCCGATTTGTTTGGTTATACAAAAATAAAAAAAGCCTCGATGCTGAGCATTCGCTGGCCTCGAGTAGTGTACTTGACCTGGAAAATGATTTAGACAAGGTTTGCTTTTTTGCTGCGCTCTGATTAGGTTTTGGCAAATATTTATTATTGTAGTCTTGCACTTTGTTCTACTGGCACTGATTTTGATTGCAAGTTTTTTGGTTTGCTTTACACAAAACTGGATCATAACCATTTATTCCCTGTTTCCCTGGAGTGATTTCAGAGTCTGATCCGGGGGGAACCGAGAGAGAATGAAGCTTGAGCCTGACTTGAGATTGATTTCTTTTCTGAGGGTTTGTTGCTAGAGGAAATATTTTGTTAAAAACTAATTTAATCATACTTCTGAGCACCATTAAAACACGATGAAAATGAATACACCATACCTATGAAACTGTGCATTGTTACTAATCAGCATCATTTTTATTTAAACAAATGCAAGTTCGTCTTGTATATCAAACTACAAGCAGAAGATAAATATTTAGATCCATGTTTCCCATATAAGTCATGATCTCAGTGCACTGTAATTTCAGAATCTTGTTTGTTTGTAACAAGCATTGATCACATTATATCATATGAAGAAAATGTGCTCCTTTCTCAACGTGTTACCGTAATTATGAATATTATAGTAGCACTGAGTGGTATCACACAATCGAATTGTGCAGCAGTGAAATCGGAGTCTCTGTTTCATGCGGCTCCTTGTTTTGATTTCGCCCCTGAGGAATCGTTCCCCTCGTTTGACCCCAGCTTTCATTATGATGCATTTCTACTCTGTTTCCATTAGCCGTAGTGTTGAGGGATCCCACTTTGCATTGCCTGTGCCTGCCACAGAGACTGTAGTGTGCACAGATTCTTATTCTCAATGCAACTTTGAGTTTTTACAAAGTCATAAAACATCTGCTCACATTTGGCCATAAACAGGAACTAGTGCAGTTGGATACAAAAATATTATCGTGCAATTTACAATATAATAAAATGCTTTCAAAAATAAAGGACAGTTCACAAAGTACATTTTATACTTTTTTATTTATTTATTTTTTATTTCCACTTAAAAAAATAGATCAATAAAATAATAATAATAATAGCAAGGTATATTTTTTTGCTCTTTTACAAATCTAGAAATAAAAAAAAAAAATCTGTAACTCCAATGAACGCAAAAGAAAACTAAATTTTCAGTACATATATATATATATATATATATATATATTCTGTACTTTAGCACACTTTATTCAGATAAGAAATACCTTTTACCATAAATTCCAAAAATATTTGTAGTACATAATAATAAATAATAAAAACGAAGTGTATTTAGAGAAAGAAAGAACAAGACTTTTTTTTTAATGATCAGCTTTATAATAATTTTTAATACTTTAATGATAGGACGTTTTTTTTGTTTTGTTTATGATTATGATTTAGTTAACCAATAGGTTTTGTCTTTGCAAACTAAAGTGTAAAAATACTACAATATACATACAATTTTTTTAGCAAATTTAAAATGTTTTAATTTTATTATGGTGACAGTTTAGTAGAAAAATAGCAATAAAATAGAAAAGAGGAACAAATCAACAAAACATTTTAAAGAAGATAGTTATAAACACAATTTATAGTGAACAGTTATTTAATATTGAGTAAAAAGCATTAGACTGCTCACTGTTTTTTTTTTTTTTCATGTATTGTATTTAATTCTGTTTTATTTACCAAATATTGTCATAAAAGCAGCTGATGTCGATCTAGTCAATGCATGGCTGGTCAGATCCTATTTTCCATTTATTTTTAAAAACCCATTCTCATGACCTTCTGAATAGCATTTAAATTCTATGCTTTACTAATGCCACAAGACATTTTAGTCTCACCCCTCTTGTTCTGTGGTAAATGCTTTTTCAGAGATCTAAGAATTAAGGTGCATACTTCAGTATATAGTGTCTGTGTTTGTGGTCCAAGCAGAGTCCATATGAGCCCGAGTTTCCTGAAAGCATTTACAGTCTCCATTGATGTCCTGAACTCAATGAGTTTTCTGGGGTTTTGAAAATGGGGTTCTCCATTTTATTTCTGTCCTCATTTTAGCTCGCCAGTGCTGTTACGATGGTGCCACCAGCACGTTTGGTAATGTGGTCATTATTCTTTATTGCAGTCTCGCACTAAGGTGCTCTTTAGTGAGAGCAGCCTGCGGCAATAACAGCAGTGCTGTTCAGAATCTGAATGAATGGATATTTTCATCTCCTGAGATCTTGAATGGATCTAGAGGCCGGGGATAATGGTGTTCATGAGTCATTCCACTATTTAGAAACTTACTAAGCATGCAGGTTCTTAAGTGGTTCTGCAGGACCTTAGGTTCAGAAAACCCATCAAAAACCTTTTTTTTTTCTTCAAATCTTTACTTGGTGATATGTTTCACGCAAATCACAGTCCTGCTGTTGAATGAATTTCCAAAATGTTTTATATTCAACCCATCATGTTAATCATTTGGCATTCTGTCTGGCTTATATTATTTAGTATAATAATAATAATAATAATAATAATAATACATTTAAATTACATCTTTTGTTGCTTCAGTGTAACTTTTGTAAAAACTAGAAATTTTTGTGTTGCGGTAAAATACAATTCTAAATTTGTGAATGGAACAAAACTATGATTCAATTTTGAGCTTTTAATGATGGATTACAAATACTCTTGTTTGATCAGCTTTGGTTTAGTTTGTTTTGGCCGGTCTGCTTGATATTGTTTGATACTGAGTCATTGTTACTGGATCATGTGACATTCTCCAGCTCCCGGAATAAGGATTGCATATAGCCTAATTGAATGAAATGGGAGGGAATTTTCATTTTTACATGCCAGCTGTTGAAACTGAGTGGTGAGCATTAGTCTGGCTCAATCTTCTGAAATTTCCAGACTTTTGCAACTTGAAATATTTAAAAACAAAGAGTCAGTTTTCTATATTAAGTTTATATCAATTCAAGATGAAGACCAGTGCTGCTTGCTCCGTTATGAACTGAAAGACCTTGAGACAAAGAGAGAGAGAGAGAGAGAGAGAGAGAGAGAGAGAGAGAGAGGACCAAAATTTCAGTGCAGATTGCAGTTGGTGTCACATTAGTTCATTTGCATTTCACCATCCTCATTGTACTGCGATTCTGCGTCTAATGGATAACAAACTGTACTCACACGCCTATGGTAAGCAATTAACGCTAAGCATAGTTGATCCACCGACACGGAAAGTAATTAACAAAGTAAGTAATTAAACTAAAATGGCATTTGATTTTTTTTTTTTTTTTTTTTTGAAGGGAATTCTAATGAATGCTTTCGCAAGCTTTTTGCTTACATTGATCCTGAAATAATGCTTTATTTAGCCATATTGATGCTTATGGTTATTTCCAAGCCTAGATAATTTGAAATTCATAAAGTATTGATGTTTTTCATAATCATCTAATGTTGTGCTTGGCAGTAGTCTTTTATACGATGAAAAATTATCAATATATACCTCCATCACATTGGTCTCGGCACTTATATATTTTAACGCAATTAAAGAAAGCTTGCCAGTTCAGGTTTGAAAACCTGATTTCTTCATCATTTCTGTAAACCAATCGATGGAAATTAAATGCATTTGTTATTTAATAAATTACTAGATAATCGAATGACTGTATGTGTTGTATACATAACCAGTTTAGCTTTAGCTGTCTGAATATTTATACAAGGTTGTTATGATAGAAGAGTAAATGAACATGACAAAAAAAAGTTTATCTTTGTGTAATAATTAACACTGTAGTCTTCAAAACACGAATTATATTATAAATACGGAAATCTCCTTGTGATGACCAGCATGTAACTTTTGCAGACTTCCTACTATTTTGCAGTCCTGTATCCGCAGACACTGGGGTGAGCGTGTGTTTACTGCTGCTTCATGTATCTCTCCCCGAATAGGACCCCAGTTTTCCCCTCAATCATCCGGCAACTGCCGCCAACAAGTCCCGCTAAAATACTGACCGTGTTTAGTCTGGCACTGTGCGAGGAGATTGATTGGCAGCTGGGTCAAACAAAGTCATTTTCTTGGCGCCTCTCCCAGCAAATCTCTACTTGATTTGGACTAGCGCTATCAGGTCCCTTTCCACAGGGGCTGACAAAAGACCTTTCCCTGCAAGCCTCAGGCTCGTAGCCTCAGCTCATCCAATCATCCATCAAAGCAATAATTGCTAAAAATTGACACAAATGGCCCATCCATGAGTAAAGGGAAGTGAGACAAGAAACACAGGTGTTGCTATGAATTTTGAAGTATTTGAACATATTTTTCAGTCTGTGGGAAACAACTTTGAAACTGTTTTACTTAGAAACTGCTATTAAATTTTACAAATACAAAGAAACAGCAAGTAACGCATTGAATTTACAGTGATGTTTTCAAGTAGAATGACTAAAATAGTATATTCTTGTAAAGTGTACTCCAATACAAATCTTAGCTTTATTTACAACTTTACAATAATCAGTGTTGAGAGGGTTCCTTTGGAAATTTAAAGGGTTACTGCACCCAAAAATAAAAATCTTGTCATTAATCACTTACCTCCATGTCGTTCTGAACCTGTAAAAGCTTTGTTCGTCTTCGGAATACAATATTTTAGATAAAAACCGGGAGGTCAAGGCCCAGAAAAGTATGAAAGACATTGTCCAAGTAATCCATCTGCTATTAGTGGTTTAATCTGTTTTTTGAAGAAATGAAAATACTTTTTGTACGCAAAGAAAATTGTATTCAGATTGAACCACTAATGGCAGATGGACTATTCTAACAATGTCTTTCATACTTTTCTGGAGCTAACAGTGTTATTTATTTGGCAGTTAATGGGACATTCACAACCCTCCTGGTTTTCATCTAAAATACAACATGGGAGTAAAGTGATTAATGAATTTTTATTTTGGGGTGGACTGACCCTTTAATAGGTTACAAATTCTGTTAAATAACTTAATAGTTCTTAAACAATTGTAGCTCTTTTACATTCTTTACACACTTAAATATTTGTTCAAAATAGCCAGACGATAAGGTAATCTGTGAGAATAAATCATGACAACTCTTGCAGAAGATGTTTTCAGTTCAAGGACACATTGTGATAATAAACAACAGTCAGGTCCCTTAACTAATGTCTCCAAGTTTTGAGCTGTATGTGTTCAAGTCATGAAAACTGGTTCATAAGGAGCCAAACTACACTGGTTTTTACCCTGCAAAGAAGCAGGCTATGATTTGTTCCAGTATTTTTAGGTTTTCAACCCCTTATAAGCATGTCCTGTTGCTGTACGTTGAGTCTGAGTTAAGATTTGATTTATATTTGATTTATGAAGCAAGAGAGGGATTTGCTCTTAGACATCTCTACATCTGGAAAAGTGCATCATTTGTTAGTGGTCTTTGCGTGGCACGGGCTACAACTTCCTCCAGGAGAACCACACACAGGTGCATAACGCTGTTAAAATTGCTTATGAATTACTGCGGAGAAGCACTTCCCATAACCTATCTCTAATTTGTCTCAAGTTAGAGTGGGTTGGTTCAATGCGGTTGACTAAACTTCAAATTGGTACAGGACCCGACTTTCTGGCCAAATTTATTTTATAATGATTCAATCATTAGTTGACTAGGTGAGTTTGACGAGACATTGCTGGTGAAATACCAACTAGATATTGATCACTATGAATCATAAGTAACCTAATAAATAATTGAAAGAACAGGCTTTTTCTGCTTTCAGTGAAAATTTTTTTCAACTGGAGAATTAAATCACATTATGGCAAGGGTTCTCTTTGTAAACCTTTTTAGGTCAGGTCTGGAGAGCTGCAGTGAGAAGTGTGGTGGATCTGTCAGAGTTTTCTCTGTGATTTTAATAAGATTCAGACCAGTCTTGTTTTCACTCAGCAAAATGCGGTGCAGTGTGTGAGTCATGAGTCCTGTCATATGTTTGAGTAATTGCTATGAACCGAGTGACTCTTCGACGCATGTAACACTGCCTTGTAGCCAAATGGCACGTGAGGGGCCCCACTCAGCTGCTGCTCGCATTTGCTTGTTTAAGACTAATGGCACCATTGAGTTCACTTCACGTGTGCACAAACAGTTAGTCTGTAGCCAAAAATCCCTCCCTTTTTCAGATAAACTGCCACAGCAATCCCTATCTGTCCTTGCTTTCATTAATTTTGTTAATGCTTGGGATAAAACTAATCGATCAATCTAGGTTTCCATTCTCACATGTTGGACGGTACAAAGCCGCTAGGGGATGGAATTTATGATACATGGAAATATTCTTCATAAACGAACTAGGATTTGTCACATTCTAGGCTAATCTTTATGTTTACAGGGAATGGAACTGGTGAGGTGAAATAAACTTTAATGCAAGTACATTTAGAAAAAATTAACTATGAAATTCTGCCATCGTGATGTAATTACAGTATGTGACACAAAAAATGTTGTTTAGCAAAATGTTCATGTTGTTCATTTCCACGTAATAAAAGTAAATGCTGACCAGGGGCTTTCCAGCTCTAAAAATGACCAAAAAAGATCACAATGAGTCTTCTAAAGTAAAAGGCCACAAATTAATTATTCATTTACAGTAACTTAAAGTGCCCCTATTATGTGTTATGAAAGGTGCTTTGGGAGTCCCAAACATGTGAGATGAATTTGAATTTTCTAATAATATGCATTTATTTTTAACTTAATTGTTCAATGATTTTTTTCCCCACTTTCAGATTTAAAACTTTGCAGGATGTTTTCATTCACTTAGAGCTGTGTTACAAGGTTAACGTTCATAAATCCATAATAAGGGTACTTAGGTGTTAGTTCACCCAAAAATGAAAATACTGTCATTGATTACTCACCCTCATGTCGTTCCAAATATGTAAAACCTTTGTTCGGCTTCAGAATTTTGACCTTACTATCATTGCTATCTGTGCAGGGTCAGAAAGTTTTAGGATTTCATCAGAAATGTCTTCATTTGTGAACAAACGTCTTATGAGTTTGAAAACAAATTGTGTAGTGTATTTATCTTTTTAGCATTTTGCTTTTATTCCAAACTTGCACTGCTTTCATGGTGTACATTTTATTGTGCTCTAATGTTTGAAAGAATGCTTCTCACACAAAAATAAAAAAATAACAGTATTAAATAACATGTTATCCTTTGGATATCCATACGATGTGGATCCATAATGGCATCAGGATTAGTAAATGATGACAGAAAATATGTTTGAGTGAACAGCCCTTTCAACTGCAAAATTCTACTCTTACTGAAGACTGTTTATCAAAACATTGATCCTCTTTTAAAGTGCAGATCTTTTTGTGTTTTCTAGATTTGTACATGTTGGCTATTAATGATACCTGAGTTTTTCTTTGGCGTGGGGAGCATGAAATGTTATTTTATGGGCAGTATATTCTGACATGTCCACATTCTTTATTTGCAAAGCCTCATAGCTTGGTTCCTATTCACCATGCTCCATTTAAATTTACTGGTAATGTGAACCAGCTTATGAGTAAGGTTAAACTTGGAAGCTGACCACAAAATCAAAGAGCCATGTTTGACCTTACATGGCCGTTTCAGTAGAAGATGTTTTCGGTTAATCATGTTTTGTTATGGAAAACAGTAAAGAGCACAGATGGTGGTTGTAAATTTCTCATTCCAAGCCCAACATTGTCTATGACTGCGCGCCCATACAATGTTGGCCCTACAAAAGCTGTCAGTCAAGCGAGAGGTCAAGAGGTATTGAAATTGATACTGTACTTAGTAAGCCTTTAGACTGTCATTACAATGCTGTTTGATGTTTAGGATTAGTAGCTAACTGCGGTTTAGTTAGGGTTACTAAAAGTAATGCTGAGATGCAGCTTTGCTTTCAGCTTAGCAAGAGAGATCAACTCTTTTCCTCACAGAACGGAGTTTGACAGCCCAGGGCGTGCCGGTATTTGAATTTTTGGCATCATTTTTGAAAGAGCAAGATTACCTCAGTGACTCATGAGTGGGAAAGGCTGTTGAGGTTTTGGACTAGGCAAGAGTTCTGTGTTATCAATCACTGAACTTGTCAAAAATTTTAGTGAGGAACATGATCTGTTGCGCTACCTACTTTTTTTTTTTTTTTTGAGTCAAGCCATTTCTGTGAACAAAGTTGAGCTCTTGCATCAAAAACAAACTCCCCAACCCCAACCATCATAACTTACATTTATAGTGATGTAGGTTGATTTTATTTTCATCAGTTTGTACTAGTAAGGAATACATAATAGATACCAAAACGGTTATTGATGATAGTTTTTTTATTATTTCCTTTGGATATGTAATATGCTGATATCAGAGTTTATTCATGTGATACAAAATAGTCACAAATTTAAATGTAATTTTTGTTTAGCTATTATTGGCAAAAACTTATGAAACGCATAAAAATTATGTGCTTTTCTGAATTCTTTTAATAAAAGTGCTTCCTTATGGCAATTGAATTTTTTTTTTGCACTATATAAAGCAGGAATTTCCTTACTCATGTTATTATATGCATTTTGCATTCCTGTAAAATACCGAAAGATCTTTTCTCGTGGTGCCTCATACCTTTACCTAAACAACAAAAGAGCAGTTTGTATATGCCTCTGCATTATGTTACATTTTTGCAGGCCATAAAGGAAAAATTAGTTTGCAATGCAGATCTTTGTGGAGGTCATCCATTGATGTGCCAGATATTAACATAAATCTTTATATTTCTAAATAGTGTAGGGCAATCACTGCAGTGTTTTTCCAAGACCATGATCAAATGAGCAACCACTTGTCATTAACCCGTAGATCCGATCTTGTGATAAGTTTGATGGCACAAGCTCGTTTCTAAGGGTCTCTGTCTCTGTGGTAGAAAGTCGTCCACCATGTAAAGGCAGCCTGCTTTTCCTTTTCCTGTAGATCTTGCACACTTTTCCCTGCTTGCTAGGCATCGAAGTTGCTCAGACTTGTCTAGTGTAATTTACTAGCGATTGAAGTTTATGTAAACTTCATCTAAAGGGATGACAGCAACAGAGACTGTGTGCGTCCAGGTTGAGGTAGTAGGTTGTATGGTTTAGAATTTTGCCCTGGGAGTTAACTGTACAACCTTCTAGCTTTCCTTGGAGCTCACAAGCCACCGATCAGCATAAACTAAACTAAACACTTCATCTACTTTTATAAATATCCTAAGGCAAATGAAGTAATGTGATGTAATTTTGATGCATTTTTATTTTGAATGAGCATCTGAATCAACTGAGTGTGTGTCTGAGAGACATGGCCTTTCGCTAGTATTGAATGGAATTAAAGATTCATGCATAACCTAGCCATCGAAGATTATGTCTGTCAGAAGCAAAGCTGCAACCAATCACATCAATCGCAGCTGAAAATGATAAAATATTTTCAAATGGAATGTTTTATCTCTTACGAATGCTTTCAAAACCAAGGCTTATTGTTAGCTTCCTTGATGTCTCTGTTTTTACAGTTAATTTCATGCATCTGTCTCTGCACTAGAATGAGACTTATATTTCGACTACAGGCTGAACAGAATTGATTTTGTATTTGTCTACATTTCAGTCCATTCGTCTTGTAAAACCACAAGAATGCAGTTGACCTTCACTCATAATTTCAATGGCAACCCAACAAGTTTCCATGAGGGGAATTTTTCACTCATCTGTTCACCCTTCAACCGTTTCATGAGCCCAACGGATTTTTCTCTGAAGCTCTTAATATGAATTTTGCTTAGCTCTGCCGTACCTGACAGACAAGTGATAAAGCTTGCTTTCGCTTCATGTCCAGTAAATAACCATAATGTATACGTGGTGCACTGAAGTGTCATCGATTTGTCTGGAGCTGGTCCTTTCGGTGCTGTCAGAGAGTCTCATGGATCAATGGCGGCTCGCCCTTTGACCCTTAAGAGAAATCAATAGCATTGAGCGCAAGGGGCATGGGCAGCGTCGATGGAGTAGGCTGTCATTTGGTGTGACAAGACATGATAGTTATTAATGTTTGCACACTCTACATTGTGGGTCATTACAGTCAATCTCAACTGAAATTTTACTAGACAGGTTTCATGGTCTTGGAGATATTTTAGTAGAGCATAGAAATGTCAGAAAAGTCCAGGACTGTTTTGATTTGTATTGAGAATGAACAACAAAAGTAAATTTGTCTAGGCAAGCAATGGATATGTGCTTGTTTGAAAGTGCTCAAAAAACATCTAGATTTATAGATAGATACACTTATGAACTGAAAGAGAGCCAGTTCATATATGTTGCACAATTCCGATTCAGTGTTTAAAGAGTACATTAATTTAATGGTTTTGCATTTCACTATAACGAAGGTCCACTGCAGAACCATAACACTCAACTCCACAAGGACTAACAAGCTTTGTGAGGCTGGAAATGTATTCGCTGAATCCTTAATGTCCAAAGGTGAAAGCGGGGGTCAGCAGTGTCCACTGTGGCAAAAGGCTGTAATAGAGTTGATTGATTACAGGCACTAGTTTAGGGCCTGCATTGATTTCATTTGGTTTAAAAGTCCCTTGACCCTGTAGAGTCTCCAGCGTCTGCAGTCTGGAGTCCAAGTGGACTTGGACTTGAATTATGTGTTGCTGTAGAAATGGCTGTGTTCCTTGTGGTGCAGTGGAGATTATGTACTGACATTCAGAGCGCTGCACTCCTCTGAGGATGCCTGCATAGGGCAGGAGTGTTAATGAAACGGGGAATGAACTGAACCACAGGATATGCTGTTCTGCAAGTCATTATATCGTTACACGCACACTCTCTGCCATTCTCAGTGTTTGCGCTATAACGTTAGATGTACTTAATGACGAATTAGCCATTAGGCATAGACTTATTCATAACATGCTTTCAGCAGTGGTGTAAATGATTGCTTAATAGTTAATTTCACGAAGAATATGTCAGAGATTGACCCGCAGAATAGTTTGTGCAAAAGGTTTATTGCTCTCCTCGTCAATTAAGGTTAGCGCCCCCTTAGTCGGGACGGGGTTGATGATGGGGTCATTTGCCGGGAAGATATAGAGTTTGTGAGGTCTTTCTTTGGACCTTCAGCTCCACTTTTCTGACACCAACCATTTGCCTTGTGCCTGAAAAGAAGCGGTCGTCTCACTCACGCGCCGCAGCCTCCTGCCACTGCGGGACAGGGTGATGGATGTCTCCCATAAGCCAATGGCAGCGAGCGTTGGGGCGGGAATAACCTGCGCCTTCCAGTCCGCCCCCGCCCCCCTCCTAAGACCAGTCTGCGTCTGATTCAGCATCCGGCTCTTCTCTTCTTCACCTCAAAATCAGATATTTTCTCTTCTTCAGAGATGGATGGTAGCAGCGATGGCGTCTCGTTTGTTCGGAAAGCCAGAGGTAAATTGTGAATGCTGATAATAATCGTCTCGTTCCCAGGAGCATCACCTCGGTCGGTTCCCCCCTTCATCCGCCTCGGGGGAGGACACGGGGCAGAGGTGTTGGGGGGGGGCGGGAGGATATTGGGGGAGGAGCCGGGAGAAGTGAGGGGAATAACATCACTCATGTTTTGGCTGGGGTAAGAGCTTGAATTGCCACCACAGATGGGAGAGATTTCATTAGGCGTACTGAATAGTGGCGGCAGAGGTAAAAGAGGGGGTGGGGTTCGACGTTCGGATGTTTGCCACATCTGTATGTAGTTGGCAACTAGTCGCTAGTCTCCAAATAACCGACTGACATCTTTGTCTTGAGGTGTTTCGGTGTAAAGGCAGTCGGGTTTGAGTGTCCGATGCAGCTTATTTGAAAGTATCGCAGACTTTCGCTGGGTGTTTTTTCTATGTCTAAAGCTATTGTCTGAATTCAAGGTCGCTTTGTCCTACCTGCGATGTGGACGAGGCACCTTGAGTCTCTGCTGGGTGTCTGCGGGACTGCAAGTCCGTCATGACTTAGAGAAGACAACAAAGAGGAAGGACTGACCGTCTGGCTCTGAGATGGAGGTGGGGAGGGGATGTGTTTCCTCTCCACACACAAAGACTGCAGAGCAGAGGGCATTTGTCTATCAAAAGTCCAATCCGAAAAAGAGGAAACAAGTCTCATAAGTCGTCATTTTGCTCTTTGCCGTTCCATTCTTCTTTTCCGCCCCATCATCCTGTTGCTATTTTGCCTTCCATCGTGTGTATATTTGCGCAAATGTCTTTGTATTTTACTTGCGACATTTCCCGGCTTGTGCCTCCAAATGTCTTTTTCACAGTGATGCTGTAGGACAAAAAGCAGATGTGATGCAGCCAGACACAAACTTTTGGCAGTGTAGGAGCTGCTGAGTTCAGCTCTGAGGAAAGCAAAGAGATAGCTGGTTATGGCTGCCCTCCTCTTGTTCCCTGAGACCCTAACTCGTGAGTTCTTCTTTCAAAATCACGGGTCAGGAGCTTGGGAGACAGGTGGAGGGCTTTAGCACCTCTCCAAAACATTCTCTCTTATAAAGAGATGAGCTTGTGCAACAGTCTGTTTGTCTACTAATTATGTTGTGCTATGTATATGGGCTTTTCACGCTGCGTGATCCACACTGTAAAAAAAAATCATTGCCAATACTCAAAATTTCAAGGCAACACATTGCATTCACATTTTCATGTTTTCCC
>JAUMHP010000068.1:11703127-11726085 GCA_032361065.1 Enteromius trimaculatus
AAAAGTAATGTGTAATATAGTATAAGAATTTAAGTAAAAGAAAGTCAAAGAGAAATTTGATTCTCAGTGTAAACAAATATATATATATATATATATATATATCTATAATAAAAAAACACAGTAGGACAATGTATCATTAAAGAAGTACTGCATTGATTTGTCTTTACCACAAACAGATATAATGTTTTTAATGTACTACGTACTACATCTCTACCTTGTGTCCCACAAGTGAATAATATTCCATGGCTGTTATTGTATTTTCCCAGTTAGTTTACAAAGGGGATATAAATAATTCATGTTTCTCTGAGGAGACGAGTGTTATTGCTTTTTGTCTTGTTTTGTTTTTCAAATCCTCTCACACTGCAGATATGTATAGATTGCATATTTTATGGTGATACAGGCTATTTTTGCATACATTGCTTGAGAATATTGTCAATGCAAATCGCTCCTTCGACAGATTCGATGTAGATCAATAAGCTAGATCGATACTACATGACGTGCGTGCTTGCTGATCAAGTTACAGCTTTACGTTCGTTCTTTCTATATAGGCTAAAATAACATCTGTTTTACATGTATCTTCCCGCATTGTTAAGCTGAAAGTAACAGCAGGGCAGTGAGAGTTCAGAGCTGACAATCATAGTTTCAACCACAGGCACGTTTTTGTATTTTGTTTTCTACATCAAGAAGATGTCTAAATATAATGAAATGTGCATATACAGTATGTATGCTCTCAGATGATGATGTAAATAGAATCTGCTCTCGTGTTGTTATGTTACAGAGTCAACAAACATCAGGTGCTTTTGATGGACAGGGGATCCAGCAGTGTTTGCCCAGCTTCCAGTGAATATTGGCGAAATTGGATTCGGAGTGACAATTGAAGAGGGAGCTGGGGGCCGGCAGTTGGGTCATTAATGACCTCTCCATAACAGGTGTCTCGCCTATCTGACAGAAAGGAGGAGGAGAAGGTACGGAATGTATTTACAGGTCTGTAGTGGAGAAACCACAGAGCACTTCTCAGGAGATGACACTGTCACTCAGTGTCATCCAAACTCATTTACTATGTCATTTACTGTTGTCTCCAGGAGACCGGGCTCCCAGTTGTGGTCAGGCAGGATATCCTCAAGCTGATACAATGTGTCAGGATGATGTTTTATTTTGGGGTTTTAGGCCAGTGGGAAACCATGTCCATGTTGTCAGTGACCGAACTTTTCTTGGATTTTGTGAAAAGCACAGCTTTTATCTCTTTCAGTTGTCACATGATGTAGACAGATTAGCCATGCACAGTGTATTAGTTACATATTGGTTGTTGTCCAGTTTGTATTACTGAAAAACTTACCAGTATAGGAATATTAATTTAATCAAACACAGAAATTAGATTTTTGATACTGCATACAAATTATTTTTTTCAAATATTGAAAAAGTTGCATATTTTAATAATAAGAATTAAGGATCATGAAACACTGCTTAGTCAAATAAATTCAGCCTAGACAAGCTTCAAAGGCTTACTTCAGAAACATTTAGAAAATATTTTAAATCGTATGGGCAGATAAATATTTTATTGTGTACACTTATTTTCCTTATATTTCATTTAGATTACTTTTGCCATCATCTAATTTTCATTTCAAGTTAATTCACTTATAAATCATTTAATAAGACTGTAATCTTTAGGAGATCTTAAGTTGAATGTCCATTTTATATAGAATACATTATGTTTTGGTGCCTAAATGCACTTTATTTTAATTTTACAATTCATTTACAATTAATTACAATTAATTTTTAATGTGCAGATTAACATCCAGCTGCAGCTGACTGCAGTGCGAGTATAAACAAGCAGTGGGTGTAGTGCTCATTAGCTTTTCATTTCCGAGCCGAACTTCATATGAAGACCTCTGCTCCAAGACCTTCTACGAATGACAATCCAGTCGAGTGGATTGCCACAGTTTGCAATACCCCACTGTTTTGTACAGGCAGCCATCTTCCCTGTGCACTTCAGAAAACCTAAAAGAGCAAAGCCTAAAAGAGCAGCTCACGGGTGGTTCGTCTTTTTTAAGATGCATCTTTTTAAGATGTCGTACCACCCGTGCATTCTTGGATGCGGTCATCACCTTTGGAATCCTCCACCGCCTCCTGAACCCTCGTTGCTGGATGTTTGGTACCTGGGGGTAGCTTGTGCTGCTGCATAGGGCCCCACCCCGGTGCCTTTTTTCCCGGAGGTGCATGACGAGCTCACCCGATCGTGAATGCCACCTTTTACTGCCAGGAAGCAGCTGACAATGGTGCAGCTAAGGGGTATACGGGGGTCCTCCAGGTGGAGTGGTCTGTAGCCAAGCAATTGTGTCTGCGAGGCTGCGTCATCTGTACATGTTATGGCGCTGTTGCAGGTGCATCAGGCTAAAGCACTGAGAACCCTGCATGAGGGTGGCCACGACCCGGAAGTTCTCACAGAACTCCGTACCACGACGGACCTCGCAATGTCCTCTATGGTGGTCCAAGAGCGCCATCTGTGGCTGTGTCTGGCAGACATGCGCGAGTCGGACAAGACCCAGTTCTTGAACGCACCCGTGTCCCAGACCATCCTCTTCGACTATGTGGTGGAGACTTTTCCTAGTAGTTCTCCCCGCCCTGAAGCAGACTGAGGTCATCCGTCACATCCTGCCTCTGCGCTCAACTGCTGCCTTCACCCAGACACCGCAGGCACCACCTCAGTCTGCTCGTCACCGAGGGCGGCCTCTGTTGCCATACACATCCCAACCAGCCCTTACTTCATAGTGCCCAAGAAATGCGGTGGGTTACGGTTGATCCTGGATCTGCGAGTTTTGAACCAAGGTTTTACTGCCCTTACCTCATAGTGCCCAAAAAGGCGGTGGGTTACAGTTGATCCTTGATTGCGAGTTTTGAACCAAGGACTTCTAAGGCTCAGTTCAAAATGTTGATGCAGAAGCGCATTTTTGAGTGCATCTGTCCTCGGGATTGGTTTGCAGCAATCGACCTGAAGGACATGTACTTTCATGTTTCGATCCTTCCGCGACACAGGCGGAATAAATAGTTAATAATATGAAATAGTTAATAATAGTAATCAGCTTATTAATCAGCAATTTTTAATTTGTTAGGCAAAATGGATTAATATTCAGTTAATGATCAGTTAATACAACAATTTTCGTATTGATGCATCCCTGACCATTTGTGTGCACTGAAAGCTAGCATTTATTACACAATACTCAATATCACCCACAAGCCTGAACAAGAATCTATGTTCATATTTTTCATCTAGGGGAGCAGATTTCTTTTCAGAAGATTAATGTCAGTTAATGTAATCAGTCACATGCCCTTGCAAGTACACAGCGTGCTATTTGTTGTTTTCTATTGAACACTAAAGCCATTTCAGCCGTGCTGCTTTACTATGCTGCAGTAGTGAGTGTATCACGAGGCAGCGATCAGGAAGGAAATGATACCAGTCTGTTTTTCTGCAACTGCAGCCATTGCTAAATAATGTGTAGCAAACAGAGATGGATGCTTTTCAGTGGTAATGAAGCTCTGATGCTGGCTGAATTAGAAGCATTTTGAAGCATTTGATAGATGATGAAAGCCCTACCATGCAGCACTCGTTTTGGATGGCCTCAGTGAATGCTTTTAAAAATGACTCTGGAGGAGAAAGCGATCACTTTAGTCCTGCTCATGACAGCAAACATTGTAATTACTAAATACAGCACAAATGCACACAACATAATAACCAGGATTTAAAACGTTTCCTGTATGCCGTGCATTATGATAGCATTTCACATGTGATCTTTACTGTTTTGACTAGAAATGAAAATGCATGTGCATCTATTCATTTGTCATTCTGCATATCATTTTATCCATCATTTAGTCCATGTATAATTCTATATGTGTATTGTTTCAGAATTCTATGTCATTATCTAGTTTTATCATTCTGTTTATCATTTTGTATCATTCTATCATTCTATCCATCCATCATTCTATCTGTGTATCATTCTATCATTCCATCCATTCATCCATTCATCTAGCATTTCATCCATCAATCCATCCATTGTTCTATCCATTTATCATCCATCTATCCATCCATCTATCATTCTATATCATTTACATATTACTTTATCCATAATTTCATTCATCTGTCCATCTACCCAGCATTCTATCCATCATTTTATTATTTTTTTATTACTTTTTATACTATTTCTTTATTACTTTTTTTTATTACTATTTTATACATCCATCGTTCTATCCATGTATAGACCTATCTGTTTATCATTTTATCCATCCATTTTTTGATGATCCACGTATCATTCTATCTGTGTATCATTCTATCATCATTCTATATAATCTATCGTTTTATCCATCATTTTATTCATACAGTACATCCATCCTTCCGTCTACCATTTTTATCAATCATTTTATCAATTCATCCATCCGTTGTTATGTCCATGCATCACTATCTCTGTATAATTCTATATCTTTATCTGTCGTTTTAACCAAGTACCATACTATGGGTATCATTCTAGTTATCATTCTGTTTTATCCATACATCCATCTTATGCTTTTTCTAGCCAGTAGAGTTTATTATGACAAACATTCAACTTATGAATTATTTGTTTTTCAATTAATTTGAATTCAACTTCCATACGTTTAAATTACAATTTTGTTTCGTGTTTGCTACCTCAATTCAAATTGAACTTGAATTTAACCCTCTGGGGTCTGAGGTGATTTTGGAGTCCCTGAGATGTTTTGACATGCTCTGATATTTCTGGTTATTTCAGCTTCTTATAACGTACTATTGACCAACATGTAATTGTTTTTGTATTCAGCACAAACTGTGCTACAATAATATGTGACCAAAATAGATGTACATGTTTGCATTTTTTAGAAGAAAAAATATTAAGGAACTTGAATGCAATTAAAAATAAATATTAAAACATCGTCTCCTATTCCACACAGGGATATAGAGAGCTTTCAGGAGAGTCCAGGAAACCTATTTGAAAACATAATTTTCATTTGGTGGCTCAGAAATTACACACTGCAGCTATAAGTAATAAAGTGCTTTGAAAATGTAAGTATTCACTCAGCCTCTCTCAAGCTGTTGAGTTGTTTATGCATATCATAATGAAGAGGTCCTTCAAAATGTGTCCAAGAATAGTCTGCTTAAACTGTCTTTTATCTAGAAAACTTGCTTTGCAGATTAGTACACATAGCCTTTTTACTACATTGATTGAGTATTTAAAAAAAGCCCTGGATTTGTAAAAGAACAGCATTCTTTACAAAATTAAAGAATGGATTTGCAGACATCCCAGAAATACTGAGCAAAACATTAAAGCTAAGGCATTAAAAAGCACCTGTTTGTGAGAGAAAATGAAATATTTATTTGAAAAGCCACTCAGAAATCAGACAGAGCTGCCCTAGTTTACACAACTCAACCTAATATGATACAATTATAAAACTAATAGCAGAATCATCATATTCTAAAAGCCAAAGGTCATGGTAGAAACTTGCATGTTGAATGTAAAACCATAATTTATAGCTAATAAACCTGAGAAGTTTCAGTACCAGTAAAGCTGATTTATCCACTAAGAATATATTCTACCTTCCTGAATTTCTAATTCGACCAGTGACATTTTTTCCAGAGCAAAACATAGAATTATTTAAATTATTAACAAGGAAACGCATGAATGAGATGTTTGAATTTCTTCTCAAATGTGCTTACTCCAGAGGGTGTTTTCGTATCTAGGGTTCACGGTCTGAGACTAACTGCCAGAGCCGGGATACAGGAGTGCAATTAGCACTAAAAATTTTTTATTAGGCCTATAAGGAATGCTAATTATAGAACTCTTGAAGTGGAAATTTCCAAATGAAAATCATTTGCCAGCTTTAAGTGGGTCAATTAGGGGAAAAAGATTGTAAGACTGCTCCAGACAAGAAATTGCTTTTCGGAATGAGTCCTGAATTAGCACTGAGAAATAGCTACTGACTGTGTATGCTATGCATAAACAGGGCTTACAGTACCTCTCTGACCTTTTCATTCTGTTTCAGCCAGTCCTGTGAAGAACAAATGAAGCGAGCTGCAATCCAAAGCCCCATAAATAGCTGAAAGCATAAATATTCAGTCTAACCTGCAGTCTAATTTTTCTGAAAATTGCATGATTTAGCTGTAAAAGCATTTAACTAAAATTCTATGGCTATAATTTACACCAAATGATATAGCTTTTCTAACCAATGAATTTTTTTTTCTGCTTATTCAATCAAGAAAATGCTATACATACCATAATACACCTGTTACAATCATTTTGGTCCTCTTATCTGATGCGCGTTACATATTTTTATAAAATTACAGCAATACTACAGTTTATCACTTTATCAAAAAATCTAATTTAGTCAATTTCAAGTCCTATAATCAAAAACCTATTCTTGTCCTAGGACAACTTTGAGTTTGATCCACTCTGAATGTTGACTACTATAGTCATTATATACTGTACGTGATTAGATTTTTTGAAAACATCAGTTTGCTTCATAGGTGTTACGGCTAAAGCAATACAAAAATAGTAATTATACGACAATTTGAGTGCAGTCATAAGCAATCATAACCCTTCATCATGAGCTGTTTTTCTGTTGAACACAAACATTCCACTTTTGTAGACTGTCATCTATATGGAAAAGAGGTACTTGGTGGTGTCTGCCTTCTTTGTATTCACACCCGCATTTCATTTTTCCAATGAAGATCTAGAGTCATAATAATTTATCCATCATTGCTAGGGAAAAACAAACAACTATACCCTATAAACTGGAGTTGAAAAGTGTGGCGCTAAAATAAGATGATAGAACTTCCTATCTCTAGGGGATGTATACATGTGCTTTAATATTTATGAGTGCATATTTATGTCTGCATGTTTAAATAACACAGCGGCTCCAGCCTCCAGCCTGATCTGCCATTAGACAGGGTCCTACCTCTTGTTTTATCATTTTGTTTACTTCTATGATTTTTTGAATAATTCATAAAGATGAAGAGCTGGGGGCAGTGACATGGGAATGCGGAGAGTAGCCAGCAAATGACAACAATATGAAGCAGGTTTATTGAAAAGGGCTTTCCCGTAGACCGATACCTATTCAGCTGCCAATTCATCAAACTATTTAGACCACAATTTCTTAAATATCAAGTGGGACAAAACATTTTTCAAGCTTAAAATTCCTCATAAGGACTTTTCAAATGACGAAAAATAGATATACTGGTCAATTGAATATAAAAAGTGAGAAAGAGCTTGTTGTTTGTGGAATTTGGTTTGATTTTGCATCTAATGCAGTGACATTCAACGTGTTTTTATCAGTCCAAATACTTTTTGGGAACACTTCATGCCGACCAGAATATAAATCATGATCTGGCCTGCAGATGGGTTGATTGGAAGTTAGAGCTTTCTGCTCAAATATAGATTTTTTTTTATTTAGATTTTTTTCGGTTATACTTCACTTTGTACTATGCACCTTACAAATATTAGCTACATGATGTAATGAGCTACTATATGTCAATAGCCACGTTTGTATTACAAAAATGTATTAAAGTGGCAATATAGATGCACTGCATTAAACATGAAATTGTTTGAAGCATGAAAATTTCACAAGAGCCATAAAAGGACTTCCATCAAAGCAGTCAAAAGCCCAGATTACACCGCAGCCCCATACTGAGTGATTGTACATGAATATGAATGAAAACATCCTGCAGTTTTAAACCTCAAAGTGCGCCGTTTGTAAAGTTATTGTCTCTCAAAAGAAAGAGTCGACTCTGAATCATTGAAACTAGTCGTTTTTAAAACGAATCCCAAGCCGTTGAGAATTAAGCTTTTTTATGTTGTCGTCAACATTCTAAATTTGCATATTGCCCATCCACTTCTTGATCTTTTCGCGTGGACTTCAGTGAAAAAGCTAATTCATTCTTTGCCGCTAGGGCTCGCTTTTGAGGCGATACAAATAGTTGTTTCCCTGGTAAGCCTGTACACAAAGCAGCACAGCCCTCACAATTGGTAGCCTATAATAGGCATGTTGAAATATAAAAATGAGACTAATCAACCAATCACAGCAGATTATAGTGTCACCTGAATCTTTGAATTAATCGTTTGGGAGTCATTGAGCAAATAAGGTAAAAATAAATGTGTGATGAAGCACTAGGCAAGGTAGGATGCATTTGCAGTTCTTTATTTGGGTCAGAGTACAGGCGGGGTCGAGAACCAGCAGACAAAGCAATACAGGATGATTAGAGTCGTATTCGGGACAACTGGCTGGGTCAGGGTGAGCAGAGAACAAACAGAAACGAAACAGTCCGAGATCAAAGACACAGGGCAAACACTACGGAAAAAGCTCAGAATTGACTATCGCAGCAAATCAAGACTTCACGAGGAATAGAGTCCAAAGTCTGGGTTATAAAGGCATTCCAAGGGAAGTGGGCGTGGCCTAGCCAGGGTTCGCGGGAAAGGTCCCAGGTAGGGCCAGGGGGAGCAGTCCAAATTGGCTAGTATTCTGGTGAAGTCTCCCTCTGGTGGTGCGGAGGAGCCGAGCCAGGAGCCTTAATCGTAACAAAATGCATGTTAAAGGACAATGAAAGTGTTTTTGTGACCATACAGCCATGTCAACCTGTTGTTTGGGACTCTTAATGCTAAAATATGAACCTTTTTATAACCCATAATACGGACTTTAACTCTGTATAGCAAGTATTAGTATGTTAAGTATTATCTTAAGCTACTTTTGTGCAATATCTCTGATCTTATACAGTATGAAGGTGGCTTTTGATAGACAGTCTGTACCTTTTCCTCAGACCAAAGACATATGGAATATTAGATATGCATTTAAATGTTTTTTTTTTTTTTTCAAATTCTTTTTTTTTTCTATCTGACTAAGGCACCTTAGGCACCTGACATTATACAGGGATCTCTGCATTTAGAAGACAGGAGCAAGCTACCTGCCCTTTAATAAATGGCTGTTGTTGTTCACGCTGACACCACTAGACCGGGTGGCATGAAGCTGCCTGTTTTGTATTTTAAGTGAGGTACTTTTTTATATTGACTACAGTACATAGTTGTTCCTGCAGCAAAGCTATTCAGATGTTCAAATCAAAATTAGGCATTAAGAGCGAATGATTCATTAGCGTTTGTTAAATAATGCTATATTCTAATATAACAATAATAACAAATCACAGAAAAATGTATCTAGCTTTATGTTACAGTAAGCTCACTGTGTCAAGCGCTAGAAAGCGAAAATGAGATCCCAAATGAACTTTAGTGGCTAATATTGCCTTTGGGAGCAGAATCATATGCTTTTCGAGAGCCAATTATTCCGGCTTTTAATCTTAAAGACCTTAGATGCTAAAGCAGTTTTGGGCTAGTTATTATGCAGAGCATGCTGAAATAGCTTTTCCATTATTTATACACCTGTATTGCTGTTATTTGTATAAGGAAGGTAAAAATGATGGCCACCATCATGTTTTAAGAGAGAATTATACACTGTAGCTAATAATAGCAGTCTAATGCAGTCTGTATGGAAGCACCATTTAAAAAGTAAAAGTAAAGTGTTTTCTGATTAATGGTGCTATTTGAATTTTTTTTACACACTTGACTAAAGCCATTGAAGTCAATTAATTTTAAATGCAAAGAATGCAGTCTGTTGAATGAAGACTGAAAATGACATCACTGAGACAGCTGGTCTTGATTTTGCAGTACATGATGATTATATATATCTGCAACTGGTATTTTGCATACCCTCATGTTGTTTGACGAAAGATGTATTTATAGATAGAATAGGAACAGTTCTTTTGAACTTATGCACAATGAACAGGGTCTGAAGCTTTTAGGTATCATAAAAGCAAAAAAGAGTATCATAAAATATTCCACAAAACATAGTACACAATACCCCAGGTCTTCTGGTGCGATATGGTAGTGTGATAAACACCTCAAACATTTTTGGTTAATTGTTTACTGAAAATCATAACATCTGCCCTAACTCCTCTTCATGTGCATTGTGAAGGATTTTCAGTAAATTTAGACAGAAATTTTAATTTTATATGATCATATATATTATATGTTTTCAGAACATGCAAAAAAATAAATAAAGCTAAATTGCAAAAGAAAAATTAAATACAAATAAAAATATTTAAAAAAAAAAAGCTTAATACTTAAACAAAAAATTTAAGCCTCTTGGAAAGTAACTAAAATATGTTACAAATATTTCTAAAATTAATAAAATTAAATTAGTTTAAATGTTTATTACAATTTTTAAAATTTCTCTATTTGTATTCAATGGAATTATTATTATTATTATTATTATTATTATTTGTTTATTTATTTGTATAACTTTTATGGCAGAATTGTCATTCTTTGTAAAATATTATTTAAGACTTTAACAACAACACATTTATCCAGAAATCTGAAGTGTTAAGGTCTTACATAATTTTTTTGAGTCTGACTTAACTCCCACCCTTCTTTTTCATATATATTTAGGATGTCAGTGTGTGTGAGACTGTGGTCAGGAGATGGATACACCACGTGAAACAGCTCGCGCTGATGGATCAATGCAAACATCTCTGTTGACAAGGATGAATGCGAATATAAAACCCACACATTACATCGAATCACTTCTGAAATCTGAGCAGTGTATTCTCCCTACTGAGACAGTTCGGTTATTTCAGGGTGATATTTGTATCAAAACAGATTAGCAAAAATTTCAGAAGAGATGAGCCGCGCTCTGCATGCTAAAACGTCCCCTGTGATGATCACAATACAGTGTACAGCCAGAGATCAATGCTGACTGTTATTAGGATAATTAGCTTTTGTCAGAGACATGAACAGATACTTTTTGGGCCAATTATTCACCGCCTGCCCATTTTATATATGCAAACCCCTCAGATAGTCAAGTAATTACAACTTCTTTCTTGTTGTCTTAAGAAAACCATTGTTTCAGAAGGATAAACCATACAGTATAACATTGTGTGAAGAGTGTATATTCAAATGCATCACTATTTTATTATTTTACATTAAAACGTTTAGGATCTTTTTAAGATTAATTTATTATTCAAAATAAATTACATTTGATTGGATTTATTAAAATTATTTAATATTTAAGATGTTATTAAAATGTATTAATATGTATTTTTTTTTTCTCGAGCTTTTAACAAATCTGATTTCTGAAGGATTACTGAAAACTGAATTATGCTGAAAATAAATTACACTTCAAAAATATTAAAGTAGAAAACAGTTATTTTAAATTGCAATAATATTTCACACTTTTTACTGTATCTTTTATTAAATAAATGCAGCTTTCATCAAAAACATCAGTCTTTCTGATCCCAAACATTTCAACAGTAATGTATCTTTACTGGATGAAAACATAGATGTAAATAAGTTTTTAAAAGTAATTTTTAAAATTTTAGAGTTTGCAAATCAGGCATTACGACTCGCTTGTTTGTTGATTAATGTTTGCAGGACAGCCTCTATGAGGCATGCCAGTCTATTTTTGTAGTATCGTTAATTTCATATTTACTTTCCCCTAAATGTCACATAAAAATGAGCAGACTGTGTTTTGGCTGTTTTATATGTCACTCACACACCCCTTCACGATTAGATAGACAGTTCTTGGCCAGAATATGCACCATATTTAATGCCAAATATCTTTGCCTGCCTTGTCTCAGACTGTCTTGTCAAGCTGGGACTGAAAAGAGTACTGTGAGTTTGTGAGAGCTGCCAGCACGCAATAACAATTCCCAGAACCACCGAGTGTCTTAGCATATTGTCATCTATACCTGTCTGGCCTCATACTGACAAAGTCCAATAGGGCACATCACATCCTCAGTCAGCTATGAGAAAGTATTTGCACCCAGCGGAGCACTCAATCACATCAGAACAGGCCTATACTGACACCAAAGCCACCATAACTCTCCTCAGAACAAGAGGCTTTTGCTCCGGTCCTGCAGTCAACCTCTTCCAGGACTCCACTAAGATTCAGAGCATGTTCCCGCTCTCCACACACACGCTCACCGATCAGTCTCTTGGCTAATGAGTCGCGGAGCTCTTGTGGCGCGATCGAGAACCCCAGCTCTACCTCCACTCGTCTGCCAATCGCGAGAGGTGGAGGGTCTGAAACACGGCCAAGTCTTTTCATTACAAAAAGTGGTCTGAGCCTCTGCTCTTAGGCCGACTCGCTCAGTCATTTCTGTCTGCTGCAGAGCCATTACAATGATTGAGGTTAATTGCGTAAATATTTTCAGGTGGCCCGGCGCAGTGCGTTTTGTCATTGCAGCACCAAAATAGAAAATTACACGGAGCTTGTTTGTTTATTTAGCAATAAAGAAGCTCATTGTGGTGACGCTGCCCCGAATCTTGATTCGAACCCACGCTTCCTGATTTGGAAGTGACATTCGCAATTTCTTCGGTGCAAGCTGAATGCGGCATTACTGAATGATTTTCCGAGTCGGCAATATGTCGTTGCTGGCTGGGAAGAATTCCAGCGCAGGCTTGATCAGTGTGGCCGATTCATCACATTCCTGCTGTTCTCTTCAACAGAAACATAGATTACAACCTACAGCCTGTACATAAAGGAACCAGGTCAAGGACCAACATGATGGATGGGGTACATTTAAAACATAGTTTACAGCCACCCACTTCCAAGCTTTTTCAATGACAAACAAATCTTGAAGTCCCCTGACAGATATTCACTGCTTCTTAATTGATTAGCTGTTTCTCTCACCCGAACGGAGGAGGGCTAAATTAAAGAGTGGTTGTGTTTTCCTAACTGACACAGGCACTTTGTCAGTGAAAGGTTATTGGCTCCTCTCCCATCCTCATGACCTGCCAGCGCAATCCGACGGGGAGCCTCCGTATCCAACTTCTAATAATTCCTCCTTGGCAGTTTTAAGCAGGATCAGTGACCGAGGTGCTTGTGCGGAGGGGGCAGCTGGGAGCGAAGTCATTTAGATTCTGATCACACGCTGGATTTACCTCCCCCTGTGCTGCAACACGGATAACCGCTGCTTGTTTCTGCTGTTTTGGTAAATGGCATAGCCTATCTTTTGTCACATGCATTGAAAAATACGGAGACGCATTGTAGAACACCTTTTTATTGATGTGCAGTTGTGCTGAATTTAGTTGGTGGCAACCTGTAAGGCTTTTTACTATTGTGAAGGAGTATAGGCCAATAGTGTGATGATAATGTGATGATGAAAGCTATTTTTAACATAATAATGCATTGTACAAATATCTACCAGAAATCATGGCAAACGTCTAACATCTTCATATTCATGAGTACAGATCCCGGTTTGTATGATTTTACATTTGAACAATATAATTAGTGTCGTTATAAAGTTCCCAGTATGTAATCTTACAGTAAAATGCTGTTAACTTTACAGTTTTTAAAAGAAAATAGAACTAATTATTAAATTGTATAAATTAATAAATTTTTTTTTTTTTTGGTGAAACGTTTCTAGATTTCCCTGCATCCCCATTTGAAAGTATTTTGTTTAAACAATCATGTTTCTTAATAGTTTTGTTATCAGTTATTACATCCTCTGCTGTTTAATGAAGGTTAAGTGCATTGATGTGTGTTACCATGATGGTGTTTTGTGTTTGCGTGCACCTTCTGTATATTGGTATATAAAGTGTGTTTTTTCCAACACAGTTTTATGACCAAATCATACATATTCATACAAGGTGGCAAATTCGCACAACCTCACACGATTTTGTATGATTTGTCTAAACAAACAGCCCCTAAACCTACCCAGTGATGGGTAGGTTTAGAGGCGGGGCTAGATGTAGATAATTCGTACAAATTCATATGATTTGGCAACTCGTAAAATACATACGATTTAGCAAAAATCGTATGAATTCGTATGAGGAAGGTCTAAATATACATCAAAATATGTATGAATTGCTGTGAGACCGGGCTGGTTGTTTCCTGTTTGTTCTGGATCAAAAAAGCTTTTATCAAGACACTAATTGATCAAACGTTTCAGTAAGACAATTATTATATTACTGTTATTTCACATAAATGCAGTTAATTTTAATTTTTAAACATTGAAAAATTCTGAAAAATAACACTAATAATAAAGAGAAATGTTTTACTAAATACTAACATAATGCCTGCTGAAAATTCAGCTTTATATATTATGTATAAGTTATTGTATAGTCTAATTATGTTTTATTTTAACTTTATTTGCAGCCTTGGTTAGGATAAGAGACTGCTTTCAAACACACATAAAAAACATACCCCAGACCTTTGAATGGCAGTGGGTGTATATATTGTTTTATTTATTTTTTTGTCTGTGATCTTTTTATGTGTTTGTGTGTGTGAGAGAGTATGAGTAAGAGAAACTCTTCTGGGTAGTTGCCAGCTGATTGTTATGCTTAAGTGTTTCTCAGGTGAGCGACAGCTTTGGCAGTCCCATATGGCTCTGTTCAGTCCGATTCTGTCAGGAGTGCAAAAGAGCTGTGAATAGTTTTGCAGTACTTCTTGGCAGCTGTTCCTCTCATGTGGGACTTGTCAGTGCTGTACTGTGCAGGTAATTAGGAAGTAATAGCAACCCTTCCAAATATGTTGGTTTAAGATATTTATTGCTTGCGCTTTTTTAACCAATATATTTATTTATAACCATTTTTTATTTATTTTCTAGAAAAGACACAAAAAACCTAAATAAAATCTTTTACATCTTGCATTCAGCAGGTAATATATTCAAATGTATTTTGACTTTTCTGGAAATCACGCAGGTCATCTGGCCTAGTCGAAGAGAGTGGAAAAGAATGGCCGGCCACCTTTGCAGATCTCACCAGGGAGACGTCTGGAATAATTACACCCACCTGCCTCAACGCGCCACCCACAAACCCCTCCAAGTTGGCAGGAGAAAAAGCGGAAACCAAGGTCAAATAATACACAGCATTGTGGAAAGCTAGCTGATGAAAAGAAAAGAGCTCAGCATGGGGGCTCTGACTCACTCTGACAGAATAGAAAATTGCTTGTAATATGCCTCCAATCCGAGCTTCCTGGCGGTGAATCACGTTAGAAGTTTTGTTCCTCATCCCTCGCAGCATCAATTAAGTGACTTTGAGAGATTTGGGCTGAATCGTGCGACGGCAACAACACATTAAAGAATGACAGAAAAAGGGTTGATGGGGCCAGCTGCGTTTTTAAATAATGGCTACCAAGGTCTTTGTGCTAAATAGCAAAAATAAATAAATAAATAAACAACAAAACGCTGCTGACAGTAAAAGAGATCTGGCCAATTTGATTCTGTGGATATTGCTGTCGTAATTTTCAAATGATAAAACTGGCATCTGTTTGGTTTGAAACAGCCTGCTAAATATTAGATCATCAGCAACTGAAAAACTGTGCGGATTTAGACATGTTGTTTTTGTTTATGCAGGGATAGATTTAAAGATCACAGTTCTCTCAGTCCACAGATGGTGAAGTAATTTTAACTCTAAAGCCTGTTTCACACCGCATGCATGTTTATTTTGCTGGTCATGTTAACAGGTCACAGCATTCACACTGTGCAGCGGTCTGCGCAAGCAAAACCTGCTGGGTCGCAGGCTTTTGCTGCTGCACTCAAACTGAGAATGTTTGAAGAATATTCAGTGAATGTGACTGAACCTATTTTATTTTGCATAGTTTGCGTTCCGCTTTTTAGATGTTAATGGTGTTTCTCTTTAATGTCAAAGCATTTTTATTGACAATGAAGTTTGAAATCATTCTCAATTTAGTTTTTGCAGAAAATTGATGTTCTGCAGTGAATGGGTGCCGTCAGAATGAGCGCCCAAATATCACAACTATCCATAAATAATTAGAATCCAGTCCAACAGTTAACATCTTGTAATAGCATTTTAACTGCATACCATCGCATCTGGCCAAAATATCAGCCCATAATTCCTAAAAATGCTTCCTCTCCATCCCATTTTCCTCTTGCGTAAAAATCCACCGACATAACCGTTCTGTTTTTCTTCTCTGATTCTGACAATTAGATTTTTCACTGGAAGAAGCTACAGTATGTTATAGATAAAGAACTTATATTTTAGCCAGTTTTTGAAGTAAAGATAAGCCCGGAGAGATTTGTTTACTGCAGAAAGACATTAATTGATGGAAGGTAGTTGTGTGGATTAAAAAAAAAGGGAAAAAGTAATCTACAACTATTTATTCAATGCATTTTTCAACTGCACTGCATATACACTAAATATATTAGACAGGCCTAAATGTAGTGAGTTCATAGGTATACGTTGTTCACAAAAGACCCTCTGTCTCACAGAAGTGCAGTTATACAGTATCAACAAAGTTAAGCTGTTTAGAAAGTGTTAGTATGTTTCTTCAGTCACAGTTTGACTTGAAGGTACAGTGCCTTCCTCTTAGCACAGAATAACCTTAGAATGACACACTTTTTAGGGCACTGCCCTCTACTGAGGTCCACTGAATGGCATGCATGCTCATCGCATCACTTCCTGCTCACTAGTTCATGTCAAACTACTTTGAAAGGGGCTTTCGCCTTCCTGCCTCTGCTGCATTGAATCAGATATGTTTGAGTGATTCTTCAACAAGGGCACTTTTAACTGCTTCAGCTTTGTTTCGTCCACACAATCAAAGATTCACAAGTCAGCCATTTATTAAGCAATGGTGCTGTATTTATTTGTAAATATTCATTATTTATTTTGTTTAAAACCTGTTTTCACTCAGGAATAAATAGCAAACTAAAAACCATAATGTCAATAAAGCCCATAGTCTATGAATATACATCAACAATTGTTTATTAGTCATACGCTAAGCTCTCAATCTTTGTGTATGGATCTGCTTGCTGTAAATGGCTCTTGTGCAGATGAGTGCTTTTGAGAGTGCCGAGGGGATGTCAACAGCTGGATGATTCTTCCTAATGAGTAACAGCAGGTGCCCTCTATGTGTGAAGAGAGGGACATCATAATATCAACAGCTTATGACAGTTTTTCTTGCCATTTTAACCTGAATGAGTCTCACTGTCTGAGAGCTGTTAAAAAAGTTAAAACATCAAGGTACACTCTCCGAAAAAAAAGGTACAAAAGCTGTACAAAAAGGCACAGTTTCAAAGGATTGACCTTTGTACCTTTTTACACCAAGAGGGTGCATATTAGTAACTTGAAAGTACAAATTAGTTTCTAAGGTGTGCATATTAAACCTTTAAAAAAGGTACAGTCACTTTTTGTACCTTTATGTCTATCTAAAATATTTGATTGATGTCTGTGATGATGATATTAATAAATTGTGGGAATATTGATAGTTTAATGTTGGTTTTATATGGAAGCTCATTTCTACTACATAAGAAAAAATATATATATATAGACATATGGTAAATCATAACATATATATATGTTATGATTTACCAAAGCATGGATTTTTGTGATATAAAATTGATTAAAGCTGAAACTATAAGATTCATAATTAATAATAAGAAATTCTTTTGAAATGGCTTTTATCTTGTGATAATTTTGATGTCATAATTACATCTTTTATCTTATCATTTTGACTTTGTATCCCATAATTGACTTTTTTGCTTATTATAATTGCGATTTTTCAATATAAACTTTTCAGCATCTCTTAACTCATCACATCTCTTAACTCATCACTTTTCTAGGTCATAATTATGACTATTTGTAATAATGTAGTTTTTTAGCTCATAATATCAATTAGCTTTGTCCTGTCATATTTGGTACATGCATTTTTTTTATTTATTATGCTTAATAAATATACTGTACTATATCTCTTAATTTAAACTTTTTAGAATTCCCCAAAATGGTCTTCTTTAAACATGTCTTTTGTTTGAGATTCAAAATATATTTTTCTTTCTCTTTTTTATAGTGAAATCATCCAGCCATAAATCTTTCAGTTCACCTTGTGTATATATAATATAATACCCTATGGATAATATATGATATATTACCCATAGAATAAATGCACCAAGTAGAGAGACATTTTACACATCCATCAACTTTTGAACAGTTTTTTTCCCTTCTGTCAAAGTTGTGTCTGCGGTTGTGTCCACACTGTGAAAAATGGCACTTTCTGGATGAACAAAATGGGATGATTCCATTGTCCCCACCAGGAGATTTAATGTTTTTCTATAACAAAGCTAGATGATGCTACTCCAGTCTCTCTCTGTCTGTCTCTCCATTTCAGTACACGCTCTGCAACCTTCCATACGCCTTCTGTAATGTGACATTGTGTTGTTTGCATTACAACAGATGTGTCTAATATACACTCATAGGTGTTTGTAAGCATACATGTTTTTCACCACATAATTATATTAACACAATACGTTTGTTAAGGCAGCTGTTATTTTCATCAGGGTATTTGTACATACCGCCTCTGCATATTACTTGTTAAAGGTAATTATCTTACTTCTTCATTTTGTTTACTTGAAAAATCGAGTTGTAGTTTATTACCACATAATTTGATTTTAGCTGTGTAATACTGTTTTTTTTTTTTTATTATTAAAATTTTTGTAGTGTTTCAAAGAAGCACTCAGGCACTTTTAATAATAAACATTTTTACTAAGGCAAATGTAAAGTCACTGTCAGTGCTGAAGGGCATGAACAAAACAAGATGTTTACATAACTGAACCTGGGCTTTGACTAATAGCATTTTCCATACAAAACTTAAACCTTGAGCGCTTTTGGATGACAGTACCAGTACACTAAGTGTAAGTAATAAAGCATGTCTGTAGATAGATAGATAGATATCTGTTGTCTATTTGGGCCTAAACAAAATATAAAGTGGTGTAGGATTTCACTCAAGAAATCACAATTAAGTATAAAGACTGAAATAGTATGTTCATAAAATGCCAATAATCTTTGTTCTACCTTAGAAAACTTTTTTTTTTCAGTGTATAAAACCTGCAACAGGATCGATAAAAGCTGTCTTGACAAACAATGTGTTTGAAAACATTGATGTATGGGTCTGTAAACACTCATGGCCAAAAATATTGACACCCCTTTTAAATCAAAGAAAGCTGTGAAAATGAATCTGCATTGTTAAAATTCACAAAAATCTAACCCTTTATTGGATAATAAGGATTTAAAATAAGGGAAATATCACTATGAAATAAATGTTTTGTTTAAATTATTGGCCCCCCTTGCGATTCTTATGATTAGAATATCTCTGAAGTATATTCCTCTCTAAAAAACGAGTGAGTTTGCCTGAAGAGAAAAAGCACCAACATGGAGCTGGGAATCTAAAAGGTCTGAAGTGATTCTGGATGAAGGAATGGTCTCTGATCTATTGTCAGGTGTTCTTTAACCTCAAAAAAGTAATGCATTACAATATTGCGTTACTCCCTAAAAAAAGTAACTAATTACGTTACTTAGTTACTTTTTATTGAAAACAATGTGTTACATTACTTTTGTGTTACTTTTTAAATATGGGCAGAGCTTGTGTGTTTTAATATAAGTTCTATTTATAGAAAAAACACACCAAAAAGTGTCACGAATAAACCTCAGGCTGAAGAAAAAGTAAAATCACATCTGTGAAGTAGAATACAGGAGAAGAAGGCTCAATACAATAAAAGAAACAATAAAGCACAATTGTTATTTTTTAAAGTCATTTTTGATTGTAAGTATGGTTGATGTGGATCATCAAAGTTCAGCAGCAAAGACATTGGTTAATAAAATAAGTAGGGCCGCACTTTAACGCGTTAATTTATATTAATTAATTACACAAAAATAACGCGTTAAAATGTTTTTAACGCATTTTAATGCACTTATTTTTGCGCCGCGGAACGTTTCTCACTGGATGAGTTTCGGCGGACCGATTATACTGGAGCACCAACTAGCGTAGCTAATGTTTTGAATGCATTTGAAGCAGGGCTCTGAAGTCTCAAGCATTCACCGTGAGACACACGCATTTCAGCCAGTGCACACGCTCTCACGCCACACCATGTATTTCTCCCGCTGAAAAGTAAGAGATAATTATAACTTGTATATACAATTAATAGACGAGGCGCAAGCATAGGATGTGCCAGCTTGCCAGCACGTTCGTTACTAGGCAACATGGGTGCGCGCATGCACACATGGAGTGGAATTTGAATGCGGTAGGTAATTCATTCATTATTTATTTATGTGTATTACTTAATTTTATGATTCCTGGACAAAATCAGTTGCCTGAAGATGGTGTGAGATGCTGCTGGGAAATATTGCCAAATTCGTACTAAATTATTTCTAAAGTTTCAGATTCTGCAATCTTACTATATGTGTACAGTATGAATGTACATTAAGTTGGCTCAGTTGTTCGGTTGGCTCTTGGCACCAAATTTATCTGGTTAATTTTAATACATTTGTATTTTTTTTAAATTATATAAAGCGATTTATTTCATTTGGATGAATTTGTCTCATTTAGAATTGGGTGGGCCAGAAGGGCTGCTGTGCAAATATTTTGTGGCAGATCAAATCTCACTCCAAACTAAACTTGAGAGCCCTGTTGAAGTATTGTGTTTTACTTAAAAAAACAGTTTACAGAAGGTCTACCTACCTCCTGAATTTCTGAAATGTAGGCTACTATATTTCTAAATATCATATTGCTACACTTAATGGCAATATTGCACTGGTCTGCTGGACTTGGCTGAACAAAATTAAACAATATTATGTTGCTTAAGCTTATGTATTCAGTCATTATTTAATGGTATACTAAAAATCCATATGAAAAAACTTACTTCTAACTGTTCTCAGGTCAAATATTTATATGCAATTCAAATGCAATTAATTTTGATTAATTAATTACAAAGCCTCTAATTAATAAGATTAATTTTTTTAATCGGGTCCCATCCCTAAAAATAAGATTAGATACATTTGTGTAATTTAATTACTGCAGGTTTGCGTCATATTCTGATTTTATTTTAATTCTTTTTGATGAATACTAAATCAGTTTGAGAGTGAGATGAAATGATGCACATTCACATTTAGTCTAGAACTACACTGTATTCACACACCACGCACAATGCTCTGTATTTCTGATTTCTCCCAACATTTCAGGAGTCTGAAGACTTGCCAGTCAATAAATAAGAAAACAAAGTAACTGGCGTTACTTTTTTGAAAAAGTAACTTAGTTATATTACTCTAGAATGAAAAAGTAATGCGTTACTTTACTAGTTACTTGGAAAAAGTAATATTATTAGGTAACTTGCGTTACTTGTAATGTATGTATTCATACAAGGTGGAATATTTGTGCTAATTATATAAATTCGTATGATTTGTCAAAACCCCAGTGACAGGTAGGTTTAAGGGCGGGGTTAGGTGTAGGTCATTCGTACAAATTCATACAGATTGATCATATTTACCAAGGGTGCCAATATTTTTGGAAAGGACTGTATATATATATATATATATATATATATATATATACACACACATTTATGTATATATAATTTTGCATTTTCATATTTCTCAGATTGAATTATAATTCCTAATTCATTTCCAACTGGCACACAATACTAAAGCTAAAATTTTCAATAATTTATACTTACGATGTTCAATTATTAAGAAAATGGAAATGTATTTCTGACATTCTGCCATTTAAAAAGCCAGGGGCCTCCTGTCTATTAACTAATATATTATATAGAGTTTGCATTCTAGTATGATTCATATTTGTAAGATCACCCAGGATCACTTTGACCCCTTAAGCGTAAACAACCTACCACACAGTAAAAAGACACAGTCCCCATTGGATTTAATCTGTTATCTACTGCGAAACTGAAACACGCAACCCTCGTTCTTTTTTTTTTCTATCTGAGACGGTTGTGGTTGTATCCTTTTCTTAGGTGCCTTTGGGCGCTTGTGCTTGATCTTCAGTGGTTCACTGAGAACTTGTTATGACTGCACTTTGTTCCCCTGCCACTTGTTTGGCACGTTTTCCCTCAGCTGCCTCGAAACTTGCAGAAACGGCGATGAAGGGCAAAGCCTCTTCACGGGATTATCAATTCAACCTATCCTATGCATTATGTTACCGCTACCTCTTAAGCACTCTCTGAATTTAAATGAAGTTTCTAGGCAATTATTATTCATTGGATTGCAGGACATTTAAACACCTTATTAGAATGTGCATAAAATCAGACTTAAGGGAGAGTGAGGAAACTGTGTTTTTTACAGATTATGGAGCTGATTTGACAATTGTTGAAGGCATTGTGGTTAGACGCGTCGGAGCATTGTGAACAATGCCCAATGATAGCGTGCTGCTATTTCCATAACAATGACACATTCCTCCTGAGAAATCAGTTCATTTGTTCATCACTCTCGGAATTGATGTATGTTACGGGTGTGTTTTTTTCTGAAATGAGGGCATGAAAGTATCGCTTAACAAACCATACTAGCATAATAAATCTCTGCAATGCAGTCCTAGCTATTTTTGTAACCAACACAGTCTCACTCAAGACCCTTTTGCGTGGCTTTTTGAGGCTCAAGGTACCCCTTTTCGGTCACTTTTTGACAGGAGGGGTCCTCTATTGTTTTCAGGTGTTTGGCTTAATGTAATGCTTTGATTTGGGGACACACATTTTTCTAAGAAAAAATGTATTTAAAATAATTTAATGTTGTAGAATTATTTGACCAACTATTTAGGGCTTTTATAAATAAAATGAATAAACTGTTGCCAAAAGAAAAGTACTATAAAATATTTTAATCGCACATTGATACATGATGCAAAAATACACTAATTCAGACAAGAAGAAATCATGATTTTTAGCTATAAAATTATAGTAAATAAATGAAAATAATAAAAAAAATATAACCATTTGAAAAAAAAAGTATGACTTTTCTGTGGTCAATCAACCTTCCCCCTCTCTCTATATATATACTCACCTAAAGGATTAGTAGGAACACCTGTTTAATTTCTCATTAATGCAATTATCTGATCAACCAATCACATGGCAGTTGCTTCAATGCATTTAGGGGTGTGGTCCTGGTCAAGACAATCTCCTGAACTCCAAA
>JAUMHP010000068.1:11726185-11744800 GCA_032361065.1 Enteromius trimaculatus
CCAAAATTGGACAGTTGAAGACTGGAAAAATGTTGCCTGGTCTGATGAGTCTCGATTTCTGTTGAGACATTCAATGGAGATCCATCATGTCTTGTTACCACTGTGCAGGCTGCTGGTGGTGGTGTAATGGTGTGGGAGCATTGTTTCTGACCATGTCCATCCCTTTATGACCACCATGTACCCATCCTCTGATGGCTACTTCCAGCAGAATAATGCACCATGTCTCAAAGCTCGAATAATTTCAAATTGGTTTTTTGAACATGACAATGAGTTCACTGTACAGTCACCAGATCTCAACCCAATAGAGCATCTTTGGGATGTGGTGGAACGGGAGCTTCATGCCCACAAATCTCCATCAACTGCAAGATGCTATCCTGTCAATATGGGCCAACATTTCTAAAGAATGCTTTCAGCACCTTATTGAATCAATGCCACATAGAATTAAGGCAGTTCTGAAGGTGAAAGGGGGTCAAAAACCCCCTAGTGTGGTGTTCCTAATAATCCTTTAGGTGAGTGTATATATTTTCTCTCTATATACATATACATATATACTATTGCTCTTATATTTGATCATTTAAAAGTAAAACGCCAGTGCCAGATCGATACCCTCAATATATTTTCAATGTAACTTTTTTTAAATTAATATTATTTTCTAGACATTAAAGATTGATACAGAGGGCCTTTGAATGAAGAGCATGTAGGAATGTATTTAAAGTCACTAAGTAATTCCTGTGACATCATGTTAATAATAAAATGATATTCAAATTAGTACTACATATTCCACTGGGAGAACAATAAGTTACATGAAAAATGGTCATAAATTTCATAAACTCCAAACAGACACATTTGTAATGTCAGTTCGGTAAAATATTGTGTGTAGTACTAGTACTAGACTTTTTTGTCAGCTAATTTATTTATTTATTTTTTTGTCCCTTCAAATTGGCTGTAATGTAAAAAATATCACTTCATTGTAAAATTAATTGTGAAAAACTCGTGTCTGCACACAAGTGTGGGTTTCTGCTGTGTGTGATTGATGCTTTGTGCCCATTACAGTTCTGAGAAGATTACAAGTTAGTCATGGTCTACTGTTATAGCACCAAGGGCATGTACTGTAGCAGGACCAAATCCTTTTCCTAAGTCTTTTCCACTCCACACAGATTATTTTCTTTTTTCAGTGAAATGTCCTTGTGCTTATGTAGGAAATCTGCTGTAAATGTTATTGAAAACAGATGCGGGTGAGAGCTTTAAATATTCCATTAGCATAATGATAGAACAGCATATGAATTCTGTGTATGTGCTGTATGAGCCTATTCGCTTTAAGATGCATAACGCATGTTGGAAATGAAAGCCATTTCAATGCTAATGTGACGCAAAGTCTGGTGCCGAGGGTGAAATGCCATCTGTATGGCTGCATCAGTATGCCTCTTCGTTTTTAGCCTTGATGAAAGGACGAAAATTCTTATATTGAGGGTCCATCTGTTCAATCAGAGCAATTAGTTTATCTAAACTGACGTCACCTGGCTGAGTTTGACCTGGGCTGATTAGATCTGGGAGGTCGGGAAGGTTGATGAAGCAGCGAGATACACACACACACACACACACACACACACACAGAAAATCAAAAGCTTCATACATTAGCCTTGAAGAGCATAAGTGGGGATATTGCTTAGATGCAGCCATCTCTCTGCTTGTTTGTGGTTTGAAAGTCTGTTCAGATGCTTATTCACTTCATTGACTGAACCACCAGAAAGCTGATGCATAATGGTTTAAGGGAGGGAATATTTTTTATTAATACTGAATGTCAAAAGAAAATGTCTATTTGGCCCGCTTTAGGAGTCATGATTTTGCCTAGTTTATTTCATATAACCCTATTATGTGACAAAATAATGGCTTTGTGTGTGTGTGTGTGTGTTAGTGCTATCAAATGATTAGTTGTGAGTAATCACATTTAAAATAAAAATTTTACACAGTGTGTGTATATTTAGTTATATCTTAAATATATACTGTATAAATACACACACATGCATAAATGTATATGTAGTTACGGACAATATGTTACGTTTATATGTTAAATATACTATATATACAATATTTTATGAATATATATAGCAAAAACGTAAATATTTTCAAAATATATGCTGTGTGTATTTATGTACATATACATATATATCGTACACACAGTTATGTAAACCAAAAATTGTGATTAATTGTTTGACAGCCCTAGATGGAGGATATTACCATACACTGTAGTTACCCATATTGATAAGTCAGTAATTATTTTTGCAGTGACAAACAATCCTAAACTGCTTATTTTAAATAAAAATTAAACACAGGCTTAAATATTAAAATGTTTACATGCAAAAAGTATAATATATATATAGAAAGCATGGTAATATAACTATATACATAAATATATGTAATTTTATCAGTATTTAAAAACAAATAACATGATGGATATATATTCAATATCAGATGATAAAAATAGAAGCATTTTTTCAAATTATATGGATATATTGTGCATCTATAATTTCAGGCAATATGAGGTTATAAAATCTGCATATATAATAATTATAAAAGAATTTCAGTAAAAGAATAGTTCACCCAAAAGGAAGATATTATGGAAAAAAAAATGTAACCAGGCTGCTTTGGGTCACCATTGACTTCCATAGTTGGAAAAAAAAATACAATGGGAGTCAGTGGTGACCCAAAACGGCCTGTTACAAACTTTTTTCAAAACATCTTTGCGTTCGGCAAAACCAAGAAATTAATTGAGATTTGGAACTACTATTCTGTCAAATGATGACAGAATTTTCATTTTTGGGTGAAATATTCCTTTAAATTATTACTAAAATACAAATTATATTTTACAAGTTCGCTCTTCCTTATGATGACAATTTAGGCGTATTTGATGTGCTGTCCAGAGGGCGAGCCTGGAGGTCAGCGTCCGGCTCAAACTCCGCTTGCCCCCCAGTAGGAAGACACGGGGGGTGTTAGAGGTGGAAGGGAGGAAACAAGCTAGTTTAAGGGGAAGGCTTATGGATTTGATTGGAAGAGATGGAATTAGATTGATTAGGAAATGCGGTTCTAGCCGCGGCTAATCATGTGTACGCACTCCTCCCGAAATTTGTTTATCAACAAATGTGTAAATTTGTTGTAAATTTATGCACTTACTCATCAAAAATATGTTACAATTTCTGTTGTTACACTATCAACCTATTCAGATGACCCTTATGTATTCTCATGCTTTGGTAAATACGCCCTGCCACAGCTCTTCTCATCTCAGAAATGTTTGAACTGTACATATGCATGTGTTAGGGCAAGAGTCAGCTGCACTGAACTCCAGCTACCAGGAGAAAGGCACGTAGCCATATTTAAAAGACAGATTGCCTGCAGCTTCAAATGACACAGGGGAATGAACAGCAAGGCCTTTTACTGTTTGCTGCGCTCTGAGGGGGCTCAAAGCAATGATCAAGGAGAGGGAACAAAAATGTGATTAAAGACTGATGCAAGACAGATGCAGGCACCCTGGCTTCTAAAAAAAGGTGACAAAACGAGAGACAGAAAGCTCAGTCTCTTTTATAATAACCATTTTTGCCAAGTTAACCCTGAGGTTTAGATATCATTAAAATTATGTTAGTTAAAGGAATATTTTGGAAAATTCTGAACAATTTCTCACCCTCAGGCCATTCCATCACCTGCTTACCATCGTCCCTCTGCAGTGAATGGGTGCCGTTAGAATAAGACTCCAAACAGCTGATAATAACAATGTATTTTAACAATTCTTGATTGATGTGTGATTGCAAACATTTTATTTCTCAAGGTCTTAATTGATTGAGATGAATGGACTATTGCGGTGTTTTTATCAGCTGTTTGGACTCTCATTCTGACGGCACCCATTCACTGCAGAGGATCCATTGGTAAGCAAGTAACACTTTTGCGAGGAAACAATGTAGTAGTAATTCAGGATGTTTCAGTCTCCCAGGCATCTGTCGGATTTATTTCCCTCTGAATATCTTAGTAGCAAGTCTTTGAAACATTCAAGTGACTTAATGCTCTCAGACATCTTTTGTCACCACTTCTGAGAAGATGAAAAAAGACACCCGCTTGCATCATGAATTTTATTCATTGTGTTTTCACAACAGCAGTAAAACCTTGGGGGCCAGCCCCTCTCAATAGCATCCGCACAAGTAAATAGTCACAGGGTCTGACCAGCGTCAAGACAGTTTATGAAAATAAAAAAAAGAGCTCATTATGCCTCATGTTCCTTCGCCCTTGGATGGCAGAAAAAGAACCTATTTGCTGCTGTGGAAAGTTCAGCAAACATAATTCATGAAAAAATTGGATTTTTCGTCCAGTGAACACAACTGTGCTTGCAAACACAAGACATACGTACGCAACCACACACTGGCTATAACATATCGATGTAGCGCATGTGTGCACCGTATACTGCAGTGATCTACAAGATATGCACGGAAATAAAATTCTGTTTCATTTAGACATTAATCTGTCACAGTTCTCCAGGCAAGACACAATGACCTCAGCACCAAGCCTGCAGGAAATCACAGTGGGGGTGCAATGGATTTCATTTATAATTCATACAGGGCGCACAGCATTTTATTCTCCACAGCAGAGGCTTATAGAACAAACCTAAAGCGAAATCTGATATATTCCATTAAACCTTATATATGGCTCATTAATTATACTTCTTTGAAGCTCACTGATGTATATCTCTTTTCTTTAGGAATCCTCAGGGGCCAAAAATGTCATGGTTGCCAAATAAATAGTTAATAAAGGCTTAAAGGGATAGTTCACCCAGAAATGAAAATTCTGTTATCATTTACTCACGCTCATGTCACAGTATGACTTCTTTTTAGTTTATGGAAAACCTATTTTTTATTGCCCTAAACCTAGAAACTTGCTATTGTGTTCTGGTATTACTATATTTGTGGGGACAGTTGGTCCCTATAAATACCAGGTACACACATTTTATGTTGAAGATATTTTTTAAGAACTGTTCTTTTTTTCTTCTGTATAATGAAAGTCAATCATCCTGACTCCGCTGACCTTTATGGATGTTCTTCAAAATATCTTCTTATGTGTCATGCCGGTTTGGAGCAGTGTCGTTAAACATTTAAACATGTTTTGTTTTGCTTTTTATTTAATTAAAGCTAAAATAAAATTAAACCTAAATCTAAACTGAAAAAAATAACCCCAAAGTTAACCGAAGAGTAAATGATGACAGAATTTTCCATTTCAGATGAACTATCCCCTTGTGTACTTAAAGGGATAGTTCACACAAAAATGAAAATGATCCTGTTATTTACTCACCTTTTAAGAATCTTAGGTTTATGTGACTTTATTATTTCACGATTTGGGAAAAATGTCACATTGCGATTATTAAGGTCAAAATTGCGATTTGCGATACAATATATAAGTGGTTGGACTCAACTTGCTTGTTATCAAGAAAATGCACACACAGATGCTGAAATCTGTATTTCTCAACTGAGCAAATACAACAACAAATTAAAACTAAATTGTACAAAATTAAATAACAGTAACATCTTTACATTACTGAATTAAATTACATTAAATTAACATTAAAATAAAAGTCAAAAGTACTGATAAATAAAACAAATACCCATGTTGTCCCAAAACATTTAAGCAGGATGTAACATTTGTTGGATGTAAATATTTTTTTTTTGTATCTCTTGTCCAGTGTGCCAATCATTTTCCCAAATCCCTCTTTGCTAAAAGTGCGTTCACACATGAGGTGACTTGAGCGAATATATCTCATTATTCGTGTGTAGTTGGACGCTTGAAAATGTTGAGTTTACGCCGGTTTCACACTGCACACGTCAGCAGGGCGTAAGCAGCGCGTATTTTTTCGGCGCCCATGTTAACGGATGAGAGCACACGGGCGGCACAGAAGCGCGTGGCAGGTGCAGAGAAATGACCTAAATCAAAGAACATGGCTCACAGTGTTCGGAGAACAATGCTGGAAAATACGTCAGAAAGATGCTTGTCTATAGCCTACTGCAGTACAACCTATACACAATTGGCGCGCTGATCATGCTCTGCATACGTGCTGCTTATGCGTGCAGTAAATCCGGCGTGTTGAACTGTCTTCCGAAGTGCAACGGCTACCACCCGTTTAAGCCCATTCAAAGGCTTGGATGGGTCTGGACAATTTTTATAATAACTCCAAAGAAGAAAGTCACATAGACCTAGGATGCTTCATAGGTGAGTAAAAGATGGGCTAATTTTCATTTTTGTGTAAACAGTATGGCTGTGCCACTATTAAACATTGTTCTTTGAAAATCCCAACCAGTCAAGCATAGCAACACTAACTTAATCAGTGATGTCATTTTGGGGGTGGTACCATAATTTTTTCAAACCAATGACAGATGAGGGAGTGTTTGTTTAAAGTTACACACTCCAGCTTTTTATGTTAGCCTACACACTGCTATTAAACTATGGACTCAACCAGTGAGAATTTTTTATTTAGTCTATGCTGAATGATGCTAACCGAGTGATCTTTTGCGTCTCGTTGGATAACTCAGCAGAAACAGCCCCCCCCCCGGCGGGATTCTTGCCACTAGCACCACAGTGACATTGTCTGAATTCGTAGCTGATCCCAGTTTGGCAATGTGCAAAAGAGTATTACACCAGCGCTTAATCCAGACACATCTGAAGCATGCTGGCGGCGTGCTAATCAGCTCTGAGAGGATTAGCATCAGGCTAGCGTCATTCCGCAAGGCAAGTCTTGTCTAGTCCAGCTGAAAGCTTTCGTTCCATTCTGAAGAAATCTAGCGGGATGGGGACAGTCACCATTCGTTTGACTTTGATGTATGCTATGTCTGTTTGCCATGTTCTATTTTCTTGATCTTCAAGGTTTGGAAATAAATGTTTTGTTGTTCTACTACTCCACAAGATTCTGTTTCTATCGTGGCCATATTATCATGGATAACTTCATGTGTAGTTTTGTGGTCTATAATATGAGTGTATTTAGGACAAGGTTAAGTAAAATGTTATTATTCTAGAATCAAGTATTGAAAAATTATTATTGATAAAAAGATAGATCAATTTACTTGAGAAGCAAAATTACTTCAGTCTTGTCTTCTGAAAAAAAAAAAATATATGCAAATGGAAAAATTGGGTTAGAAAATTTTATTAATTCAAAAGTTACCCCATTTGGCCTTGTTTTATGATTTAATTTGTGTACCTTTTTCATATAACAAGTTTATATTTATGTCAGTTTGCTTGTCAAAGTAAATGTATCTTGTTTTACAAATGGTAAGATGTTTTACTAAAAAACACTAAAATAATTTTTGTGCTGTCTGTGTTTGCAGAACACTAATAGGTTACATTTATCCTAGTGTTTATTATATCAGCTTTGTAAATGGTCTAAATTGTCCCTACAAAGTAAAGAAAGTCACTGTGATAAAATGATGTTATTGTGGTAGACATGTCTACATTATCTACAATACATCGCGGTTTAGTTCATAAGCAATTACATCTGTTGTTTATTAGGCCTCTTGTTGACTTGTAGTTGAAGTATGTAATTAAGCACTCAAGTTTCCTCTCAAAGGAGGAAGGAGAACTTATTTTGCCTCTCACTAGAGACGTTTTTGAGTCTCAAGTTCAAGTCTGCAATTGTCAAACCTAATTTCTCGCCATTTAACAGACTGATCCACATCCGCCCTGATCCGCCGTTAAAACATGACAACCTCAAAGCACACCAACATCATATGGCATTATTTCTGACTTCAATATGTGAGGAAATAACCTATCTCCCGGGCATCAGAGTTTGTATCACTGGAGTTTGAGCGAGACAGACAGTCCTGTACTCTAGCTCTGGACTTATCATCTTGGGAGATACTCCTTTGGCAAACCAGAATGGTTGCTGGCTCTGAGTGTCTGCTCCACAGTGCTGATGTATCCATCAATCAGCTGTTTCATATCTGGGGTAAAGGGGTCAAAGGTGGGCCGTCGCACACCTGAGCGCTTGAAGTGGCCATCCTTGTTGCACTCAGCACAGAGGAGCCGCTCTTCGCTGACACTGGTATTGAGGAAGGAAGTGATGGTTCGTAATGTGGGCACCAGTGACTCCTGCAAGTCCTCATAGTGCACCACCAGAAGTTTCTTTCCATAACGCAGCCAGTCCAACACGTGAGAAGCCCACCAGGAGGCATAACTAGCCACAAATTCTGGCCATTCTATAGGGAGGAGAAGTATAAAGGTATTTTAGGAAAAACAATGCATTAAGAGCCGGGGGGTGAAAACATTTGAAAATCAGGGTACATTTAACTTTTTCTTACGAGAAAAGTAGCTTCTGAAGGGCAGTACTAAATAAACATTTTTATGCAAAATAAGAAAAATGTGCATTCAGTTTTACTACACGTACATTCAAATTTACTAAAACAAATATCACACAAAATTAAAAGAAAGTTATTAAACATTAAAATGTATAATTTTAATAAAAAATATAATAGTATATAAAAGAACACTAACATAAAGTGTCAGTGAAGAGCTTAAGTTATACTGTACTATAATACCTTTGCTCTTCCAGTGCTGGTCAGAAGCGTAACCAAGATGCCCGGCGCATTTGCGGTTGAACTCAGCCATGAGTGAGCGGTATGGGTTCCTTATCAACAGTATTGCTGAGTCATACATCTCTATATCCCGCTGCCCGCTCTCATGTGTCTTCACACAGATGGTTCTTCCACTCTTCCAGTAATCTTTCTCACCCTTGAAGCCTGCACAGTTGGAAGGAGAAAAGGATTAGAATATACAGCCAACTGCATGTGGTGACCGCCTCTGAATCCAAACACATACGTTGCAAAAACTGCATCAGAAATGGTTTTAGTCCAGGCATGGGCTCCACAGACCCCCTCAGGCAAATGTGTCAGGTTCTGTGATGGATCTGAAAAAGCACCCTGACTTTCAAGGCAGGTCAAGTTCTTTAATGACAGAAAAAAAAATGCTCAATAAAGTTTGGCATTTGAAAGAAAAGAGAAGGTCAGCTGTGCCCAAATGCACATTATTGAGCGATCTCAGAAGGCTGCATGGTAGGTGCTGAAGAAAAAGAAACGAAAAAAAGAGGCTCCACTGTTTTTAATAAATCATTCCAAAAAACTGACTTTTTAAAAAAGTTATATATACATAAATTACATTAAATTACATTAAATTGCCACTTTTCAGACATTAGCCTGTTTATGTGCAAAAAAAAAGGCAATGATGACAAATTCATCCCATCCAATGTGTGTGAAGTAACGTTTTTTATAGTGTGTTGATTTGAGTCCGTCAAAGACAAGCAAGCTTTTATAATGGTAAGATTTATGGTCACTGATAGAGTGGTACTGTTACCTCTATTGTAGAGGGTGCCATCAAAGTAGTAACTGCCTGTGTAGTAGCCTGTGGCGAGCTCAATCAGGTGTCTCACCCAGGTGTTCCCCGCACCAGGAAAACTGGACAGAGCCACCAGTGTGCTGGACTTCTCCGGTAGAAACTTCTTCTCTGTGCATCTGGAATCTGGAGAGTAAGAAATTATGTAACAAAAGTGCCACTTAAAAAGGAAAAACTATATCACAGCCTGTTATTTTCAGCCAGGTAGTTCTATTGTATCTGTGCATTAAAAACAAACACATAAAATAGCATCTCAAAGTTATCTAATACAAATATAGAATTTGTCTTAATAAATATCTTTTTAGAAATACATAATATGTGTTTTTTGTAACATTTCTGGGTTTTTGATGTATTGATTTTTTGTTGTGTGTAGCACCTTCAAGCCTACATAGCTTTCAAGAAGGATCCCAGTGTTTGGTAAGAATGGCTTTTTGAAGTTTATTTTAAACAACAATTGTGTTAACATATCTCCTGTTGCAACAGGAAGTCAGGGGGAATGACAGCTCGATTAAACAATTTGCATAAAACCATGCTAGTTGATAGCAGGTACTTGTGGGAGAAAACATTTGATTAATTTGGTCCGTTAAATTACGACTGTTTAAAATTAATACAGCAAGTGCGCATTTAATTGATTAAAGAAGACATTTACAATGTGTTTTTTTTTTAGTATAGATGCTTTTGTTTAGTACTGTCTATTCATCATGAAACATATTGATATTTAATATTTTGCTTAAGTATTTCTAATAATACAAAAAAATATTTTTTGAGCATCAAATCAGCATATTAGAGTGATTTCTGAAAAATCATGTGACACTGATCATTGCTTATTAGCTTGCATATTACTAGTATATTAGTAATTAAGCATATATTAATAGCTTATTCTACATCCATAATCCTACCCAATGCCTAAAATTACCAATACCTATTAATAAGTAACAAATTAAGAATGTATTGAGGGAAAAGTTGTAGTTAATAGTTAACAAGTGTTACCTATTCTAAAGTGTTATCAAATTACATATTACAGGTTATTTTAACCTAAAAACATTTTACAGTATAACTGTCCTTTCTATAATTTATTTATTCACTTATTCATTCATTAGTTTATTTATTAATTCCCTTCACAAATGATGTGACAAAAGCACACACTAGTTAGCTACCAAATCCACCCACAAAAACACAAGCTATTGAAGATATTTACTTTCAGTCTTGCTTATTATTTTTCATGCAGTCTCAGATATATGGGTACTTTATAGATATGCGGGTACCCTTAGGCTATTATGTGTTGTTGGAAAGTTTAGCATTGCCAGGCATACCTAAAAAGGTATTATTCACTTTTTAAATTATTTCATGACTTCCCAAAGAAAAATCTTGGAATTGAAGGAGCAGGCACGCGGTTTAATTCTAGCATGCATCTCAAGGCTGAGCTCTATGTGAGAAGAATAAACTGCCCGTGTGGGGAAATCTCAGCACAGAGGTAATTATTAAGATCAGTGAGGTTTCCAAAGAGTCTTACCTTGAACAGGTGTCTGATAAACCTGGAGGAAGAGCTGCCGGGAACCCTGGGAAGGCAGACTGCTGTTTTCCACAGCACAGAGCTCCTCTTTCACCGGCTTGTGAAGAGTGAAGCGAGGAGTGGGGTAGCCACAGAAACAGTCAGGATTCCTGACCAGGGCCAGAGGAAATTCCTGAGAATGGAGAGTAAATATGTGTATGAATGACACCAAGAGCCAAGCTCTACCTCTCTCGATCCATACTTTAAATTACAGCTATTGTGAGTTGATCTGAAAACGTTCTCAAGCAGTGCAATTAGCTTCTCAGCTAAACACGAGGATGAATCAATTGACCATGTTGCCAGAGTGCAACAAAGCATGACTATCTGATAGAAAGGACTCAAATTATACCACAATCAAGGCGATAATGCAGCGTAGAAGATTGATTACAGAGCAAATTTGTGCTCTCTGGGGACACGTTAAAGTTTAAACAAGCAGATTGTGTTCAGAAGAGTGAGGAAATATATCAGGAATACAGCAGACCATAACCAGTCCGCTTGAATCTAGTGTTGATTCAGTTAGGACAGTCAAACCTGATCCATGCAGGTCTGGATGCACCACTGGGAGGTGAAGTTGGGCTGGACGGCATGAGCCAGGGAAGCTGCTGTTGTGTTGTCAGGTTTTTTAAAGCATCCCCGGTAGCGCACGTTTCTGTCTGAAGGCAGAGGAGAACCGAGAACATTACTGAATGACGGGAGAGAAGTAGTGTAGGAACAAGATTTTGTGCCAACATTCAGTTCATTGCTCTAAGGTTTGGAATGCTGCAGTGAATGTGTAATTAAGTATAAGATGGAGAAAAAAAAAAACCTCATAGACCTTCAAAGAAAATCAAACAGCTCAAGGAATCAGGCTGTATGGGTAATGAGCAAACCGCAAAAAAGCCACGTTTCACAGAAACAGGAAACTGTGCTATCTAATATGAATAATTTTATAATTTTTTTCTAGTTGCCTGAACTTCTTCCAAACCCTTTTCAGGCACAGCTGCATGTTTCTTTTAGCAGGTGTTTTTGAATGTAAGGAAAGGAATGAATTTGATGAAACTTGCTATGCTTTATACTGACATTTTGGTTTTGAGCTTCTCACGAGAGCAGATGTACACAACATGGAAATATTAATAATGATTTTAGTTGATATACTGTATGCTACCATTCAAAAGATTTTTGGATGTTTTTAAAACAAGTCTTTTACTGCTCACCAACTTAACTCCTTAACTGTTTTAATCAGAAAACAGTAATATTGTGAAATATTATCACAATTTAAAATAAAGGGTTTTCTTTTTGAATATATTTTAAAATGCTGTTTATTCCTGTGATGGCTAAATATTTAGCTGCCAGAAATCATTGAAATTTTCTTGTTCAATTTTGAAAACAGATGTGTATAGATTAATATTTGTGTAAAAACCGTGCTAGATTCGTGTTTTTTTTAGGATTCTCTGATGTAAAAATAGAAAGTTCAAAAGGAATATTACGTAATGTTTGTAATATTATAAATGTCTTTACTGTCAACTAGAAGTTAACTAGAAGAACCAATACATTTCTGCATCAACTAAAATAAATGTGTATTCTGTATATAAATGTTTCCACCACTAATATCCAACTAGAATTGACTCGACATAGCTGAGCCTAGAGCGAACAAGCCGAGAAACAGCTTCACCTCATGGACAAACACCGGATGTGAGTGGATAATGTGATTTAAAGCATTTGTATCTGCATTAGCGAGTGTGCTCAGGGCCTTCATGACACTCTGTCACCTCTGCAGGGTAAACAAGCACTCTGTAACCGAAACCCCGGGGCTTTTGTTTGCCTCTCCAAATAAATGAAGAGGCCCTGCGGACCGCCGTTTGCTTTTGAAGCAATCACATGATTCTTTGCGAGGGCCATAAATGAGACACAGCTGCACGAAAACATCAAACAAAGCACTATTAAAACATAGCACAGAGGAGCACCGCAGGGCTCGGGTGAGTCTCTGAACGTCCTACTAAGACTGGAGGTATAGACTGTTACAACTACAACAAAACAAGTCAAACCACGGTCACAGATGCAGGTGTGGAAAACATTCTTGCATTCACTATACTTTTAATAGGTAAAATGATCAGACTCCTTTTTCTCAGAGAGAGAACTTTACAGTGTCACAACTCATTAAAGAGTGTCACTGAAAAAATGTAAAGCATTACAATTGCCCCTGGTGTCCTCTTCACATTTACAATTTTTAGCATATGTTAGCATGACAATTAAAACAATTATTTAGAGACCTCTTTATGGCTCTTCTGATGCATTACATGAACATCTTAAAAGCAACAGCCCAAACAATGCACAAATCCCTCTTAACAAGATATTATTATTTGTTACAATGGATGGAATTTTCAATTTAGGCCACTAAACATATGGTCAATGCTTAATAGCTGTGTCTGTGAGTGTTGTGCTGGGCCGAATCCAGTTGGCCTGAAACTGCAGAGGGACACTGGGTCAGAACTCAAAGGGCCAACAGCATGTGGAAGAGACTGATGAAGAAACCCGTTTCAAACATATGGTCACATCAAAGCTCCACTGCCAGACTTACCTGCAGAAGCAGCGCTGCTTTTATCCACTATAAAAGTATTACAAACAACTGTTTCTTTTTCGTTCATGAAGACTTTTTAATGTTTTATTTTAATTACATTTTTACATTTATTTCATTCGTTTGGTTTTTAATCGCAGAAATCAAGATTTTAAACTGATTTGAACTTAAATTTATTTTATAGCTAGGAAATTACAGAACCCAGGATTTTATTTTAATTTTATACTTAATTTATGAAAATATTATTTTATTTCTAGAAAATGACACTCAGAGAAATTAAGGTTGTAAACTATATATTTCTCAAATTTTGTTATAGGGCTGCAAAAAGTACAGATAATGCATTCATATTCACTTTTATTCATTAGATGCTTTTATCCAAAGCATTATACATTTTTTTCCCCTTTAATCATAAAGAATTATTTTAACAGTTTATTGCTTTATTTTAGTGCTCATCTGTGCCAGATAGCAGTATATTAGTTGTCAAGATTGTTAATCCAGTTTTGTATGGTTCCCAATGCACTTCTAATGCCTGAATGGCTGAGTACTTCTGCCCTGCAAAAAGGTAAACTTATTTCAAGCACTCACATCTCCTCTGGCCAGGAAGAACCTCCTCCACCTTGTAAACGGACAGACGGGACACACCTCCACAGATGGCGCCCTTCTCGCCTTTGCAGTCCAAGTTACACTCCTCCTCTTTCATCTGAGTGCTTGTGATGCGGTTGCCACAGTAACACTCGGACCCATATTCAAGGCCGGCGAACTGGTACCCACTGTGTGAAACAAAACAATCCAAAACTAATTATACTCGCAAAATCCCCTGCAGATAAATGACAAGTATATTTGTTGCATTTTAATTTTTTTAAATTACATTTGTCATTATAAAAGAAATATCCATGCAAATTTTAAATTATGTATTCAATATATATATATGAGCCAAGGTTTATTTTTCCCCTTTGCTTTAGCTTTCCAATCATCCTGACTTAGCAACACTGAGTCAGCTAATAGCATGTGTTCAATTAAAAAAAAAAATTGTTAATTTGGTGAGTAAATTCAAAAAAGCTAAATTTCATTTTTGGCTAAACTGCATTCTTTGGTTCTCCCAAAAAAGGCCCTTGTATTTTTACTCACAGTAGGGATTCTGCTAAAGTCCACCAGCATCTCTCTTTTCATACTGTGAACTCAAGGGGTTAACTGAGCCAAACATCTGTCTCACCATTTCCACACCCTGCGGTGCCAGCCTAAGCCACTTTGTAGTAGCAGCCCTTCTCAGGGTGCCATTGCGGACCACCTGGCCAGCTATCTCACATTAACGAGCCTGTCCAGGAAGCTCCTGCATTCACCTCAATCAATAAATGGGAACCTGACCAGACTTTTGGTTCTGTGACATTGACTGCAAGTTGGTTAACAGTTAACCACTGATGATCTTCCTCCATCTCGAAACCTTTGTCCTCTGGCCCTCTTGACATTTTTTAGAGATTGCAAAAAGGCGCAGCATGATTCCATTCAAGCATGTTGGTGTAGGGCTCAACAGGTATTAGCTTGAGCCCCTCTGCAAATTGTTTCTCTGATCCTCTGCTTGAAACGTGGCATTGGCACTGCCATGGCAACACAGCCAACTGTTAATCTGTGCCCTGAATTAATCGCTCAGTCTGAGCAGACATGTTCTTGCAGACACAGAACAGGAGAAGATTTTCTCCCTGTCACCTATCTGTAGATATTAACACTGGTCTCGGATGTCAGATCCTTTTCAGTCTGAGCAGTCACAGAGTATTAACGAAAATGTTTTCTTAGATATAAATATGTTTCAGACATGTAGGTTACTTATTTTTTATTAGCATTAGAGGCTGATCATGTTTTTGAGGTGTTTTCTTTTGTTTAGTTTGTCCATATGCCACTTGGTAAACGGTACTTCGGGTCTTTGGCCCTGGGATTTATTTAGGCTTTGCAACTCTGTTATCCATTTTGAATTTGAATCTTTTTTTTTCTTTTCTATTTATTTTATTATTTTCAAAGTTTTTCAAATTATAAAATTACATAATAACCATTTTGTTAACAAAAATAGTTCTAAACAACATCACAGCCGACACTGCGAACAAAGCTGTGTTTCGCTTATGAATGAACGCGTTTTTGAGCAAATCTAGTGAGTCAATGAACCAATGAACCAAAAAAAAGTTTGATGTTACTATAGATTTTAAAGGGTTTTTTAATTAAATACATCCAAACTGTCATCTTAAATTATCATTATTACCACCCAGTGTATACCATTATTAGTCCCTCCCAGTGAATCTGGCCACTGATTAAATGATACCGATCCTGAGGATGACATGTTTCATTTACCTGCTTGAACTGGTCATTAGAAATAACAAAAAAAAAAAAATTTCAATTTTGTTTGTTTGATCTTTGTACAGTTTATACAGACCATCTCTCTAGCTGTAATGGATAATATTGACTTAAAATTGTCAACACTGCTAATTATACCATTTTCTTCTTCATAAGAAGTGACTATGTCAGTGTGAGCAGAAGATCATCTTTAGCACATGTTAGGTTTCATGTTTTCTAATGGACTATTTAGATTCCCCCCTGAACATTGCAAATGTCACCAAAGTAATTAAATAAGCTCTGAAACGTTGGGGGTAATTACAGGAGGTCAGTCTGCCTCACACTTGTTCTCTGGTGGTCAATTATCCGTCGGCCTAAGAACTTGAAAAAGTGTATACTCCATCACACCAGATAGATGTTTCTCCTCCAGCATTAGCCGAGTCCAGGTCCAGAGCTGCGCTCCATTAATTGAGCCTGATCCAATTCCCAGCATGAGCTCAGCCAGCTGGCACAGGAATGCACACTGCATGTTCTTTTCCCTAAACACTGTTTCATTATTTCTTGATTTAAGATGAGCACAGAGGAGCCTCCAGGCAACAGATGTCCATCTGCTTTTGGTGACTCCGTGATTAAAACAAAAGCTGTGAGAATTTGAGTAGACTGTGTGTTAATCACATACCTTTCCATGCAGGTGTCCTGACACAAGGTGCTGGTCATTTTCCGGAAGTCATAAAACACCATTCCTTTGAGCGCCCGTTCTTTGGCGTCATCCAGAAAGCAGCCGATGTAAGTGCCTGAGCGGAGGATAACAATCGCATCAGAAATTCAGAACGTGACCTTTTTCTGCGCAAACAGATGGGAAGATAGTGCAGCACAGCTTGGAATCCAGATAATTGCAAAAATAAACCAATTATCATAAACAACCAATTTGCCATTCTGAAAAGCACACAGTTCATTTAGAACTGAGTTTCACCTTTGTGTCGAATTTTTCTTTTCGGAAGAACTTTCTCCACTCTGGATGCTTCCTTTTCGGACATGAGGCTGTGGAACCAGCGGCGTCTCAGATATCTGATCTCCTGGTTTCGTGAGATCAGCCATTGTGGTCCAGTGTTGTCTTCAGACAAAACACTCTGGTATCCCACCCCCTTTCCAGAGCGTCGAGCTCCCATTATTCCATAACTTGTCCGGAGGGCAGGTGCCTCCAGGGCCCTGGGAGGAGATGGCAAAGATGGCAATGGAAAGTAACTGCTCGTCCCACGCTGTGACACCACCAATCCATGTCTCTGCAGAAGAAGGACACTTCCAGCCATAATGTATGCCACACCGAGGAACAAAAAGAGCATCTGAGTCCGTCGCAAAAAGTGCTGAAGCCTGTAGAAGGGCTTTGCCATGTTGCCCTCCTTCCAGGTAAGTAAAAAAAAATGATTTCTACGATTTCATGCTGCCATTGTTCCAACAACAAAAAAGCAGAGACCTATTCCAGGTGCTTCGTTCTCCAGCAAGCTCTGCCAGTAATACCTTATTCACATTCTGTTTAAAAACTCTTTGAGCGCAAAATTCCTCCGGCAAAATGTCCCGCCGTTTACCTGTGAGAGGATTAAGTGAAAACTCGACTGTGGCGTTACATCCCCTTGATGACAGAAGTACCTGTGGCAGAATGTACTCGGAGCTCTTACGGCTCAAAGACTTCGGGGAACCTGGTGGGAAAATAGAAAGCAGTTAGACGCAAGTCGAAGCACATCTTTCACTTTTTTATTCTCAGGGATAGACCGGAGTGCTAGAGACAAGAAAGAAATATAGAGAGAGTGTGTGGCAGTTATTCTGGTAGTATGTCTCTATTAAGAGGATAGAGCGGGCCTCGCTGGCTGGAGAAGCATTACCTGTTTGTGCTCCTGTCTGTCTTTATGAGTGGCAGCAGATGTGAAAAGTCTAAGAGGGTACACTACAGACTCCTAATCAAGGTGCAAGCTATGGGAGGGCTCAGGGAAGTGGTCTGACAGTTTGAAAGGAAGTGGAAACCAGTAGAGAATTTCTGTGCGAGCAGCATTTTGTCTATAAAAGCAATTTCTTTGCTTTGAGTACAATATTGAGCATCACTGTCAAAGGTTTGGGGTCAGTAAGTTTTATGTTCCTACTAAATATTTCTATTCCAAATAAATGCTGTTCTTTTGAATTTCTAATCATCAAAGAATGCTGAAAATTTAAATTTAGCTTATTTTCTACAGAAATAATAAGCAGCACAATTATTTTTAGCATGGATAATAATCACCATATACAGTATGAATGATTTCTGAAGAACACTGAAGATTGGAGTAATGACAGCAAAAAAATCATCTTTGCCATTAAAATTACATTTACAAACAATGATCTGATCTCATGAGAGACGGTAACTTTCACCACCAACACATCTGTAAACAGTCAGTAACATCTGGAGGATAACAATGCACTTCTCTTTCACAATTGTGGATTGTTCTTGTTAGAGTAGAAAATGAGCTGAAGTGGAATTTGGGGGCTTGGCTGCTCTGTCTGGTTGAGTACCAATGTGCATTAACTGTCCTTTGCCGTGTGGCGGCTCAGACAGCATGCTGATTAACATGTCAGGCTGCTAGTGTGCTACGAGGATTAAACGTGCTGTTTTCGTTTGGCCTACTGGTAGGTTCAGGCAGTACGTTGCTAGAAATGCTAGCTTTGTTAATTGCAATGCTGAGGTTGGTGAGAGTGACTCCTCGGCTGTTGCTAGTAATCATATCAACATGCAGTGTAGTTGATGTGGCTCTGGTTGATT
>JAUMHP010000068.1:11745753-11760387 GCA_032361065.1 Enteromius trimaculatus
ATAAAATACTTTATTCAAAAACATTAAATTATTTCACTTGCCCAAAAACTTTGAACATTCATCTGTTGACAATTAATAGCTAATATTAATTTCAAAGCTCAACTCATGAAAATTACTGACAGAAACTCTTTAGTCAATAAAGAATAGTTTACATACTGTATGTTAGTTGATTTTAGTTACAAATCTATTTGCCTGCCAAGAGTAATAAATCATGCTATAAAATTACCATACCTGCTTTTTATTTTCATTCTCAAATGCATATTCATGTACATTAGAAACATGAATATGCATTTGAGAATTTCCTTTTTTACATTCTTTCCTTTTTAAATCATGTAACATTGTTAGCTGACTGACTGAAATAAAACTGATAGAACTGCTAATCTAAGGCAAATAGTTGCTATAACTTGCAGCACTTTTTCTTCTATTCACTTTAGAAACTTTCAGCCTATTATTTCAGCTCCACTGAGAATCCTTTTGTGTGGCAAAAACAAACCTCAACTCAGGGGTGAGCTGTCCCTCAATTCCATTAATTTTTGTCCAATCAAGCAAGTGTGTGACCCATATATTCTCCCAATCTATTTAATCTAGAATATATCTGGGCTCACAGAAGATAAAAACACAGACTGAGCATTAAATGCGTAATCACCACACTGCACATTAATATGACTGTGGATTTGGTTTACTGCATAAGACTTAAAAACAGAAAATAAAATAAAAGCAGAATATCCAAGCAATGTCAATCTAGCTGGTCAAATTTACCATTTACCTTCCTAATGCAGATTCCTCTGCTTAAACAATAATGTTTTTCTAATTAAAATAGATTTATTTTGGCCACACGGGTTATGAGGTATAACCCAATAGCCAACTAGCTATAGCATTGTTTTATCAAAATCATATTATAGCATGCCCAGCTTAAGGAATTCCTAATAGAAAAAAATGCTCTAATTTTTTTTTTTATTAAATATTCAATTATTAATTTTCAATCTCGTTTTAAAGCTTCAGATTTGGATAAAAATATAATTATTTTGATTCTGAGTTTGATTTTTATTTGAGATAACTGGGCTAGTTGCAGCTTTCCATACAAGCACAGCTTTGCTCAATGGACCCCTTTTGAGACCCCAACCAACACATCTTTTTAGGCCTAGTGCTGGCAAAAGGCCTAGATTTGCATAAACGCTTGAGATGCAGGGGCGGGTGTCCTCGCCAGCACCAGAGGAAACCATAACTATGAGGCGGCTGAGAATGTCAATCAGCCTGAGGGCTCATTATTCTTCTAGCTGTGAACATTGAGTGACTGGCGTCTGCTAGTTTTTTTCCCCCTCTGCCAGTACATGGAGCAGCTTCTAACAAATCTATCCTTTACAAGACAGAGGATGCATGCATAGTTGACAGAAATCAAAACAACACCCACTGCATCTGCCATTCTACATCTTTATTTATCTTATTTTGAAAATCAGTTTTAGAAAGTTCTAGTACAGAAGGATCTGAAGAAAAAAAAAAAATGATCATGCCATATTCATCTCTATACTGTACGAATCTCTGGTTTTCATTTTATTCATACTCAACATCATGATTTTCCATTCATAGCTTTTGATTAATATATACGAATATTAAAAGCTGCTTACATGTACTTTTTATGAAGTAGATTTATAGAGAGATGACAGATTGGATTAAGAAACCGTTTACACAAGACATGCTTTTCTGTTCTAGACAAAATTGAGCTAGACATTTTGGAGTTTGAACTCTTTATGTCTACTCATGGCATCTTAAAATGTAATGCTCATGGAGTAAGATGCTAAAAAACATCTTGACTTTTGTATATTGGTAAAAAAAAAAAAAATCTATTCATTTTCTTCTCAGCAAATATGGATATGGATCTTTTGGAATACTTTGAAATTCTGTAATCAAATCCATTAAAAATGTAACTGATTGATAACCAATGTATGAACGTATACACCCTAGATGAGTTATTGGATATATAAATACATACGTATCAAAAGAGTAGGGCTTTGTGTTTTTGCCTTGGGGCAAATTTTGTATATTTATGTGAACCCTTAGTGGGAACTTGAAGTCAAAACATGCTGGCATAAATTATTATTTCTGTTCATCTTTCATCTCTGTAGCGAGCAAATACATATTTCATTTTGTAACATGAATAAAATCAAGGTACTGCAACTAACTAGCTATTTTTCTAACAGAGTTAAGTATTTATTTAATTTATTTATTTGCTGCTATGCTTGAGTTTGTGTATTTATTTTATCTATTTTTTTTTACTCACTGTTTTATGAAATCATTTCACATAGGCGCTATGCCTTCACTGCCCCGAATACTCAACTAGGATTTTTCCACTATAGATTTATTCATTCGAAAATTACTTTTGAAAAATGAACCAGAAGTGAGGCCAGAGTGTATTTATGAGAGATGAGTTTCTTGTCATATCGGTAAACCAGAGAATTTGTCAGTAGTCCTAACATTATTATTATTATTTTAAGAATATTATTCACTTTAAATAATTGTAATTAATGGAGCCAAAGGGAGGCGGCTCAATTAATTATAATGAATGTTATAGCAGTGAGATGCGTAGGACACATAATTAATCTTATTTTATCTTCTCTTTCGCTCTGTTGTGTGCTTGCTGGTAAATGGTATTGCATTCACACAGAAACAAATGCATTTATGAATAATAATGCAGAGCCAAGGTCATTTCCATTTTCCGTTCAGGGAGAAGTCTGACGACTCCATGGTGCATTTCAAAGGGCATCACATTTGAAAGCAAATGTTATTCGCCTTTATTTTATATATTATTTATTAGTTTATTTTGCTGTTGCTCTCGTGGCATATGCCACAAAACTCTGGAGTTGTAATAGCATGGCGCTGAGGCTTCATGGCTGTCGGTGGACAGCAGCGAGTGGGTCCTGTAGGTCCAGACTGGTGCACTCATTTGTCTTCATCTGCTTCCCCAGCGTGTTATCATCTCACTTACAGCAGGGCAGTCACACTTCCATCTCAGAGGCTGATGGGACTGACCCCGGCGCTCAGATGCTGCCTGCAAAGCTCTCTTTTCTCTCATCTAAGCATCTTGCCACCATCTCAGACCATCTGGCTGTTATGTGCTCCTCTTTAGTATTTCTGAATGAAGCATTTCAGTAAAAAATGTTTAAGCGAAGAAGGTTTCCACAGTCATAATCTTGCTTCTAAAGAGTGTCACAGTGGGGCGGCAGACACATGACAGGTGGCCCGCTGTTCCCCTGGCCTGCAGTGACCCCAATCTCTCCTCCTTTAATATATATTTTCAAGGCCAAATCCAAGAAACGAGAGAGAGAAGGCATTTTATATTAAGCTGATTTCATTTCTAATGCACTGTAAAAAGTGGTCACATGCAATTGTTACCGTGAGGATCTGTTTCTAACCCTTACATTAGTATAACCTAACGTACTTTTATTAAATAGTATTTTGTCGCGAATGATTTGCTATTTGGAATTTAGATGCATTAATTAAAGTGTATGCCATTGCGAGAATGAAATCTCCAAATTAGTTTGTAGAAGCTTTATATATTCTGTTATATGTTCTTGGTAGTAATCACACTCAGCATCACACCCCAGGCTTGAATAATCATATCAAAGAGATTTAAAGAGACATTTCCTGCAGTTCACTGATTGGCAGCCTGTCAGCGGATGCAAAGGTTTCAAGAACAAGTCGTGAAAACTAATTAAGAGTTCTCTTATCAAAATTTCATCTTATTTTGCATAATATCTGTTTAAAGGAAAGGAAAATAAACCAAAAATATGCAACATGTTATTTAGCAGAGTTCATTTCAAATCAAATGAATAATTCTGCCTACGCTTTGGAGAAGATGTGTCCATCTAATTTGAAACGCTCAACTTAAATTATTGAAAAATCATGCGTCATGCTTAAACCAAATCCTGTGAAAAAAAAAAAGAGGAACCTCCAGCTGTGAACTGAACCGCAGGTGATTGTCAATCACCTTATTCACAGCCTACTATTGATCACCCACTGCAGGGACTGATTTCACTGCAGTATCCAAAAGCCCCATATAAACTGAACTGTTTATTTGTTCTTAATTTGGTCCGATTTTGCCTTTAAGCCAAACTCATAAAGCCTTTTGCAAAGACACACACACATGGAGTCCGTATACTGCTATTTTATTTTTTTTTTGCAGATACATTTAAAACATTATCCATTTTCCTGGTTCACGTCCAGTATTTACTAGACACTTACAGCAGCAAGAGAGGAAAGGAGATAAATTAGACGATGCATTAAAGTTTTGTTAGGAATAGTCTGTCTTTGAATATTTATGCTTTGTGTTGCTTGAGGCACATTTACATTTGCAGATTTACAGCCCGGCCATAAACAAGGCACTATAACTAAAATTCGCTCAATAAATGCTGACTGAAAAGATGGCGACTGCTGGCCCCTGGACACCAGTTTATTGACCACTAAACTACAACGGATGCTTGTGTAGCCGAAGTACTAACACTAGAACGCTTTAACACCCACAGACCACAGACAAGTGAGTGTGATCACTCTGTGGCCTCTTCTGGGTGACTGGAGAAAGTCCTGGCAAACCGCAACTCACACGAATGCATATACGCTAGCGCTCGCTGACACAAACTGACAAGACTGCAGTATTATTTCCATGTATTTTGCAGGAAGTCATCACCATCAGCTGCAGAGGATGACACTGCATTCCAAGAAATGTAGCCCTTTCTTTCTCCAGTGTAATGTCTTTCTTTCTTTCTTTCTTTCTTTTTTCTCAGCTGCTGCAGTAAGTAAATGTAGTGGTTTCTCATCACGAATCGACTGTGAAGTCTTTCATCTGTGCAGACTCAGCTGTCTGGTTCTGTACAATGAAATCTAACAAGCTGCATTATTACTATCCTTTCTCCTGCTGTTGTTAGTTCCTTTTCCAAATGTAAAGATAGTATAAGCCCCTAAAGGGATTGCAGGAATAAAAAATAAGATATTTTGAGTAATGTCAGTGTTTTTTTTTTTGTAATCATACTTCGGAAATCAATTGTCTGATCGTTTGATATAGCCAACATTCCACAAAATACATTCTTTCTGTTTTGCAGAAAAAATAAAACTGTATGATGTACTGTAAATGATGACATAGTTTCACTCCGCTCAACACTCAATCCAGTTAAACTTGAATTACTGTGGGCTTATTATCAATTGTTTGTTATTTTGCAATTTTTGCTTCAAATAGACATTACGTACACTTTTATCGATCATAGAGGTGGTAATATATTAAATGATGATCAGACGATGAAGAAGAGCCTTATAATATCAGGGTTCGATTGGCTTCTAAACCCCCGAGACTGAAATTACAACAGGGTTCAATGACTTTCGAAAATATGCAAATAAATATTAACAGCTATGGCAAAAACAGTCCATTTTAATCTATTTGAAACGCTTCCGTCAGGCTTGTGGAACCACGGGAGACGGAAGGGAAATAAGTCTGTCCCTGGCAAACTGTGCTAGGGCCAGAAAAAATTTCCAGAAGCACAATCAACCACCCTCGATGCATTCATTATTTAGAATAGGTTTTAGCGAGGCTGGAGAAACACTGCAGTCACCAGTGGCTGGTCAATCCATGGGAATCTGAAGGGGAAAGGGTGGTCTGTACTAATCAAAAATAGCATTATATTGGAAAGTATTTGAATGAATGGAGACCTGTCTCAAGGCTGAATAATCACTTTATCTGACTGCTTCAGCTAGATTAAACTTAGTCTTGCTGTAAATATTGTTCAGATAATTGACCTTGCAGCCAGAAATATTATCATAGGCTGAAAAGGTTCTTTGAGCGCTTTTTTGAATAACATGTAAAGGTGTGCCATTATTTTGACAGCACAATATTTTCATGCACAAGCTAACATCATTTTTTTTTTTTTTAATAGCGATAAAAACTAATAAAGAGGACACTATGGCATACAGTTCAATCATGAAAGATTATGTATTCATACATAACTCTGTGCACAGATACCTCTCTGGAGATGCGGCGTGTGCTCCATAGCCAGTAAATGTATGCTGCTGAAAGGTCAACCATGACAAAATGATCTTGATTAACCCTGTGAGACATGAAAGCTGAAATCTGACTCTTTTACAGGCAGTCTGGATATATTCCTTTTTCATGACCATAAAGAACCGATATAATGATGAAGGATGAGGTAGGAAAACCCTAATGAAATTATAGCATTTGGCTGCTCTCAAAAGACTTGTTGTGCAGTTCATCTGATAACAGCAGCTCTTATGGACAAATCCCATTACTGTGCACACCATATTTATATCAACTTCAAAAAAGACATGATATATAAGAGTTGTGTTTCGTCATATCATGAAGACAAACACAAGGCAATCAGTGTTGTATACTAAAATGATTGCTTATTGTTTAAAAAAAAAAAGGTTTACAGATCCAATAATCTGTTTAGATTCTGAAATAGACCCCTATATAAAAAGCTTGACTTTGTCTTTTGAAAATAAATAAATAAATAAATATTAACAATTAGTAACAAACATGATTACTTTCTGTTATCCATAATGGATCTTAACAATGAAATAATAATAAAATTATAATTCATGGACCCCTTAGAGGATCCTTACTGGCTCTATATTTTTTTAACTCACTTCTGAGGGCTTGGTTTTTAACCAGTTACGCTATAATAGTATTTCTTTGATTGTAAAACATTATTTGCACTTTTTAGACTATAGACCAGTACAGTCTACATGTACTTAGGCAAACCGTTCATGTTTTAAACACAAAGGAACATCCTAAAAGCAGGTTCAGTCAATTGGACACCAGTCATCAACACTTGTTTGCATTTTTTTTTTTTTTTACAAAACTCTTCACGACTCGAAGTGATATATTGGTGTATAAAAGTGACGCATTATAGAATTCACGTAAACTTTCCAATACTAGACTACATACTAAAAAACACTTCAGTCACGGGAAAAGCTTTTTATGCATTTGCAATTAGTTAGATCATAAGAAATTATCTTACCTTTCGCTACTACCCGTCGGCAGCGAAGAATAACAATCTTGTAGCATATTAAATGTATTTCAGAGCTTGAGATTTCCTTGGGTTGAATGTCTCTTCATGAACATGAGCATCTCTTTCATCTCTGAGGCGAGTCGCATCTCGCTTTCTCACTCTGTTTTGCTATTTTGCTCCACTTGATGTGTGTCACTAATCCGCTTGCATTTTCTTATTTTGCATAGCTGTGAAACCACTATAACAGCGATAATCCTTATCTAAATCCGTTGCCGTGTTCCCTTTGCTTTGCAGTCCCACGTTTCTCTGTGTGAACGCACGTAAGAGCCCAGCTGTTTTTAAGTCGGACAGCGCTGCCCCTGTGCGCATGCGCCGAAAGAGAGAGAGAGCGAGAGGGACCAGACCACACCGGGAGGAGAGAGTTTGGGACCACAGCATCACTAGCACTTTCAAGGAATCCACTACAAAAAACTCACCTGTGGGGGAGTCCGAGGAGTGTATGACACGGGGTGAGTAACAAAACCGGCTTAACCAATTCAAAATGAGCTACGGGGTGACATCACTATCATAAGCACCACCCCCCTGAGGTGACAGAAAATGACATAAAAAGTGAGATTTAGTCACAAAAGGGTTATTTTATAATCTTATATATCTGGGTTTAGATTTCTGACATATGCTGTTTCTGTTTGCTAATAAGAGATTGAAAGCTGAGGAAAGAATTTTGTTGTAGTGTTATTATTTTATATAATTGAATATTAATTGTAATCCAATGGGTTGTTATTCAATTTTTCCATGAGTGGCTACATTTCACACATCTTTTTATTATTTATTTAAAGCTATAGACAAATTAGGACGATAGCACCATACCCACCGTAGCCATAGCTACCACCGTAGACATTAAAGAGGAAAAGTTTGTCCTCAATCTAGAACATTTCATTATACCCTTGTATAACAGAGTATTTTTGCCTTCACAGTTAATGAGGCTTGAAATGTGATGCAGTGATATAGATATACTATATAATGAGAAGAAATCACTCTTTCAGATTCCATTCTTTCCTTTTTAAGTTGATTATCATATCACATCACTTCATATCAGACGAAGTTTAGGCTGAGTGCTCGATTCATAATCGTTAACATAAGTGTTGATAGTGCAATAAGCCCTCTTATCAGATTTATGGTCTGTTGTTCGCAAGTGTAAGTCACTGCATGCTTCTGAAGAAAGTACCAACATATTTATCAGCTCTGCCGCCTGTGTAGTGCGTCTGTAATATACACAAGTGTACACAAATCCCACACACACACACACACACACACACATAAACCCACATAGACACAAAATAAATAAATAATGAATGAATAAATAAACAGTGGCTGAGAGAGGCGAGAAAAGAAATAAATCTGAGGTTGTAAATTAATGATTATGGAAATCATGTGTCTGTGTAACTCACACACAAATGCAAATGCATGCATTGAACAAACATTTCCATTTATATAATAAAATAGTATTAAATAAAAAAATAAATGGCAGCCAAAAAAAAAAAAAAAAAAAAAAAACAGAAGGAAGAAAAGGAAAAACACTGTTTGTGTAACTTAATGACTGAATTTAAATGTAAAACACAAAATGAATGAAGGACTGTTTAATCCAAATCTGAAGACAGCAGCAGTTAAAGGAATAATTCACCCAAAATGAAACATTTACTCACCCTAAGCCTTAGTTTTTAATCAAAACAGATTTTGGAGAAATTAAGCATTACATTTACAAATGGATTCCCCACAATGAATGGGTGCCGTCAGAACAAGACTTCACAATAATCACAATAAAGACTTCACAAAAGTAATGTAAGTAACCCTCAAGCTTTATCAAGATGTTTTTAACTTCAAACTATTACTTTAGAGCCAAAATATGATTCCTCTATCCATAATATTGTTGTATTCATTGAAAAAGAAATAGTCTTTTTCTGAATCAGGTGAAATATATGCACAGATCAAGTACCGCGATTACAACTGGATTTTACTGTGAGAATACATCCTGGAGAATGCATTTTTATAGGTTACTGGTTGGATGAATACGTTTCTTAAAAACATGCAGATTTTTGCTTCACAAGACATTAATCGATTGGTTGTTGTGGGTTTTTATCAGCTATTTAGACACCTATTCTAACGGCACCCATTTGCAGCAGACGTACCATTGGTGAGCCAGTGATATAATGCAAAAAAGTATGTTCCAATTAAAAAAACAAACTCATTTACATCTTGGACGGCCTAAGGGTGAGTATATTTTCAGCACAGTTTCATTTTGAATGAACTATTCCTTCATAAACATTTAGCATATGCTGAAGCTCCCTCGACAGCATTTAGATAGAAAACCAGATATGATGCCTTGCCAGATGACTAATGTTATAGACATTGGCAGCCTCTTTTGTCCCACAGCACACATGCAAAGCAATTTAGAGGTCTTGAATTAGCCCCCTGAAATGAGAATAAAAGCGTTGCATAGGTTTCCTGTGCCTGTGCGTCCTTTGTATTGCGACAGTGCTTGACTGGGTGTGGGAAAATAAATTGTATGCAAATTGATCGTGACACTGATGAATGCAGTCTAATGCATGGAAAGTGGAATAGGTTGCCAAACGATGTTGAGTAGACTTTTTCTAACACCAGATATGTAAAGTGCGTTGTGGCCACTTGATTGCTAAATAGGTTTCTAAAATGAACATTATGGCATAACAATGTCTCTGAAGTCATTACCGCCTCCATTTGCATAGACTCAATTCATGTAAATTACACATAAGCAGATATATGACAGATGTACAATAACTAGACCACAATTATCTTATTATATTTGCAAGTATAATTGGAGCGAGCCCAGACACTTACTCTCCTACCAAAATGGGGTTAGAGCACCAGTACATTCATTGGTGCTAATTTAATTTTTCGGAATAATTTTTAAGACAAATGATCCCTGCCTCAAATATAAAAGTCTGTTTCACACCAAACAATAAGCGTATTAGCATTCGGAGGCTTGTTTGTGCTATCATTTACATTTTTATTAAGTTAAGATAAGCATTGCAATAAATCTCTTCATACCCATGATGCCTCTCTCAACCCTTTTGTTTAGCACATCACATTTTCACTGTGTAAGGAAAGAATTGTTCATCGCTATTTTATGGTACGATACTCAAGGGATAGGCTTTTTTGTTTCGTATGTTCCTGAAGAAATAGAGCATTATATGAGAGGATAAGCTTGCGATGGATTAATATTAATTAGAATACTAACCCCCACTGAAAGATAACAAGATTTTTGATATTTTTATCAAAAGAGGCAATTTGGCAATTTAATAGCCACACAGGAGAAGATACTGATAACTCAACTTAATGGACTTTGTAACCCTTTTTGTAAGTGTCTGCCTTGATGTAGTTTATAAGGTGAGTTTTAGGTAATTAAATGGATGTTTTCGTGACAGCCAAACGTCTCTATCATTTTTTCGCATGCACTGTGCTTTCTTCGGCCTCTTCTGTTGGTTCACATCAGAACAAAGGGGACTTTGTCCATGTGCAAATCCATGCCAAACATTAACACGGCCTTCTGATTATCAAGGTCTTTGCAAATCCATTTAGTTCTGCCATTTCCCCCAGTTCCAGTGCTGAACTGAAAGAAGAGTGAAACATGATTACTGGCACAGACTCCCCAGTACACACAGCTTCATTTTCATAATATTCTCGTCAAACAACAACTCCATCCACCAAGGTTTTGTAAGCAAATTTTCTGATGGCCTCTGCACATTCCATATGAGTCTGGGTAGACCCCATTACAGGCAATACAAATCTTCTTTGCCTCTGTTTTAGATATTGCTTAACTTAAGTTTTACTTATTCTGAATTTTTTGAATTGCATTTCATTAATACGTGTTCTCATTTATCTGTTAATGTTCTTTTCATGAGAAATAATGTATTATTTAATCCTGTGTCCCAGTCTAGTATATATAAAGTTTCTTCAGAATTTTTAGAATTTCATCATTTTAACTGAATTCTGAACATTTATACTACTTTCTTGCCCTTCTCTATCTATCCTATTATGATTTCCAGATAGCAGCTTTTATTATTGATTTTCCTTCATTCCTGCTATGTGGGATTTTTAAATGTATACTCTTTTTTTGTGCTTTTTTTACTAATTGGTTTGCTTAATTGTCTTCTATTTCAGCATGAGCAGGATTTCAACAGAAATTCATGTATACACAATCTTTTAAATTATATAGGCTAGTATTCATATCTGTCATTTCTATTTGTTTTACTTGACTGGATGCTCCACAAGGATGCAGGAGAATCTGAACATATTTTTCTAGGCTTGATCTCTTAACAGCATCTTTTGCAAACTCAGTGCTACGGCAGTAAGTTATGTACTATACAAACAAAGAATTAGAAATTCTTGAAATAATGCTTGTTAAATTCTGAAATCTAGATAATCATACTGTATGTGTTTTTTTGTTTGCTTTTCTTTTTTTTTTTATCTAACTGAAAAGATGGGTAACTGAAAGTAATTTTAAGACAATTTTTGCCACAAATAGTTTTCTTCCATGAATGATTGTTTTTTTTAGTAAAGGTTTTTGGTAGAATTGTTTGACTTTATGATTAACTGCTTGTGTATCAGTGTAATTTGCAGAAATACTAAATGAACCCCCAGCATATTATAGGCATGTTTGCATTAGACGGTTTCATCTGTTCAGTGTCTACTAGGGATGGTACGATTCCCTGATTCGCTCGGTGCATCGCCTTAAAAAGTTAACGATGCGATGCATCGGTTTAAATGTCTGCATCGGAAGCAAATTGGCATTTGTATCACGATGCATCGTTTCTATCGTAACTGCATCTGTAAAACCCGATTTATTTATTTCTAATTATTAGCAGACATACTATACTTTCATTATTTAGAAAGTGGAATTTGTAAAATATGTCGTGCCACTATAAAATATACAGGCAGCACGCCGAATCTGACAACACACTTGAAGCGCCGACACGGTGTGAGTTTGGAGACTCCGGCCTTCTCCTCCTCCTCTCACTCGGATTTAGCTGAACGTGGTACTGCTAGCGTGACGCCGGGTGAGCAAACCATCAAAACTTATTTTCAATCGCAGCTGCCCTAAACCGGCGTACAGTTCTGCTCGTTCCAAGACAATAACCGACGCAATCGACATTCAACCTTACAGCTTTACAGAGAACGAGGGCTCCCAATACCTGTATACCTGCATATTTGTTTCATTGCATCATACTGCATTGAATCGTCTTGAATTGAATCGAAATCGGTTTGCACTGCATCGTAACATGGGTGTATCATAGCTGCTTCATGTATCTTTCATGTATCATATTGTTGGCTATGCATCACGTATCGCATCAGGCTCAGTTATGAAGATGCACATCCTTAGTGTCTACACTATTTGGGTTTTGGATGGGGTTTTGGTTCCTTGCCGCTGTCGCCTCTGGCTTGCTTAGTTGGGGACACCTGATTTCTAGTGATTACCATCGTCTTGACTACAGAGACCGTCTCTGCATTTAATAAATCAATAGTTTAATCTCGTCATTATACATTACCATCACTCTGTTCTCCAATTTGATAATGTACAGTATTGTTAAAATCGCCATATTTAAATAAAAGTGATTGATTGATTGATATTTCTCTACAAGTCATGGTCAATAAAAATCTGAAAAGACTAGTAAGTGTAATGATGAGTGAGAGACGAGGAGTCGTTCGGATTCAAATGCTGTTTGACACAGAGCGAAAAAGTAAGTATCTACCTACATAAATTTGTTGTGTTATTGTGTTCTCTTTCTTCTTTTCACCCCCAGGCCAGTGTTGGCACCAACTTGTAGAGCAACTGATTTTTGCAAAAGATACGCATATATGCAGCATATATGTTATCATATATGTGCATATACTGTGTGCTGCATAGGTTTCATAAATGCGCATATATCCTCAAATAGGTTCTTTCCATGTGGGTCAGATGTCACACCCACAGAACGTTGGTTAACGTCTGATGCATATGGAACAGAGGATATTTCAAGTCGTCATCGGATTGGTTGAATTATACAGGATAGAAGGGAGACATCCTCCTCAGAAGAGTTGTCTTTACAACTGTGACAACAAGCACTTATCTAGGGATCTAACTAAACACTGGATTTTCAAAACTATGTGATGTATTCAAAGGGTTAGTTCAACCAAAAATGAAAATGTGACATCAGAAGCTCAACTTCAGTTTCAACGCTAGGGGACTTCTTTTTTCCACAAATGATAATAATAACTGTAAAATTGTAAATAAAACATTATTGGACTACAAGAAAATGGTATTTCAGTCTTTCTATGTCCAAATTTCACACTTTTAAAGTGTAGTTTGTAATTTTTTTGTGAAATTTACAATTTTCTATGTAAAAATAGCTTGTACACCAATTGTTCTTTTTTTTTTTGTTTGTTTGTTTTTTCAGTGTAAGACCAAAGACTAAATGTTGAATATCAATGCATTTTGAAATTTTATTCACATTCAACACTTAAGAATATGTTTCTAGTTGAGACTGCAAGATTTTTTGGAGGACTCTCTTGTGTACTGTGAAGACCAGTGACATGTTTGTTCTGTGCTGAGAGAAATAGACTTTTGATGGAGCTGTATGATGTATGACTGAAAGAGAGCGGCGCCGCTCAATTCCATCTGGGTTTGCCATGCATCCACATGGCCAGTCTTCGGGACCCTGCTTCTGTCAGTCAGTGAACCCCTATCTCCCTTCAACACCTTCCAATCATAATAGCCCTGAGAGGCAAAGAAAGAGCACAGTCCAAACAACAGACCAAAGCCTTTTCAGAAATACTTCAATCCCATCGGCATGATTTCAGCAAAGCTGTTTCAATGAGCAGCTATGATGTATTCCATAAGAAAAAAAAAATGCACACACGAGGGAGACGAAACCAAGCTGCCATAGATATGATACATGTATTCATCAAAACCTCTCTCAGCCTTCGAGTGCAATTAATCTGGGATTAGGTGGGACAAAGCCTAGAGTCAAATCCCCTTCTCTCTTTAAGTGTCAGGACCCCATCATAACTGAAATTCCCAGCCTGTGGCTTTGAGAAGGAGGGTGTTGTGTTTTAATAGCTTTTGCTTGGTGGGTCATTCACACAGGTGCTTTGACTGACGTGTGACAGGAGTGATGAGAAGAGGGAGACTGTCTATTAATCTGCTACCTTGTGTGATAGATCATGGAATGATGGAGTGATGGTGTAAGTATGACTAGATGTTTTTCAAAATATTGTGGCTTTCAGTGGTTCAGGTCATTTATTATATTCTGCACAATCATGGTTGAGACTTTTTTTTTTTTTGCAACGTCAGCGTTAAGCTCATTTTATCTGATATTAATCTGAGTGTAATGGGATGTTCGGTGAGGGAAAAATATACAATGTCAGTTGATGAGATGACAGTTGATTGACATCTGCTAAAATGGAATGTTGTTTTAAAACAAGTAATATTCAGTAATATTATTGATTTAACTAAGGTAAGCTGAGAACCAAATTTGGTCCCACTTTATATTAAGTGTCCCTAATACCTGTGTACTTCCATAGTAACTAGATGTGTATCTAGTATGTAACC
>JAUMHP010000068.1:11769611-11791683 GCA_032361065.1 Enteromius trimaculatus
CCCCCCCCCCCCCCCCCCCCCCCCCCCCCCCCCCCCCCCCCCCCCCCCCCCCCCGCCGTCAGTGAATAACAGCTTATGAAATAATGTAACCATCTAAAATGTAAATGTACATCTGAAGCTCTTTCTGGATCTGTTTAATTTATTATAATATGTGCATAATGTTTTGTAATGGTTTGCTGTTCTCAAGTGTGTGTATTTGGAGGTCCATGTTTTTATGCAAGATGTACTTTGTTCTCAAGCAAAGTTGTTTTTGCGGAATCCTGCTCTTGAGTGAAGTGGACCCTGGGGCTCAAAATGATGAGAACAGAGTGCCAAAAACACTACAACGTACTTGTGTGCCCACAGACACACCTACGCAGAATATTACTTGCATGCAAATACAGTCATTCTGCAATACACACATACACACACCAGTGTTGTGTTTCTGATTAGACTCAATGTCACTAATAGGCAATAATGTTGTATGCTATTTTAGTAGAGGTGCTCTCTGAACAAATCCCTGAGCTGAGAGATTCACAAGATCCAAAAGAAAAGAAAGCCTTGAGATTTTAGAACTCTACTACCTTGATACTAGGACATGTTGTTCTTTGATTTTAAAAGTAAGTGGGTGTCAATGACTCAGTAAAAACATATGCTATATGCTAGGTCACAGATGACTTGCTCAATCTTTCAAATGAACATATGGGTACAAGGATACTGTTAGATGTTTAAGCCTTCTGTTTATACAGTATGCATACTTTACTTACTTTCTTAACTATATATAGGTTTTTTTTCTTCTATTAAATATTGTTAATCCACTTTTCTTTGTGTTTTTTCTCTGTCTGCAGGCTACATTGTTACCTCAGTAGTTGGCGGAAAGTAACTGCCTTTATGAATGAATCACTGGAATCTTTTACTCAACTGATTTGTTAAGAAGTTGATTCATTCAGGAACTAAACAACTGACAGGCTGTGTTCGAAACTTTCTTCCTTACTATATAGTAGGCAAAACACAGTAATTGAGCAAATAAGTATGTTTAATTTTAGGCGAGTGCCTAAAAGAGTATCTGAAGAAATAAGTATTTATTCAGGAACTAAACAATTGACAGTTTTTATGAATGAGTCCCTGAATCATTCTCTCAACCAGTTCAAAAACGTTTAATCTCTCAATAACAAAACGTCATCACTGCATTCTGAAATGGTTTGCAGTGGCTTTAGAACAATTTTTGTTGGTGGAGCATAGATGGTTATATTGTGTCTAAAATGTAAATTACTAAATATTTTCCCATTTTATGTATGTGGCATGTAAAAAAAAAAGTTTACCAGCATTTCAAATTATGTTTTTTTCTTTGAAATAACCATGTTTCTTCTTGTTTTTTTCTTATTAGTTATGTTTATTATGTTTATTATGTTTTTATGTTATGTAATGTTGTTAACAATGTTTTTTGCATATTTCAATTTAATGAGTCTCACAGTGATGGTGTGAATAACACTGAGCCCCTTCTATATATGTTCATATTTAAAAGTTGCCCGGTGACCGGGTGTCGATTGCTGCATCGGAAGGAGAGTCAGAAGGTTCTAGAGATGAAGTTCTGGCTGGTGCGGCATCCACTGGGCACTCACCCGTGCCAGATACAGATCCATAACTGAGCCGCCCCGCACTTCTAGGCCCCCACCAAACCTGGTGGCAAGAAAAAAGCGGCAAGTGGGCCGGCCAAGAGACACCCAAACCCTGTCCCTGTGTTGCCCCGGGGTTGGTCCTCTTTACATCAGTAAACGTTGCTGATGCCCCAGTCTAGCATGCAGAGATTGCAGTGCTTCTGGCAAAGGGTGCGATAGAGCCGGTCCCTCCAGCTGATATGAGGACGGGGTTTTACAGCCCTTACTTCGTAGTGGCGGCGGATTACGACCGATCCTGGATTTCAGAGTTTTGAACAGAGCACTTCATAGGCTCCCATTAATCCCAAGATGTTAACGCATAAACGCATCTTTGAGTGCATCCATTCCCAGCATTGGTTTGCAGTGATCGAGAAGGACATGTACTTTCATGTCTCGATTCTCGGGCTCAGTTGTGCGAATACAGGGATCTGGTGTTACGACACCTCAGCCTGTTGGGTCTTCGGGTCAACTGGGAAAAAAAACATACTCTGTCCAACACAGAGGTTCAATCACCTTCAATATTCCATATGCACTGAAATACTGTCTATATGTGTATTCATCCTGAGACCTACGGGAAGGCTGGACTTCCGTACATCTTTGTTCAATGAACAGGGACGTCCCAGTGCTCCAGATTACTGAATGGATAGTGCTTTGAAACAGTATCTGGCCTTTTGTAGTGAGTCCCGTCCAGATGGTTTGGGATACTCCCACAGGACACTGGAAGGTCAGTGTCTATGGCGTTTTGGTAGGGATCCCAATTTGTTGGTCAAATCTGGCATGACTCGGAGTGACCAACTGAAAGGGAATGTCACGGTTACGTATGTAGCCCTGAAGGAGGGAACGGAGACGTCACGTCAGATTGTTAATAAAGTTACGGTATTTAACTGTAAATTTTATTTAAAATTTGTATTATTTTGTGGTACACTGTATTTTTAGTATTTTTTGCATCAGATAATAGGAACTCACATTTACTCCTCAGGTCAAATCTGACTTATTTTGCCATGGTACTGCAGCAGTATATCCATCAATGCAGAAAGCACTGCATTATGCTTCTCAATTTTCTTAATATGAAAACAGCATATTCTCACCCATAAGTTTATCCTTTTCCAAGATCTCAAAACATTGGGGGGGAGGGGTCCGCATGCATAAATATGATTTCTCACATAAATACCCTACCAAGGTTCAGGACAATTTCAAGACACAAACTACTTGTACTGCATTTCTCTATATGATGATACATTTTGCAAGGTTGGTGGTTTATGTTTATTATTTCTTCTCTTCATTTCAGTCGAGGAGCCCGAGGTCTGTTGATGAGCATATGTGATTATATGAGACTCGAGATGGAAGATGAAGTGTGAAAATGGAGCGACCTGTGGGAGTCTCACAGCCTGTAAAAAAATCAATATTACTCTCCTTGAGATCCTCTTTCTCTCAGCATATGTGAGGTATAGATTCCCATCTCTGCCATTTCTTGACTGATGAAATATCTGTGATATTTCCCACTGTTTGATCATATACCGTATGTGAGGAGGACTGAACTAAAGAGCTAAACAAACAACTCAAAGCAGCTTCAGCATATAGCTGAACCTAATGGAGTCAGTAATGAGTAGTTTCATCTAAAAGCTGGCTTTACCAGCCAGATGTGTTTCAAACCTGAAGATCTGACCACATTTTCTTGTCTGTGTACATTTTCTTCTTTCATCACCATGCACTATGCACCAGTAGGTATGTATAAGTCCGAGCATATTAGTCCAGTCAGGTAGAACAAAAATGACACAGTGAGCATTGCTAAGTCATGGGGTGTTGAGTGTGACTCATTACGCTGCTGCTCTGTGCCTCCACAAGCTCTGCCGATAAGGGCTGTCCCTGCTGTATGTCCATGCCTAGATGGAGTAATTGGACCGGTGAGGTAAAATGGCCACACAGACTCCAGGAACAGAGAATTAACTGCATATTGACAGCGTTAAACTTGGCAGCCTCCCAGGGCCGAAATGTTGATTTTTGAGCTGCTGTTTTGCCAGAGTGAGAAACTAACAAAAAAAAAAAGACAAACCTTTATAAATTACCGAGCAGTAAACTCTGACAATAATAAGTGCAGTATTTTTGTCAACTGACAAGGTTAGAGAGTTCTTCCATCGCAAAATCTATCCACTCCATTATTTTCTTGGAGTTTGTATAAAGATGCTGGCCAGTCAGAGACAGAGCTGTGAAAAGGCTGATACGACTTACGAATAAAACAAGACCTTAAATATAAAGAATGCTTTTATGCATTTCTTTTAAACTGCTGCCAGCAAAGCAAGAATGAAAGCAATGCAGAAGTCTGCCAGCATTATCCTTGTTAGTGTCTGCAGATAGAATGTTTTACGAGACAAAGGATCCATACTCTGCTGGAGAAATTAATGACTTTCTTTGAAAAGAGGGTCTCGGTGTTGTTATGGAAACCTCCTCTCAAGAGATGCTAATAAGCTCAAGCCAAAGCAAAAGAAGCAGTTTTAAATGTGAAAATAAGACTTGAGCCTGCACTGCATTTGTAACAGGATGTTGCAGGACTTTATTACTGCTGCTTGCTAAGACAACAATCAAAAGTACTGTTCGTTTGCATTTTCGGCTCACATCTTGTCATGAACATGAATTATACCATGAATCTTGGGTCCTGTTGAGATGAGATACTGTGTTACTCTTCTAATTGATCAGACATGCTGGGCAATAGTCTCATATAACTGCTTGCTTATCAGAATATCACAGACACTTTTTTCTGTGGTAACCAGATAAAAACCACTCAAGCAACAAAACAGCAACATTAAAAACTACTCAGCACAGCGTAGCAACTGCATAGCAACGCCTTGGCAAACACCCAAAACAGCAACCATCAATGCATAGGGTCTGTAAAAATTCATTTGCAATGATAAAATGTGTTTAGTTTTATACACAGTGAAGGAGCGAGTCTGTGATCCTACAAACTAGGAAATGTGTCTCTCACATGGTCAGTCGTGTTCAAAATGAATATTTAAGTCAGTAATAGGAAATTAATATTATTCATTTATTCAGATTTGCTAATAGGAAGAAACACACATTTCAACCGTGTATGCATACCTTGGCAATAATTTAGTAATTAATTTTTTTTACTCGCCAGACTGGAATATGTTTGTCAAATGGCACAGGTTTTTAAATATGTGAAAGTACTCAATATCAGTCAGTCAATCATTATTTGGCATTATGATAAAGCATTATTTTATAATATAACTATTAATTAAAACTAGGGTGCCACTTTATATTAGGTGGCCTTTACTACTATTGTATACAATTACTCTGTTGACCCATCCTTTGTACATTAACCTACTATTAAACTTACCCATACCATCAATCCTGTCCTTAACCTTACCCATATCCCACCTCAATAGCAGCAAAAGTATTTTGCAATTGAATGTGACCTCTACAATGTACTTATGTAATTAGATATTAGTTAAGGCTGCCTAATATTAAGTGTGACAAAATCTGGTAATCATATACTTTATGAATGCACATTATTATTATTAAGATATTATTAAGATATTTTTGGTCATTCAGTAACCAAACAATAATACTGATACTATAATAATATTATGAATTTTACTAATAACAACAATATATAACATACTAATAATTAATAAACTACTGGTTAAAAAAATATTAATCATGTTGTAAAGTGACTTGTGACCAGGTATGGTGACCCATACTTGGAATTAGTGCTCTGCATTTAACCTATCCAAAGTGCGCACACACAGCAGTGAACACGCACCCAGAGAGGTGGGCAGCCAATGCTGCGGCAAAAGGGGAGCAGTTGGGGATTCGGTGCCTTGCTCAGGGGTCTCACCTCAGTCGTGGTATTGAAACTGGAGCGAGTGCTGGTTATTCACTCACCCCACCTACAATCCCTGCTGGATCTGGGACTCGAACCCGCAACCTTTGGGTTACAGGGCCGACTTTTTATCAATTAGGTCATGACTGACCCTGTGTTTCCATCTCCGTCCTCTCTAATAGATTTGCAGAAATAAAAAAAAGGAATAATAGTTTATGATTTTATTCTCTTTTTTGGGAACTGAGAGATGTGGATTCAGGAGACAGTTAAATTAGCACATATAGCCTTGGTGTTTTTCACAGACTAGCCCTGGATTTGGGCAGCAGTACTAGCCTCAGTGAATGTTAAATTTACCTTACATCCCCATAAGAAACAATCAATCTCCAAATAAGCCTTGGAATATTCATTTGAAGTAAAAAACTCTTATACAATGTGACTGAATCTGTTGGACTGAATAGTGGAGCAGTAAACGCTAGTAATAATGGCAAAGTCCCTGCCCAGTCTTGACTATGGGAAAATGGGTCTTATGCATATGCATGAGATTGGACCTCAGGTGAGAAGAGCTGTGACCCAATTGCAGACATCATCAGTAATGATGAAGTTCACATATTCAGAACTCACCCGAGAACCAAGTACGCCTTTGCCCTCAGAACGTGTGAATTTATAGTTTTTCATTGCAGCTATTGAGAAAAGATATCTATTTAAATGGTCTTTAGCATTGTTGGTTCTCCCTATTATCCGTGTACTTGAGCTTTTGCACACAGACATGTTTTTAAGAGAATCATTTCCTGTAATCAGTATGGGAAATGACATTCCAGCCAAAGGCTGTAGATGTTTGTTGGTTGGCTGCTGTTTATATTTCGGTTCGAAATAGACACTATTTTTCTCATAATGTTGAAGCACATCACCTGTGGGTCTGCTGGCCCTGGGCTTTCAGGTATTAGAGGACAAATATCCAACACACTGGCTCAGTGCAGAATTTCATGTCTCTCCTGTTTTCCTGGTGTAGCAGAATAGCAGTAACCTTTAACAGCTTCTGAGACTTAATGTCAACTCTATGTGGTATGAACAACCCAGATTCCACTTCTGATAACAGCAGAGACACGGGAAGGGAAAATATACCAGTGATGTCTTAAAATACAGATTGCATCTTCAGCAAAAAGACATACACGGCTTAGCAGTACAGACTAGCTCAATTGCACCTCCTAAAAATGCTTTTCTGAAGATTATGCTGGAAAACCCTGTTGCCATGAGACCTATGGTTATTCATGCGGTCTACGGATTCAAGTTAATTACACACTAATCGGATGAAATTAATTGCACTTACTATGCAATCTGAGCAAATGAATTGTAATTCTTTTCCTCTTTTGTTTTGCCAGAATAACATGGGCGGGTACATTTAGACTTTATACTCAGCATTTCCAAGTAAAACACCATCCAGGGGCATTGAAGATCAGCATAAAATTAATTATCCAAATCATGGACCATATGTTCATTAAACTGTGTTGATTTAAAGAGTATAAATGCTTCATTTGTCTTTGTTTAATTGTGTACATAAAAATGCACATTTAATCTTAAGTGTATGCCCAAAAAAAATTATACATATATAAAATAGAATTAAATTTGAGATATAATCATATTTAAATAATAATCATATTATGAATCAATTAAAATGATTATTGTGATATGTACAATATTTACATTTTAAAATACATATACATTTTAAAAACTTAATTTTGTAGAAGATATTTTATATATACTGTGCGTTTGTTTGTGTTGATTTTTTTATATACTGTACAATACATGCAATACTATGTCTTTTACACCTGGGTATAAATACATATACATATATATATATATATATATAATATATATATATATATGTGTGTGTGTGTGTGTGTGTGTGTGTGTGTTTGTGTGTATAATTTAAAATGAAATTGTAATATAAATGTAATATATTTTTATATTTAATATTTAAATGATATAAAATATTAAATAAAAAAAAATTAAATGAATAAAATTTCATTCACACACAAGTATATATATGTGTGTGTGTGTATATATATATACACGCATCCTAACACAATAATACATCTTAGATCAGCATGATAAAATACTCTTATTAAATACTTCTTTAGTTGTATGATCTGACAACAAAAATTATCAATGGAAATCAAATTGATTAACCCATGGTGGTCTGGATTTGAAGTCACACTCAAAATTGAAGTGGAAAAACTCACTTCAGGCTGATCCAACTTTGATGTAATGTCCTTAAAACAAGTCAAAATGAGGCACAGTAGTGTGTGTGTTCTCCATGTGCCTGTATGAAATCCCTACAACGCCTGGGCTTGCTCCTGAAGAAGGTGGTGGATGGTCTCCTGAGACCAGGACTAAAGCATCCACCAACTCCTGGACAGTCTGTGGTGCAACGTGGCATTGGTGAATGGAGCAAAACATGATGTATATATATCTATAAATGAACAAATAGCCTTTATATATACCATAAAACATAGAATTCAAAAGCTATGCATGGTATGTATGTGTGCAAAATGCAAATAAAATAACATGAATTCATAAATAAAGTTAATTAGACATATGCAATGCAAACTGGAAACATTCTCTCATTGCTTCTCAATGACTGAGCAGCACCTTGGGCATTAGGACTGTGATACGTTAACAGCTGTAATCATATTGAAAGCACAAAATCAATAGCTCAAACAGATCAAATAGCTGCAAAGTGACTTGTTTTATTGTGTTTGTCTGTAGTTATGGACATACACAGGTATCTGCATGTCTTTTTAATTGTGTGTTCGTCATCTGTTGTTCCCCAATGCCGCATGTAGAAGAGGGTGAAACGCAGATATAACAGACCATTGGTCAGAATCACAGTCTATATCTGCAGCTCAGGGCTGATTGATGCTTCTCTAAATGAGCCCCAACAATAACTGAGTGTCTGTGTCAGCGCAGGCTTGCTTAAGCTTCTTTAGCTTTAAGACCAAGCGTCCAAAAGCACACCTACTCAGACTGAAAGTGCTCAGATGGTTTTGTGCTCACAGTATCGACAAGCATTTTCTAAGCTATCCATCAGTGGAAAAGAAAGAAACCCCTGCTCTCTTCCCTTACATCATGAAGTGATATAATCTCAATTTAATGCATTACGTCTTTTCCAGCTGCGCTCCAAATTACAAGGTTTATTTTGCAGGCTGTCAGTTCATTGCGTCATTCAGTTTTATTGCTGTTCAAGGTTAAAAGGGAAGTTAAAGGATTAGTTCACCAGAAATGAAATTTCTGTCATCATTTGCCAACTCTCGTGCATTCCGTCCTATTTCTTTGTTTCTGGGTAAAACATATTTTAAATATACTGTAGTGTTGGAAACAATGAAGCTCTATGAAATATTTGTTTCGACCTTTTGTAAAAGGTGTGAGGAGTGAGGAGAAGGGAAAAAATGTACATAAACACTCAACTCAGGTCACAAACAGAAAAGAACCAAATAAAAGAAAGTGTATAGAAAATAAAGTTGTCGGTAGGGTACGTTTTCTCTTCGTCTTGTCATCTTGTACTGACACACACTATGCTATATTGATATTCTATACTGTACATAGACAACAAAAAAGATTTTTCTTCAAATGTGACGTGTGAATGTATAATCTTAGATTGAAATATGTGTAGGGCAGATATATATTTTGAATGTTTTTAATAATTATATAGGTAGAAAATATATTTGCATTAATACATTGTTAATTTGTTATATTAATATTTTTTATAAATTATTTAAAAATTATATTAAATTATATTATATAATGGCAATTATATTATACAAGGGCAATATTTTAGCAGATACATATATGGCAAATTAATAAATATAATACTATATTTATGCTTAATATATACTTTATTTATATATAATACATACATATAATAACTATATACTGTATATAAATATATACATACAACATACATATAATACTTATTTATTTATCTAAATAATAATTTCACATAAAATGTCTATTTAAATTTAAATTTAAATAATATTGCACATTTAGTAATATATTTAATTGATATTAATATATTTGAATACATATACATAAAGACATACTACATTAGACATTATACATTAATATGTATATTAATATGTTAATATATAAACATTTGTGTGTCTATATATATTGTATTTAAACCTGCACGACTATCTTTGTTCTGTGAAACACAAAAACAACAAAATACAAAGGAAGGATAAAGGACATGACATGTGGCTAGGTATGGTTTACCATATTTGGAATTTGTGCTCTGCATTTAACCCATCCAAGTGCACACACACAGCAGTGAGAGTGAAGACAAGAAAGCTCCAGAAGAAAATCCCAAAAAGCTATTTCATAACTCATCTGCTATATTTCAACCAAGTGAAAGAGATCATTACAACTATTCCTTTGAAAGTATTTTTACGTATTGTTTTTTATGTTTTTAATTTATTATTTAACCTCATTCTTATTGTTCACATGGTGAAATGCCTCTTTAATTGTCTTTAACTGCAGTTAGGATTGGTTAGCATCTGCTGAGCTTTGATGTTTGTGAATCTTGAGAGCTTCAGATGTCAGTGTTCAGACTTCACCGAATAACCCAAGAGACAATGATGCAACACAGAGGACAACTAAGAGGCAAGGATGTCTGCTTGATGTTTTCTCACTCTTTTGATTGCGAGTGTGTGTGCAGTCACTTTAGCGCAGATGCAGTACTCATTTCTAAGCCAAATCAAGTGTGTGTTTGACTTGGTAATCATCAAGCAGTGCACCAGGGGAGTGTGTGTGTGCACAGATGACATGGCCTAGATTTTCTCCAAAACATCCCGGGGCAACCAGATGAGCAAATGAACCACGTGGCATCACCTCAAACAGCTGACCCACAACTCCAGCGCGTCCTTCACATGTGGCACAAGCATCTCCATCCCTCTCCGCTGAGCAAGATCTGACAGCTGTTGTTTTCTTAGCATTTTGGGATTGCTGACTGTTTGGACCTTCCTTTGTTCACACATCACTCACTGCATTTTTCCAGCGTCTGGATCACATTGTGTTGGCGTGCAAGTCGTCAGTTTGATTGTAGCTTAGTGAATGTGCAATATGCATAGGAATATAGATGCACAATGAGCAGAGGCATAAAAAAGTTACTAGCTTCACAACTTTCCTCAAGCATCTCCCAAACTTTTAAACAAAAGACAAACCAAAGACAATCTTTCCGTTCACAATTCCATAAACGGATTTCTGCCTGGGTGCTAAAAGTGAAATATGTGTATTAAATGCATTTTCTATTGTCATCTATTGCATTTTTTTAAAACAACAGCAGAAAATGGTCATAGACTCCATTCCCAGGGAAGCATATATGCTGGCAAAAAAGTATAGTTTGAATCAATTGTAGAGGGTAGGTGGGTTTTTTAAAGGATGCATTTTAATTTTTTTTACATCCCAATGAAGCAGTTTTTCCATAAGTATATATATATGCAAATCAAACCAAAATGCCATTGTGTAATACTGTCCAAATATCATATTTGATTGCCCATATTATCTTTAACTGATCAGTTTAAACAGACCACCTGGCACTTTTACCATTTACAGGTGCAAATATTGATTTATTTTTTTCCATTTTTCCATTTATTACTATTTAAACCATTTTGTTAAAATGGAAAGGAAAAAAACACTGTTTATTCAAAATAAAAACATTGTGTTACAATGTACAGTCCTGTTATTATTATTATTATTTACATTTTCTTTTAACTGTCTTTATTTTTTTCAAGAAATAAACATTATTTTCAGCAAGGATGTGTTAAATGAATAATATATGTATATAATTGTGTTCTTTTTTAACTTTTTATTAATCAAAGACTCAAAAAAGTATCACATGTTGCAAAAGAATATAAAGCAGCACTACAGTTTCAACACTTATTTAAATAAGCATGTTAGAATGATTTCTAAAGGATCATGTGAAACAGACGACTAGAGTAACGGCTGAGGAAAATTCAGTACTGCGTTATACAACATACATTTTTAAGTATTTTACAATAAGAATCCAATCTTAGTCATTTCAATAATAGTTCAGAATATTTTTTTCTGTGTTTTTGATCAAATAACTACAGCCTTGATGAGCATAAGAGACTCCATTAATAATATTATTGATCCAAGTAGTATATATTTGAATATATATGGCAGTGTATATATTTTAAACATGCTGTACAGTAGACCTTTTGTAAGGGTTTTGGGTTGGTTTGTTTATTTGTTTATATTGCTTCTCTAAAAATGTTTACCCGAAAAATGGCTCATAAGTTTAGTAGAGGGTCTCAGTGCTGTAAAGGGCTGCTGAGAGGATTGTGCCGTGTGCTAGTTCTTACTTCAGTGGAATGAGAACAGTGTTGCAGGCATGTTACGTCACTTTTAGCACCCAGGCATAAAATCATTTATGGACAGATAGTTGTTTATGATTTTTCTTTTTTTAATAATATTGTTTGACGAAGCTGGTGGTCTTTCCAATTAGCCCGGGTTGTTTTACTTTCTAGAGACAATTGTTTCTCATTTTAGCTATTAAACATATTGAAACTATGGGCCCATTTACACCAAGAATGAAAAAGCTAAAAATAATTATAACAATATTTGCGTCCACAAAGCACAATATTTTTCTGTTTTTTTAAAATGATTTGCAGTTTTATTGTCTGCTGCTTTAAATGCTTGAGCTCTTCAAACCAGGATGATTAGTTAATCAGCTGAAAAATAAAAAAATCTGCATTGTGCCTTTGAAATGCCAAGAGATCATTTACATTTTGCTTACAAAAGACTAATTCAGTTCTTACCCTCATTCCCCAAAAGTATGTACACATTTTATCAAAACAAGTGCTTTTTTTCCAAGCATATTTGTATTGTTTCGATTGGGTTGCTTTTGTTGTTTAAGGCTTTCATGCAGTTTAATATCTGAGCAGTCCTGAAGCATTCTCAGCTACAGCTGGGCTTTAATCAATACTAAATGCTGTCATTTATGTTAAGTTAAGAGGAATACCAAAGTTATGAATAATTCAGGTGTTTTGACTCCAATGGTGAATTGGCTATAATCAGCACAGACACCGTTTTAACAGACTTTCCCCTTGATGAATAAAAGATGCGGGGCAGGGCTGAGTCGCTGCTGGCTTATAGCTCCCATGGACCCCAGTCTGTGTTTTTGTGGTTGAAATGTGTTTTGGGCCCTGAGGATACTAAAGCTGATATAAAAACAACATATCAGAGAGAGACATAAGGATGAAGACACACAGTGACCTCAGCATGGCTGAAGGAACGTCAGTTCAGAGAACACACATACCAATACAAACTCAACATATACACAAGCAGCTAGTCTTGACTCCTGTGACCGAGCATACAGAAGACATGCCAAAAAAGCAGAATAATACAAACTGGCAGAAACATACAGCAAATATGACTTCAATTATTTACCCATTGTGCTTCACATTACCCAAAGATGTCCAATTCATTTTCATTTCAACTTTTTCTCAGATGTTTCTCCTAAAGTACCTTAATGAATAGATTAAAACAACACACAAATGAGAACACATCAACAGCAAGGGCCTCATTTATTAAGTGTGTGTATGCTCAGATTTGATCTTAGGCCCTGTTTACACCTGGTACTAACATGCGTTTTCACTGACAGACATTACAAAAGAAGAAAATAACCGACTTAAAACCATTTTTTTGTTGGTGAAAATACTTGTGGCCTAAGACTTTTGCATATATATATATATATATACATGCACACACACACACACACACACACACATATATATATATATATATGCATATTTGTGTTTTTAAGCAAAATACTATTTACTGTCCAGGAGAAACGTCTGTGATCTATATTCATAAATTCTCTCTGTAGGTTTCATTATGAATGGATGGTTGTGTTTCGTTTTCATTTGATCTGTTCCTCCAGCATTCACCCATGTGAATGTACTGCAGCTATGTTAGTAATAGCGACTTCTTTACCATCCCTTAAATTCCTCTCGTACAGTACATACCGTTGCATCGGCTCCTCTGCATTTGCTTGATTTTGGTGTCAACTGTAAACAAGGTTATATGAAAACACATGAACCTGTGCGCATGCAGCCACAAGTGTAAATCTGGTCATGTTCTGCTAGTCCCTCTGTCCTTGTTTCAGGAGCTGCAAGCCCTGGAGATGCTGCAGATTTTGCTTCAGTGTCACTGCCTGTAATGCTGCAGTTGTGATTGGTGTCCAGAGCCTCACGCAGCAGTGATCAAGAGCAGGGACCCCAGTGACCCCCGTCTCATTTTTTTTTCTCCTCTGAAAAGCGAGACTCACTTCACAGAGCCTCTAATTAGCGAGGATGAAAAGCTGCATTAGCAATGTTAATGAAGTTTGTGTTTGAAAGTGCATCCGGTGAAGGACTGCAGTTCTGTCTGAAGGGTTTTGCCTCGCAGACCAGCCATGAGCTGTGATTTTATTCAGAACTACATTTTCATGTTTACCAAAGATGTGCAGGAGTCTTAGGTTTATTCAGATTTGCAAAAAAAAAAAAAAAGAAGAAAGAAATCCCATTTTTCAGAATGATAGATCTACATGTGGTGGATTTTTTGTGTGTGCTGAAAATAGTGTGCTGGGGTGAATTTCAAAAGGAAAATCAATGCCTATTTGAAATGCCTGTTTGCAGAACAAAACCCTGAAAAAATTTAGTCATGTTTCTTTTGAACCTTTGCAATACAGCAAAAAGCTATTTTCATTCAAGCTTACCAATTTTTTTATACATACATACATACATACTGTATATACAGTGTCCTCCATTAATATTGGCACCCTTGGTAAATCTAAGCAAAGGTGGCTGTGAAAATAAATGTGCATCGCTTATCATTTTGATCTTTCATTCAATAAAATTCACAAAATTCTAACCTATCATTGAAGTAAAAAAGAAATCATGATGAAATTAATGTTTTTCTCCGATACATGTTTGCCACAATTATTGGCACCCAATTATTGCTATGTCCTTTTCCCGAGATAGCAGCTCTGAATTTTCTCCTGTAATGCCTGAGGAGCTTGGAGAACATCTGATAAGAGAAAAGAGACCATTCAGAATCACTCCAGATCCTTCAGAATACCAGCTCCATAATGGTGCTTCTCCTCTTTAGTTCCCCTCACTCATTTTCTGCAGGGTTTAGCTTCACCATGGTATTTACACCATACAGAGCACGTGATCTCTGTGATGCCCAGATGAACAAAACAGATGTGTTAGTCCCGTCTGAAATGGTACATGAAAATCACGGACAGCAGGTGATAAGAATCAGAGCTCACACATACAGTAGTTTAGAAAACTAGTCTAGGTATCTCGGCTAGGTATACATCTGAGCTAAAATATCAAGGTTAAAGTCGTCATAGCTTGCGTAGTATAGACCCAGCTCCCAACACAACTTTGTGAATAGATTAACAGCGATATTTTTTTTATTGCGGGATAAAAGTCTTAACGTTAAATGCAGATAACGGCCCACTCCTTATATATAAATATGCACATACATGCATAAATCAAAAGAGAAAGATTTTCTTCACATCTGAAGTATTCAAGGTGAAAGCAACTGCAAAAATCCCATTTACATGCATATAAAACTGCAACAATATAACAGCAATATATATTTTTCCCACCATCGATAATTGTATGTAAAAATGGCACTCGTTGGGACCAATTGCCTTTACATGAATCATTAAATCATTAAAATAATAGCAGTTTCAGAGGAGCAGACTGATATACAGTGTTGCCATGTTTAATAGTGAATACTAGATCTACTAGATACTAGGGTGATTGTCCAACCATTTTTCAGAGAGACGTATTTATTTGCATAATTAATTGCATATTGCAAATTAATTGCATAAGAAAACTCAAAAAAGATGAGTAAAACACCCAACAAAGTGGCTTTAGAAGTAATTATACTGTTTACTTTACGACATTGAAAAAAGGACTCTCACTGATATCATAAAGGATGTTTTATTTTTATTGTTTAATAAACTAAATTAACATGATATATTGGTAGACCTTGTAAAATAGTACCTGTTGCTCTTCAGATTGAATACAGATGCTCTTTACTGCGATGTTTTCAAGTTCCCACTGCACAGCTATTCATTTCTTTTCAGAATACTTTGTTTGTCATGTTTTCAAATACTTGTAGTATGGTACAGGGTGAAAAGCACCAAAAAGAGATGAATTTTGGTCAAGGACATGTCTGGCTATTCTGTTCTGCTTTCATTCATGCAGAGAAAGGAAATATACTACCCAAGAGGGAGATGATATTAAGAGGCTGTCTACAAAGCTGGCGCCTTTGTTTTCCATCTGTGATCAATGTACCAAGATTGTAGTCACACCATCACAGTCCTTGTGCTGCAGATGTCATGGTTCGACTGTAATCCCATTTCTGAAAGAAGATTTCTCACCCATCAAATTACTGTTCCCCAGCAAGCTTTCCCCTCTGAAAGCATCCAATTGGAAAGATCTCTCTGACCTGCTGCTAGAATATTTTGGCCTCTTCACTGCAGGAAGTTATGCATTTAGAAAGAGAATATGTCTTTTGGAAATACGACTGCAATCACGCTGAAGTAAATATTTTGTTCCACTCTGCAAGAAACAGGATTCATTAGAAAGGAAACCTTTCAAATGACATTTTCACGTGACTGGTAATCAACATCTTTGACTGAGCTTGGGAAAGGCCCTTTTTAAATAAAACATTATTAATGTTATTATTTTATCTTAAATTTGTTTCTGTTTTTTTTTTTTTATTATTGAAAACAGGATCAAATATTGTAAAATAGTCAATAAAATAATATATTATTTTTACATTTTATAATTTTATAAAACTATATTTTTTATATAACCTTATTATTTATTTACACTGTAAAAGTAAGAATCATTATTATATTTTAAAATATTTAAGCAAGCAGCAGTTAGACTTGCTACTGAAAATACACCTTTGAATTTATAAATATTTACATTTTAAAATATATTAAAATAGAAAACCCTTATTTTAAATTGTAAAAATATTTTACAATATTACTGTTCTTATTACATTACTGTTTTTACTACATTCTTACACTTTCTTAAAATAAATAAATAAATAAATAAATAAAAATGCATAAAATCAATTCAATTTCTTTTTTTTTCTTTTTTTTTTTTTTGCGGGGTTATTGTACCCTGAGGGGCCATCTCTGTCAACAGAACAACTGCATCCAACCAGAGAAAAGCCAAAGCCTGCCAGTAGCACAACATATCAAAGGCTGACTAATTTAATCCCTAAACCAATTGTGTTTAGACTGGCAGCAGTCACACAAGGATTAGCATGTCATTGTTCCCCGATCTGTTCCATTATCTGCTTCTGTTGTTCTCATGCATAATCCATAATAAGCCGGGCTTTACATTAATTACCTTACAGTGATCTGTAGCCTCCTTAAATTAAATTTTACAAACAGAATCATGAACTTAATGCATTTTTTCTCAGTTATGAGTTTGTGTTTCTTCATTTCTTTTGGAATACTGATGTTTATCCAGAGGTTCAAAGTGAAGCAAATGAAATGAAATCGCTCATACTGCTCTGAATACTGATGTTATACGTCTGATCGCTGCTTAATAGTGACTATTTAATGGTATCTTAATCCTAAAGCTCCTTCATCTATAAATCATAAAGGAGTGATATGATTTTTAGCTATTCCTCCTGAACTTGGCCCACTTTTTCAGTCTAGACTTGTGGGAGTTGTAGTAAGTCTTTTATGATCTGGATATTCCCACAACAGCTCAGTTTAGTGAGAAAGCGACTTCTGGCTATTTTCAGACATATACTTTCATATGTGTAATATGTGTTTCTCAAATACAATATGCAGATGTTTTAAACATTTATAACAAAAACTGTATCTGCTAAAACAGAATTTCAAGAGCTCTTTTGACATAATTTAGACCTTATGTACTAAAATACCTCACAACAAACACTACTAAAAGCTTTTTTTATTGTTAGCCAGTGTTGCCCACAGCTTCACAGGAAGTGCTTGTACTCTCAGTGCTATGCTCCGATGAGCTTGGTTCAGTACCAGCCTTAGGGTATCATTTGTAAGGCTTATTAGAGTAGCTTTGTATAACTAGATAAAATTCCCCTCCCTGCACTGCTTTAGCACAGCAAATTTAGTATCTGCATGTCTATTATACCATGCTAATGTGTGTGTGTGTGTGTGTGTTTTTATCCCTATGATGGCTTAAGGAAATGCATACCGTAGGTCTATGTTGCTGTACACTTTTAAAAATAAAGGTGTCAAGATGGGGCTTTCGGAGCGATGGTTACTCAAACCTCCTTAAAACCTCCTCAAAAATCTTTTCAGTAAAGAGAGCTAAAGAAAAAATCAACATCTTTAAAGAACATTTAATTAATCTAAAGAACAATTTTCCCAATAAATTATACCAATAATTGAGTTAAGCTAATAAAATTATTAAAAACAATTCTTGCATACATCCCGGCAGCTAATTTGGATAGCATTCTTCAGGCCTACTGAAACACTGACAGTATTATTACTCACTGATTACTGAACAGTTAGTGTGACCAAAGCCTGATTCCTTAAAAAAAATGACTGTTACGAGCCAGATCTTTCTAATGCATTAAAAAAATTAGTGTCTGTGATCATTATAGTCCGATTTCCCAATGAAGGTCTCTATGATCCAGTTACTTTTCGTGAATTAGCAACAAACAGCGCACCCTGATCTTGTAAAATAAGACTGTATTGTGTATTAGTGAAGTTAAAAAAAAAAAAAACACGTGGCATGACGATCATTTTAGTCCACTTCCACTGCTAATGATTCTTAAGAAGTTACATTTTGCTTACAAACCACTTTGAGACTGTAGTTAAATAGTGATCACTACTTACTGGTTGTTCATTCTGTATAACAACTTTGAGTTAATGATGCACATGAATTAATTATTTAATTATGAATTGTCTTATACAGTAAAGTATGTTTAATTATCATACAATGCTTTCACTGTTCCTTGGTTTTTAGATGCCACTTGATTTGACATTGTATCTAATGCATTGACATGTATGCATCTATAAGTGTGGTTCTGGTTGATGGCAATTAATATTTGATGTATAAGATGTCATAAAAATGAACGGTTAATATTTAATAAAAAATAAATAACTAAAATGTGTTGCACCATTTGTTTTCAGATGACATTGATTTTAAATGTTGTCTAATGCAATGCAATGCAACCTTTGTAAGTGAGATTTAAGTGTATATTACTTTTTGGCCAACAGTCCAGATTTTGATTTGCTTTTTGTTTTAGCTGTATATTCTGGTTGAGAAAAGTGCTTGTGACTGTGATGATCCAATCTTCCAGCTGCATTTGAATCTCTGTTTTCTTCCACTGCAGCTAGTAATGGCACAAGATATTAAGGCGGATTCATTTATGCCAAAGACCACACAATGTGCAGCGTGGCCCTCTGTTTCCCCTCTTCCGTATCCTTGGAGATCCACAATGTTCCATCACAGATGACATCGCTCTCCACTCTATGTAATTCGCTGCTGCTCCTTCTCGGGTCTGCCCTCTTTCTTCGAGTGGGCCATGAGAACAGCGTCTGAATAATACATACATGGAGCACTTTCTCCTGAGCCGTGAATACACGCTTCCCAGCTCGTCAAGCAGAAAATGAAACCTCTCCTTCTGCTTTGTCACCTCCTCCTCGCATACGTTGGAGCGCTGGATTGCGGTGAAGGGATTGAATGCTAATGAGGAATCATCAAACGTGAGCGTTACTCTTGAAGCACTGAGTCCTTCAAGAGGTTCGCCTGAAGACTTGTTCAACACGACACTGCCAGTGTAAAGATGAAAATTTATGGCTTGTGACTCTAGTTTTCTATTAACTTGGCCTGGTGTCATGGAGAAGTGTTTGATTGCTGTGGAAGTCGTTTTGCATAAGATCCAATGCATGCAAACAGCTCTATTTTTAATGGTCCGGGGATCCTGTAAAACTTCAGAACCCATCCATGCCTAGACCCAACTTCCCATTCGTTTTGCACATAGTCACAAGGGCACTGGCTAATTAGCATGCCGTATTCTTGAGTCACGTAGGATGCTCCAAGTAATTAAAGTGAAATATTGCAGCGTGGAGGCGGAAGATGTGACGTACCCTCCTCTCCGCTTGAGAACAAATCCCTCACATTATAGACACTGCAAGCTCCATTAATAACCCAGGCAACAGTTGTCAAGAATTTGGGTAGGCTTGTGGGAAAAGCTGGAAAAAATAAAAGGGGAGGGATGAGGGAAAGAAAAAAACACAGACTTGCAGTGATGTGGAGCCATATGGCTCTGCATATTTCAGGACGATAAAGTCGTCCACCGAGGACAGAATAATACAGAGATGTCTCTGCAAAGCAGACAGAGGCACAAGGGCTAATGAATATGGCGAATGCATGAATTTTGTACTTCAAAACAAGCCATGGAGTTTCCAGAAATGCAAATGCAGCAATAGAACATTATGTATCGATTAATGCCTTTACATATATTGTATTAAGTTGACAGATATTTATTTAACTTGTAATTAAATGGTACAAAATAAAGAAATGGATTCTATTGTACAGTACTGAACCATTGCATAAATAAATGTTTTGTATCAGTCAGTAGCTTAAAACTAATTTTAACAGAATTGTTCCTTTCAGTGAAACAAATCGGCCTGAGCTGCCTTAATCTCATTTTTAAATCACTTCGAATCAATCAAAGTTTACTCACTTTTTGCCTGATATGGACAATTACTCAAAAATTAGTCAAAAATGATGACAGCTCATTTCTCCAACAGTACACTAAACTGAGATCAGTATTTTTTTAGACATGTCTAACATACTGAGAACTGTCTACAAAATGTTTCTGATGCCAAACAGCATAAAGTAACAAATAAAAGACTGGAAATATATCAGTAATTCGATGGCAGTAGTTTTGAGTCTCAAGTCAATTCTCATTTAATATTTTCTCACAGTGTTCTCAAAATAAATGATGTAGACAAAGCTATATATAGTCGCTTCTGTGTCTTGTTTTGAAGGTTGGAGGTCACATTTGTCAGCCAAATGCATAATTGTCTTATTTGAGAAAATGGTAGTGAATCAGAGTAAATCAGACACTTAAGATTTGATCAGAACATCGAAACCTGAGGAGCCGAATTCCACAAAGAGGCCTCAAGACAACAGGAAATAATAAATCGGCACCCTGTCGAAACCCTGTTGCCTGCCTGATGGAAGCAGATCCAACAGATATTGTCACAGGACAGCTTGCAACATTAACACAAAGAACACTTATTAAGAATCCCAACTCAGGAAGGAGATTGTCAGTATTGGCAAATAACCAAGATAATGGTCAAAGACACAGGATATCATTACATGGGTAAATAATTGAATAAAATCTCCATCCCCCAACTCAGGACCAGACTGAAATTCCTGATGAGACCTTTAACCTCTGGTCTTCAAAAAACTGCTCCAGCATGCACGCCTGCTGCTGCCTAGCCACGAAGTAAAGAAAACCAATCTATTCATTCATCATTACACAGCATCAAACTTCAAACGGACCGCGACTCACTTCTCCTTCAGCCATCACCCCATCCTCGGCTTCCCAAGACTTCCAGCCAATCAGCAACCTTGGGAAACCCCTTTCTGCAGCGAGGACCACAGAAGAAATCCAGTAGCACAAAGGCAACGCAAGTACAAACCTCCAGATTCAGGCTGAACTGATGAAACTGATATAAATGTTAACCTCATTGGCGAACTGCGAGAGTTAATCTTTTGATTGATGGTTGTTCAAGTCGATGCAATAGCACCTATTGCTGGAGAACTGAGATTTCAAATTTTCATTCTCTTAAACTCTTACCTCACTTTCTCTTCCTGCAACTCCTACGAATGTGTGTGTTTATGTGTTAGTTTAGTTCATGTGTCTTAGGTTTATCTAATAAAGTCATATTTATCATTGAAAAGAGATGTATCTTGTGTTTTGTGCTTACAAGTTAATGTCTTGAACTGCCTATCTTGTTACTGTGCTTATTAATAGTGTTTACACTATAATCTGGATTTTAATATCCAGCACAGAGTTGATGTTATACGGCTCGTTCAGGGAATCACAGAGCGACTGTAAAACAGTGATTCTGTGCAAATTTCCTTTAGAACCTTAAATAATTCTGATTTGATTCTTTGTTTGAGCTAGTTTGCTTCCAAAAGCAACTATTATTAAATCGACTGCTATTCCTTGTGATGCATAATTACTATGACGAGCCTATGACGTCTGCAACTGATAAATGCGACCTCAGAAGAACACAACCTTCAGAATGAGACAAAGAAGGTCAAATTAATTAGTCAAAGAATGTGAATCAAGTTAATATTCAGTTTGAATGATTCAGACAGTTCATTGAACAGTTTCTAAGGTTTCTTACTGTAACATTCCTAGTTTGTTTCGTCTGAGTTTCTATGTGTTTTTTGCTTTTGCATCTTGGATTAGTTTCATTTTCATGTTCCGGTTTTAGTTTCGTTTTCATTGTTATTTCCTGTCTGCCCTTATTTGGTCCTTCCTG
>JAUMHP010000068.1:11819804-11881850 GCA_032361065.1 Enteromius trimaculatus
TGCATGCCAGTGCCGGCAACACGCCAGCAGTGCCATTATGAGGCCACATTTGGGCCAAGTCCGTTTGCTATGTGGGTTGTAATTATTTGCTCAATTAACCAAGATTTTTTTAATTGTTTCTGTACTTTTTCAAAAACTTCTAGCGCACAGTAATATTAACTAATACTATTCAAGTAATAGTTGCTAGAAGCAGCAAGCAACACATTAAATTAAATCTGAAATTGAAGTAGAAAATATAAAATCATACATGAAATGACGTGAAAACTGAAATTAAATTTTTTTATTTTTGACATCGTTCTCTGTGTACTTTTTCACAATAAATCAACAACTGATGTGTTTGTTACCTGAGGTGCAATATGGCAGATATAATGTCTGTTTCATTGACGTCAAAATATGACACATCTGACCTCTGAATGCAGCGATTCACCATTAAGAATTCTGTATTGAAGCCGTGTAATCAAAATAAAGCAGATTGTGGTTTAAACCACTTCCGTGCTCCGCATCACAATCGTCCAAACTGATTGTTGTAGGAATGTCACAAGGATGACATTTGGAGATTTGGGATAAAACTGCTACACTGCTGTATTCCTTATAATACAACCTTACCATATCTCTCTCCAGTTCCCAAGTGCATCCCTGATTCCTGTTAGCTGCCTTTTACAATCAGCATTTCCTCTAGAGCCTGCAACCAACATCTTGTACTGTTTTTTTTTTTTTTAGCTTATTCCAGAACTGATGCATTTCTGGGAGCATAAAAACCTTTGACTTTGATACACATTTCTATTTTTTAGCATTTAGCATCACGTCGTAAACTCTGCAAAATTTAGCAAACTGCAAAGCAGTTTGATACTTTAAAGGCCCTTGGGATAAATAAAACACAAGAAAGGATCTTCTCAAACCAGTCTCCTACAAGATCCAGCTATTGAACGTGAGATCTTGCCGACAGCACTATATCAAAACCATCACATTTAACTGCTTTTTATTGCAGCAAATAGCCCGGAAGCACCTGCAACCACACAAGAGCTGCATACTCCCAAAATGAATGAGTCTGTTTACAGAATAATTAAAATTTAACTGCCTGATCGATGGCTCTGATTGTGTGTTTGATAGGGATGGTCCCCGAGGCCGGCTGGAGCCCGGAGCCGCATGCACAAACCTCTTTGCCTCAGATATTAATTAATGCATAGATTTTCTGTCAGGCATGGCACAGTATTATAGGAGCCCAATAATGCTTTTAAATACAGTATTTTACATCTGCATTGATCTCTGCACCTCAGGGCTTGACTTGTTCAGCAAAACAACAAACTTAAAGAATTGGGAAAGTTTTCACATTAGATAAGACTATTTAACAGGGGGTTGCAGAGATTGTCCCTGCATTGCAGTATCCTCTGAAGAAGAGAGAAAGCATTGATCCTGCACCATTTCAACATCTGTGCCTGTCTAGAAAATGGAATATCAATGTACTATGGTATATATCTGTTTTAGTTTTTTTTGTGTCCATACATTGAAAAATCAATGATCTGCAAAATATATTGCTTTATGTTTCTTCTACAGCAATAAATAAGTAAATAAATAAATGCAAATTCTACATAATAATATCAGGGCTGGAGACAGGATAAAAATAAAATAACATTTTTAAACATCTGAAATATAGAAAATTCTAGACAACAGCAACGATAATAAAACTAGGGATAGGCAAAAATGTATTAATAATAAAATATGTATTTAGAGACATTCAAAATAATGAACATCTAGATGACACTACTACTACAACAACAATAAATAATAATAATAATTACAATAATAATAAGTAATATTAAATATTAATTAATGATTAGATTAAAAAAAAACTATTTACATTAACATAAACATTTAGAAACATTTAGATGGCACTACTACTACAACAATAATAATTATTATTATTATTATAAGACTAGGGATAGGCCAGAAATGTGTTCATGATAAAATTAGAAACATTTAACATATTGAACATCTAAATGAAACTACTACTGTTATAATAAGAAGAAGAAGAAGACTATGGATATTCCTGATGAAATAAAATAAAAAATACTTTGAAACATTAGAAATACTGAACATTCCACACTATAATAGACAGTTTATTATATGAAAAATGTTTATTATTGTTGCTGTTATTTTTATTAATCATAATCATCCTGAAACTTTCTACACTATTTTCTATAGGTCCCTAATGAAATATTATTGTGGTAAGTAAATGACGTGAATTTAGTTGGTGGAGTTCATGAAAGAAATTTACTTTAACTTAGAATTCAGGTTGGGCCCAAAAACAAGAGTCCAAATGTAATTAAAAATTCACTTTTTACTTCCCCTATCTCATAATGTAAGGGGTCTGGAAGCAAGGTCCCATATCAGTGGAGAAGGCCAGCAGGGAAATAACACTGGCCCAGACTGTGTGGGCAATAGCTGCTCACTGCCATCCAAAGAGCAGTCAGATTTCCCAATCCCCATCTGTTACACTGAGAGAGCCATTGGATGCAGGATACTGGCTGCAGTGGCTGACAGTGCGGTCCCATTTCTTTCCATCAGCACATTACTCAGATAGCTCATCAGGGTGACAACTAACCTGCTCGCAGCCGCCAGGCGCAACAAGCTGAGACAGTGATAAAGATGCACTTTCAAATTCCTGCAATGGTGGTCTGCGAGTAGAGGTCTTCCGTTGTCATTTCACTGATGTTGATATACACACTGCTTGTGTGTCACATCTATTTTTAGCACTAGGAAAATTTTTGAAAGTTATGTCACGGACGCAGAAGGAAGGGTTGATGAATATGTTCTGCCGTTTATCTTCTCTGTGTCCCACTGTGTTTTATCACAAGCCATGCATCTGGACGGGAAAGCCTGAAAAGTCAATGAGCTTTTGGGTCATTCTGTGAAACGATGCCTTTCCGGTTTAATAAGGTGGTTTTTAAAGTAAACATTCTGTAAGATGAAAATGTGTTTCAGGATTATTAAATTGGTTGGTCCCCAAGTGTATAAATTATAATTTTATTAGTAAATTGTTTACTATACAAATTCATGAATAATTTAAGATTGCCCCATTCTAAGAAAGAAAGAAAGAAAGAATTAATTAATTAATTAATTAATGAAAAGGTAAATAAAGAAAGAAAGAATAAATAAAAGAAAGAATTATTTGCATTTGATTCATGAATGAAAATAAATTGAATAAATAAATACATTTAAATTAAGCCTGTTGTATTTGTAACCAAATCCGTAATACAAAAATAATATAACATGTAATAAAAAAATATATATTTTAATAAATTTAATTATTCTGTTGCTGTATTTAGAATAAAATTGTACTTAACACACAGTAAAATATACAAAAAATAATAACTCTGTTGATTTATGGATATTGTGGATAAAATAAATGTTGCTATATTGGGGGGGGTGGATATTTAACATATAAAATTAAATTAAGTAAAATAAATATGTTGCTGTATTTAAAGAATAAAACTGTATTTAGAACATAAAATAATAAAGTATTGTATTTCTGTTGCTGTATTTAGAAATAATCAGAATTTACAGCTAAAAATAAAATAAAATAGTTATATTTATGTTGCAGTATTTTTATACATGTATTTAAGGAAAAGAAAGGGGCACTTGTTTTGTAGAATAACCTTTATAATCCAGAAAGCATATTGTAGCTCACTAGATTGTTTTGCATGAAAGAGCTACATGGCCATGCTCCACATCTTGATCTGCATGAAGGACGGCCAGCCAGTGACCTCCATCTGATTACATCCATCCAGGCATTTCTTAATGTGCCGCTGCTATTTGGGCTGAAATTACACGGCTGTCTCTTTAAAAGGACATACTTTTTACAGCATAAGAGTTCATCAACCTTTATAAGCCTGACTATTTTTCCAACGGAAGTTTGCAGAGCCAGCCTCAACTAGCTGCCTACATGGCATTTCATTACAGTTGGTTTGTGAAAAATATGTCAGGTGGGACTTACGACGGCACCGGGTACTATCTGAAAGCAGAAATAACCTCTATCTCGGTCCTGATGGATAAGGATATAGGAAGGCAAGGTAGTGGCGGTGCATGTCGCAAAAGACATTAATGTAATGGAATAAGTTGAGGGCCCTCCGTCAAACTCAGGGCTCTTTGCCGCTTCCTTTCCTGCTGCTTGTCTGTTGATTCATGCCAGATGAATTGCCTCTCCGCCAGCCTGCCCTCTCTAACTCGATGTAAAAGCCTTGAGCTCAGTGCATAATTCATTAGCAATGTGATTAGCTTCAAGTGCTACACTGATCGGTTGAACTGAGCTGGAGCTAGAAAAGAGCAAGGCAAGGAGACTTTCAAATAGCTCCAAGCTTACACATTAAACATGTGCTTCTAAATCCTAACCACATAATTAACTACCGCAAGTATTTCAATATTTTGTTTCATGTCGCACGTAACGCTAACATTATGGGATGGGTGTTATTATACTAGTGCTGCTCCGTTTTGATAGAGGCCATAAACTATAATCGCTCTTGAGTACCAGCCTTATTAACCTCTTCTCAGATGGATTGGTACACAAGTCATCAATTTGCTCCTAGAAAACTTGCTTTAAGTTCGCCATCCATCTTTGTCAGGAACAATCGCCAACTTCATCACTCAAGCCAGGGAGGCGAGTGAGCAGGATTGGCACGGCGGTTCTTGTGACTTTCTTACTCCCTGCTGCCAGATTCGGCCTTCTTCCCATGCTCTATCAGAGGGCTTCTTCCGGAAGGTTGTCAAGGGCAAGGAGAGAAGTGATGCCCCAGTGGTAACATTTCCAGTGGGCTTTGCCAACCCGATTATGCACGCTATCTGCAAGCGGTCAGGCCTCAGTGGGGTGTCATGAGTGGACTATCCAGGACCTCCCTAATCCGTTAGAAGCAGCTGAATATGTGTGGTCAGTGAGAGGTCAGGCTTCAGTGCCTAGCTGAAATCTGCTGAAAAGAGGGTACATTGGAAGAGAGGAGCATGCTCATAACAAGCTGGGCACTTGAGAATGTCTCTTAAATTGCAATTCAGATCATACATTTAAACTGAATTTAATGTTATGTAGCAAACAGGATGCATTATTGGAGGAAAGACAAACTTAAAGTGTAGAAAGGTGTAAAAAAAAAAGAGAGAGAAAAAAAAAAGATAGACAGACAGATAGAAGGACATTTAGAGAGACAGATAGACAAAAGGACAAAGTTAGATAGATAGACAGATCATAGAATATAAAATGCAGGATATGGCCAATATATTTCAAATTCAAACTCATGAATTGAAAGGGTGCCAGTTCTTCAATTCTCAGTTTCGCACAACCCTGGAAAAAGGAAGTCACACAAGAAGGATGATAAATGCCTCAGCCATCTTTCCTTTTTTTTTGCACTCTCAGCCTATTGTTATTACAATCTCTGAAAGAAAGCTTCAGTTTACACCTTATTGAGTTTTGTGCAGTCTTTGCAATTTCCTGCAAAGTTGCCCGTTCTTTCCATTTCACCCTGTGCGAGCACGAGCCGGAGTCTGTCGGGAGCTGTCCGTGGTGCTGAAACCTGAGCGTTGCCAAACTGAACTTAACACTTTCCACTCTGTTCAACTGCTTTTGTTTCCCTCGCTAAACTCCTGGAGTGACTGCTTCTATTTTGTCACCAAGTCTTCAGGGATGACGTGCAATACTCCTAACCTCCCCTTTAATCCACAGTGCAACAGTAAAGAAATAAAACTCAGAGCTGCACTAAGGGCCAATTTACACTGAGGCCGACTCTTGAGGTTTTTAAGCTTGGGGAGCAAATGAGCCAAATCGATCAGGAATGCTGTCTCCTTTGGTAATGAGGAGACACGGGCCTCCCTGTGGAGAGAAGAACCTGGACTGCACGCAGGCTGGAAGGCAGCCTATTCACAATGAGATCCCTAGAGAAACGACGGTGGCCCAAACAGCCACAAAGGGCTGTACTAGAGACCAATTAGGGACACTGCAATGTCAGGTAGAAAGTGGGTGAGTTGAAAAGGTTGCTTCTTTAAATCTACAGGATACAAGTCAAAGTGCATTTTTGGGTTTATTATCTTATGACCAATGTCTGAAGTAGTTGGTGTAGCTTTCAGCCACGCAATACATTACAATTAAGATAACTAGTGGAGTTTTGCTTCTGTCCTGTTTTTTTCATTTGGTAGAGTACTGAAGCCCACAAAATAACTAAGTAATAATAATTATTATAATAACGCAATTGTCACGTTTTATCTCACAATTCAGACTTTTGCCATATTGCAGAATATAAACACAGAATTGCAAGTTTGTTGCAATATAAACTCTGAATTCTGACTTTTTTCTTCACACATTTGTAAGTTTAAGACTCAGACAGGGTTTAGCCTAATCCAGGATATAAGGACATTTAGGTAATTTTTATAAACTTACCTTAGAATAAACATTACTGGTGTGCATCTGAAGGCAAAACAAAGTCACAGACATGTCAGTCAGTGCAAGTTTCTTTGGGTTGAAATAGCTCATATTTACATTTTAGTCTAGGACTAGGCTTAGGCCTTGTCTGTGAAAACATAGGAAAAAAAGAGGCTTTTTAACTTACAACTGAACTTTTTTTTGGAACTTGCAAGTCTTTGGTTTATAGCTCATAATTCTGATTCTTTTTTCTGAATTCTGAGTTAACATCACACAGTTAGCAAGAATAAAAGACCAAACTGTGAGATATAAACTCAGAAGTGAGAGAAAAAAATCTGAATTGTGAGATTAAAAAAAGTCACTTTAACCTTTTTAATTTCTTATTCAGCTGCGAAAAGAAGCTTCCATATTTGTCACACTGACTAAAGCTTGAGAAGGTTTCACTAGCTCTCCTTCACACCGGTGGAGAAAACAGCAGGTGATGACGGCTTTCATTTTCACACCCTCGCTATCTGACAGGCCTGACGGCATTATGTTTTAATAACAAATCAATAGCTGGGAGAAACTCCATCCTAACAGCAGCCAGAGCTGACAAACTAACAAAACCCAGTTATCCTTTCAAACGTTAATGTAACCTAACATGTAGCACAGGAGGAGGTGGCTGAAAATACAATCTGAAAGAATGGGTGCAGTGAAACAAGGTTATTCCATGAAATGTGAATGGGAGATGTAATGATGAAGATAGCAGGAAATTATTTCTATGCATGGGAAGCCTTCCACTTGCAGATATAATATGAGTGTTTAATTGAAACATTCTCCTCGCAAGTTCTGCTTTCTAATCGATAGTTTTGCCTCAGGCTGGCTTAACAGTTGTTGGAGAATGGGGAGGTGGGATGGGGGCAAAAGGGGAAGGAAATGTGCACGCAATTAATTATAAATGGAGCTCTGCAGATTGAGCAAATTGCACGGGTCATAGAATTCGCAAGAACTCAGTTCAGCTGCCGTTTCCCTCGTAGATTGAAGCCCTCCATCTTGCGCCATGGGCTAATGAACGGCCTGATTGCTTTCCTTAATGAGAATCACACTCTGGGAAATAGGTTCCTGCATCAGAATGGAACAGTGGGTCAAGAATTAAGAAAAAAAAATCTAATTTGTCACTGATACAAACTGCATCGCTTTCTCTCGTCCCATTTTTTTTTTTTTCTCAGGGTTTTCCAATACAGCCATTCTGCTTGGATTTTAAAGGCCAGTCTGACAAAGCTAAATCACTTCCACAAATTCAAAATGCTTATAGCACAATATATCTATTCCATATCAGTTACTAGCTGATGTTTAGTGCATATTTTATGATTTAATGAATCAGCTGGTTTTGTATTCTGCTGTGCATAAGCAAAAAATCAGCAACAAATATTAGAATGATTAGATCATGTCATACTATAGACTGGAGTAATGTTAGCTGAAAATGTAGCTTTTTATTACAAAAGAAAACTTGTAATATTTAATTGTACTCTTTCTATTGCAAGTACAGCCTTGGTGAACATAAGAAATGTCTTTCAACAATTATCTATACAAATAACAATTATCTAACAAATATCTATAAACATTTTAAATAGTAGTGTACATTGACATTTGTTTGTCACAATTTATTTCTACCTGGTTTCATAAAAAAATGTATGCCTGTGTACTTTCTGTGCAACACTGTTTGTATGTACTTTACTGCACGTTTCGCCGCAGTTTCAAAAAGAAATGTTCACTGAACGGCATTAAAACACAGGTTCAATACATGAACCCTGGCACATTTTATTACGTTGATATAAGTACATCGCTGTGTTTTTGCTGTCACTAAATGTAATGCTTTATCATGTTGGAAATATGACCTACACCAAATCCAACCCTAAGTCTACCCAAAAGTGTAAACAAATGCAAAACTGATATAAAAAGGCATTTGTTGATGCAACCGTGTCATTTTAACTTCCTTTTACACAGATTTGAACAGTTTTGTCAAAACATAGTTACACAAGAGCTTCTCGCCTCTCAAGTAAGTCTCTGTACTCCGAAAAACCTATCAAAACTATCAAAACCCAGATATGAATATGTGTGGTGCTAACATTCAAAAGCACTTTTCAAATCTCCCAGCATATTAATAATGTTTTGAAGCCATTACATGATATTCTTCAAGTAACCGTGCAACATTTATGCTTTATTAATTGAAGTAAATACAAATTTGTGAAAAAAAATAATAAAAGGTGTGGGAGTGTTCATTTCTTTTGGAAACTGCAGTGATATGTACTTCTTGGTACGTGTTTTGTGTCTCACTAAAAAGTGGACCAAGGTACATTAATGCCATAAGACAGGTAGATGTACTTCGTACTGTATAATTTCAATATCACAAATTAACAATAAACTAAGTACCTGCTCATTTGTATCGACTAGAATTGTGGTATCAGAGTATGCCTTCTCTCTCACAATATTGTTAACAGCTCATGGATTGGGACTATACATTGGGAGGAATGGATGGATAATAGTGCCTAAGGCCCAAATAATAAGACACAGACCTCATTGTCTTGGAAGTGATGGCAATATTAGGGCTTTTTCTCTGGAGAGTCACTTGCATCTTGTTTGTTTGTAGCAGAAAAATTTACCAGGCTGGAGTCTCATGATTCCTGTACTTTATTAATTGACCTGAGAACACAAAAATAACCACACCGTGTCTGCACTGGTTATTGTCAATTAGACGATTCTACATGACTGCATCTCATGGTTCAACCTTGCTTGCAATTACAGATTATGTCAAGCAGATGACCACAACCTCTCCACTTGCCCGGTGGGTGCTAACAAGCTGTTTTTACTCTCTAGTTTTAATTAACATAGACATAGCATGCTGTAGACACTAACTCTGGGGAACAGCGGCCTTTCATAGACAGATAAGGCATGAGCTGCTTTTCCCTGAGCGCTGTGCTTTACTCTATAAGGATGCAGTAAAAGTCAAGTGGATATATGTAGCAAATGCATATCAGGCCAGGCACAGCACATGCAAATGAGAGAGTGCAGGAAAATTGGATCGCAGAGCTTTGAAGGTTATCACCATGTGTCTGGCCACTAGCAGCTCTGTGGTAAATAAGCGTTGAGAAAAGATTGAGGGTCTCGTCTTAGCAAGTAGAAAGGTGAGTCCCTTGAATCTAATAAAGAGATACTGTCAAAAACTCTCTTTGCTTCAAATGCATTGCATCATTTGCAGCATCTGGACATGTTCAAGGATTTATTCCTTCGGGGAAAAAAAAATGTATGAGCAAGATTCGTGCTTCTTTTGTCAATCTTTTTGCTTTTTTATCAATTGTATTTATAGTACATACAGTAGCATATGGGGCCAAATTGGAAAATGATGAATAAAAGATGCGCAACACAACTGAATTTACAAAGAAACTGAAACATAGCATTTCAGTTTGTTTGTAAAATGTAGTAGTAATTTATGTGAGAAAGTATTCTAATCACATAACGACCTTATAATAGTTCAATATGTATACATACGTACCCAGCAGTGGTGGTCGTTAAAGAAGCGGTTTAGTGATATTCCTTGGTATGTCAACTGCAGGCTGTTTATAAATGCTCTCCTGCTTGGCATATTACAGTTACAAATAACACCAAGCAGCTGGGTTCATCCCCTCGGTGTTGCCTGCCAGGCAGATAGGCAAAGCTAGATGTCTCCAGGGAGGAAAAGGAGATAAGAATCTGCTCTTGAGGAGCGGCAGCAGAAGGCAGCACACAGCGCCCACGAGCGCTGGCCTCAACACCTCTACACCTGCTTCCTCCGAGCAGCCAATGTCACAAAGCCTGAGTGGCAGCTCAGTAAAACATCAGTAACGCAGAAAAATGTCTGAATGTCATTGCACATCTCTAAACAAATGATGCTCAAGTTCAGAATTAACTTCACTTTTCTAAGCCATTCTTGTAATTAAAGGGACAGTTACTCACTCTTGTGTCGTTGCAAACCTGTAAGACCTTCTTCATTCATCTTTGGAACACAAAATAAGGTCATTTTAATTGTATATTTTTATATAAGTGCAGCCCTGATCAGCATAAAAGACAAAAAAAAGAAAAGAAAAAAAAACACTTTAGTTATTTACATATATATATTTTTTCTTCCTATGTATGAATTAAAGGTTTGCAGGAACCTTGTGAGCAATGCTAAAACATTTATAATTTGGACGGATGGCAAAACCTTTTAAAAACCCTAGAAGATAAAAGGCAATGGATAAACGAAGGTAATGATATCAGTCAGGAGCTCTGGCAGGTTGATATAAGATCAGGTGTCTGTTTTTTGGAGCCACGGTGGCATCAGACGAACACATCTTCAGCCAGACTCTCTTCTGCCGCACTGTTCTGAACAGACTATGACTGAGGGTTGAATGACTCCGTCTGTCTCTGAGCACAGCGAAAAAATCACGTAAAATTACATTTTTTAAGGCTCAGATTCTATCCTGAATGTTTTTTATTGACGTATTTCCTGTTGAAACAGGAAGTGATTTCATTTTCATTTCAAGGAATAACCCTTTAAAATATAGGGAATACAACATAACGTAACTTGAACCCAATATTTTTTAAATGCAAATGTGATAAGCTAAGGACAAAGTGAGTTATAAATGATTTCACTGATGTTTAAACAGATCCTCCACCTCCTCCTATACGCCTGCCACATCACACTGGCATCAAAGCCACAATCCCAATCCAAATTTCATAGAACGAGTGATAAGTTGAAATAACATGCTGTCCGTTTCCCTGTACAGAGCATGACTAATTCATACTGTCTGTTAGCCCAGATCTGACACGTCTCTGTGGATTGGCCATGTGTTTATGCCACTGTTATTTAATGATTAACAGACCCTGTCTTTACTGTGATGGGGCACAAACTGGGCTTTGTTGTGCTGACAGGCTCACTTAACTCTCAGTGAGTGATCAGAGGCAAGTTTAACCGATGGCGAGTTTCACTATGGGATGTGTGTAATAGCCTACTATTTACTCTTTATGGTCGGGATAAGGATTCTCATCATACAAAAAAACATTTTCTGCACTTTATTGAGCTTACAGATGCTTTTGACCATATAAGGGTGTTCCTCAAAAGTCTTTTTCTTTTTCCATTAGTCCTGTGATTCACCTTTGTGGACTTTCTGCAAGTGTGCCCTCCGGTGTCAAGGATGATTGAAACACATGAGAGTTTAATGCTCAATAAAGGCGCCAGCACTAGATATTGCACATCATATAACAGCAAGTGTACTATTCATTTTTAAATATTGCCAGTCTGTATATTGCAACACCCTAAAAACAAGATAATGATATTTCATTTTTTATAAATCACAATTAAAGTCAGGATGTCGCCTGTCCTCCCCTATAGGTCATTTGTGCAAGCACCTTATTATGACCTATTTCTGGTTTAAAGTGAAGTGATAATAAGGCCTGTTAGCTGTTATAAATTCACTGTAAACCATGGCTTCACGGGGCTTATTGTTTTTATAAAAAGTAATTCCGTACATGTAGTAAGGTTTCTCAAAATAAAACAGAGCAAATAAAGTGTAATGATATTGAGAAAGACATTATTTTCCACCAAACAATGTTCCAACCATATACATATATAATCGCCCCATTAGACTTCTCCAGGTATGTAGATGCGGCAGGCATCTTGGAACGGTGAACTTGAGATAATTCACCATACTGTAGGTTTGCACAGAACCGTTGAGACGTTCTGTGCAGAATTGTGGAATCTTTCGAATATTCAGTGATTACTATAGTGAATGACATCAAAACAAGAGACCCATAAAAAGTACAAATGGCGGTGCCCGTTTTTATGAAAAAGGTGGATGAATTTGAATATAATATAATACTTCGGATGATACCAAGCAATCGCATTTTTAGGCTACCTGACAAAATGCTTTACAGTGTGTATCTGTCATTATGAAAACAGAAGCAGTCAACTGGAACAGTACTGGGTAGAGGTCAGTAAAGGGTAAGATGTGTGCAGAAAGAGCAGGTTGATGTACACGTCACTTCTGTCTTCTGTCGTCATCCATTCAGCACCGTGGAGAAAAGTTCTCTCTGCTTTTTTTTTGTGTCTTACCCTCAAGGCAATAAATCAAAGAATTGACTATGTGCATGTAAAAATGTGTAGCGGCCTGTGTGTGTGCGTGTTGAGGTGTGGGAATAAGTGCTGATCTGTCACAGGAGCTCAATGACAAGAATGACTTTGTAGGAGGTAAAGGAAGGACACACTCAAAAATCTTGCAGCAGAACAGACGGGCTTTCTGTATCGGGCTTTCACACAAATCTCCTGACTGTCCACAAATTCATGGAAGGGGAGCTGGAGGGGAGGAGGTGTGAAAAAAAAAGAGATGGAAATACTTAATATCTCTCCATGGACACGCCATAGCCTTGTTCTGTTATCTCTCTCTATTCATCCATGGATTATTTTTGGAGCAAATTGCAAATTAAGTTAGACCTTGTGCCAGAATTGCAGTCAACAGCATTGAAAATACCTTTTGAATTTTAGGTGACCTCATCTCTTAATTGATTTTGTCTTGATGGTTGTAATTTATTGTTTGCTTTTATCTTCCAGTGAAACTTCAAGTAGAAAAAAAGAACAGATATAAAGAATATATTTAAAATGCTGAACCTTAGCACATATGTTCTTGTGTCCAGTGCAAGTTTAACTCAGTCATTTGATTTTTCCAACCCCATTAACCCACTTTCTCCACAGTGATTTCCTGCTACTTTCTAATGAATGAGACAAAAAATTTATAGTAATAATAATTTAATTAATTATAATGAATGTGCGATTTCTGGTGCTGAGTAATGACCAATCATCAGTTGATTTCCACAAAGACAGTATAGGACAGCAATATAATGTATTATAGATGTTCCTACAGCTAGATGCTCAAAAATTATTGAAAGCTTTTACAGTACAGACTCACAAATGAGATGCATTGGCAGAAAAAAGAAAGTCAACGCTTTGACAAGGACTCATTTTTCTTGCTGCTAAAAATTAGGAAGTGTCTGTACATTGCAGCAGCGCATAATACATCATAACATGAGCACGATGAACGATTATCAAACTCTCTCTAACAGTGGTGTCAATTTCAGACACAGGTTTTCATGAATTGTAAGTTTTTGTATTAATTATATGTTAAATTAAAATGCTCTACATTAAAGTATTTTAACCTCACACAAGACTGCATTTATTTTAGCAAAAATACAATAAAAATACAGTAATAAAAACTCAGTGTTTAAAAAGAAAACAATAGTTGAAAATTTTGAATAGAACGATAAAAATACGCATAATTTACTTGGAATAAAAGTCTTTTATAACATGATAAACTTTCACTTTTATTTAAACGCATCATTGCCAAATGACAAGAAACTTCAAAGGAGCATTATTTGCCTAAAATAAATTCTTTTAGAACTTGACAAACTTGTCACTTTTATTTTATTAAAAGCATAACTGCGGTGCTTGTTTTCAAAAATCTTACTGACTTCAAACTTTTGAAGGATATGTGTGTGGGCAGATGTGCTGCTTCTCACAGAAATTATGTGAATTTCACTGACTTTGGCACATCAAATCTCTACTAATTTGCATAAAGTTAAATTCCTCTAAACTTTATTGTGTCACCGAACATGCCCACAGGTTGCTGTCACTCACATGGTTATAAATACACTACAAAATAAGCAGCAAAAAAAACCTTGCTCAAAAATTCATTCTGTATAAACAAGGTCACTGATCAATATCCTTGTTTCCATGCAAACAGCATCACATAGGTCATTAGACCAGACTAGCTCAAACAACCTCCTCTGTACCGACAGTGATCATCTCCACTGTCACTGTGCAATCTGTCATTTAGCTTGCTAGCGGTCAGCCTTTTACCAATCCATCAGGGAGTGTGTGCTCTCCAGTGTCAACTGTATTCTGAAAAACATGAGACTTGCTGCTCACTGGGTTGTTTATGTGGCGATGGATTCATCCGTCTTCTATGCCGTAGCTGGCTTTTGTTAGTCTTAAACTGTTTATGCTCCCATTGACATGCTGTATTAGTTATATAAAATGTCTGAAAGACGGTTCTTGGAATACTGAGGCCTTAAAAGGGTTCGTGGCAAAGACATGAACTTATTCCACCCTGCCATTTGATGAAATTATAATAAGCCCTCGATGTGTGGGCAGTCTGACTTTTAAGTAAAAATACATGTGAACTTTGGGCTAATAGTATCATGAGACTCGAGCGTGAGGGTTTAATACAAACCAGTGGTATATCTGAAGCAATGGCACAGGATTTCGAGAAGGCGAAATCTAGGTTAAAGGAAAAAATAAAAACTCTAATCATTTAAATCATTCTTCAAAATGACATTTTCTAATCTAATTTATATTCATGTCATTTCAAACTTATATATAGGCTATATGTTTATTTATTAATGACATCAGAATATACAGATATAAAGAAAATAATTCATTTTGTGTGACAGATTAGAACAAATCACGAGGTTGAGGAGATTATAATTTTTAATCCAATAACAGATTGCAATTTCTGCAAGATTACCTCAAAATATACAGGTTAACTGAGTTCAGAAAACTAAACTGTGTGTCATTTTGAATAAAAACAAGACGCGATGTAGACTGGTCTCGTATGTATTTGCTGCCATCAAGTGGCCTACTTGTGTAACGACCTAAAAACATAGTAACCTGCCCGTCAAAAACGCACATAATGTGTGTTTTTGGCACGACTTCATTTACAAATACTTTCCCACAGTTCTTCCTTGCAACCTGAACCTGTTATTTAGTTCAGTCTTACTAAACTTTAGTCCCACTGACTCAAATGGCAACGCTTTGGAAATTACGGTACAAAATAGGCAGTTGTTAGTAGTTACTTCTTGGCTGCTAGTTCTGTCAAGAGCGAGAACATGTCATCACACTGTGTAAAGGGGGAGGAGAGGAACAGAATCTAACAAATTTCCCCTGACTGGACGTGATCAAGAGACAAAGCTGAGTCATATCTGCCTTGAGGGAGCACTGAGCTCTTTCCTGTTCCTCGATCCCCCATCTTACTGGAATCACCTCCTTCTAGAAGTCCTGAGGGGGGACACTATCACTGCCCCCTTCTGCAGAAATAAAATCTGCTGATTTGCAAATCTTAAGAATCTTAACAAGAACTTTTTGTCTTTTAATGAGGAAATGCATTTTATATTCTTTAAATGCATGAATTACATTTAAAGTAAAATGTACGAGCAAATTCTGTATGATTACAGAACAAGTAAATTTAACCATAGAAACCTGATTGTGATTACATGTATCAGTAATCATGCTTTGTACTCCATTAAGCTACACATTTATTTGCATCTGCAAATACTAGATTCAGTAACCATTTATTGACTGTGGCCACTGTTTAACAACAAATTGCAAAACTTGTGATGACATTCATACCGACATGCATCACAGTTTTGCAAGAATTATAACTCATAAAAAAATAACAGAAATCAAGTTTAATGCCACAATATGCAATGCAAATTATAACTGACTAGGAAATAGAAATTATACATTTGTGTTAAACGCATTCCATTAAAGAATTTTGCATTCTTCTCCCTCTCTCAAGAGTGCAAAGAATTTCAGCTATCGCATTTTCTGCATTACTAGCGCTCTTGACTTTTCAACAAGCAATGGAAATCTGCTACTCAAAGTTAAAAACAGGTGATTAAATCCATAAATAGTAAAATAACACTGCATTATAGGCCCGGTTTCCTCCTAAACTAGAATTAGGCCATAGTTTAATCAGGACCCATTAAATTATTTTTATTAACTTGTAAAAAAACATCACTGGTGTGTATCTTATGTCAAAACAAAAGTATTGACATGTTCAGATGATTCAGTTGAAACTGTTCAGATTTACATTTTAAGTCTAGGACTAGGCATACAGTAAACCTTGTAAAACCAGAGGATAAAAGAAAAGCTGCAGCTGCAAAACAAAAGTCACATAGCAAGATTTAGAGTTATATTAATTCATGGTAAAAAATGCAATGAGGAAAAATAATTTTTTCAATATGCTAATGGTTTAATCAAAATTAATTTGATTGCACTAAATGTTATATCCTATTGGTAGAAGGCATGCATAAACTGCATTAGATGTAAAATATATTTATGCTTTTAACTGATTTGAGTCAGGTTTATGATAAGCTGCTTTATTTGGGGATTTGTGCATATGAAAAAATGGCATGAATTACTAAGTACTAACAAAAACTAGAATGCACCATAAACAAAAACTTTCAGAAGGCATTTGCTGTAATATACAGTATATTGTTTTAACCTGAAAAATTGATCCAAACATAATCTTCACATTATTACGCCTACAAATTGTTGATGCTTTTCAGCATTTGTTTAGCATAAAAAACTCAGTGCATACTCAAGGATTGCTGGTATCCATGATATTGAAGATAACCCAGCTGCCAAGCCAAAGACGGGTTACCAGAGTCTGCATAAGTGTCCATATGATGGCAGGAGACCCTCATCCCATGTTGATATCCAGGTCCTCCACTGTAGCAATCACTGCTTTGGTCCTCCCAGTGTTGACTGAAGCGTTCATGGCTGTTGTTTGCGCAGTGGCTGTAGTGAGGAGATGGTACAGAGTTCGAAATGTCCTGGTACAAAATCCCGGGAGGTATCTCTGGAGAAACTGTGAGAGGCTCTGGCTGATGGGGCATGTAGTTCTCCATCGGTTCCTGGAAAGTTCCTGTCTTCCTGAGCATAGAAGTGTTGTCTTCTGGCTGCCGATAACACTCTGTATGGGTACACGGAGGTGAGTGCTCTTCAGTGTCTGAATGTGTCCGCAGATATAAAGATAGTGTTGAAATGCGATGGATGGCACGGCGGAGAGTGGCGATCTTGGAGAGCCGCTTTCCACTGAGGTCATGTTTGAGGACAGTGCGCAAGGCGTTGAAGGCTTGGTTGTAGTCCAGGATGCGCTTCCTCTCTCGGATATTGGCGGCGACTCTCCGTGCTTTGGACCGCTTGGGCCGGGTCCGCCTCTTAGCTGCTTTGAAGCCCTCCGTGTCATTGGGGCTGGATGACACGCTCTGGCGCTCTGAACAAATCTTTGCAGGGCTTTCACTGCCACAGTCATCATCCTCACCCAAAGGACAATCTTCTAACTCATCCTCTGAGACTTCAGATTCTGTACTGGTGCTGCCCAGACTCATCGTTGTCGACTTTTGCCCTCTGCGAAATGTAAACCTTAGCTTAGAATGTAAACCTTAGCTTAGTCCTTGCGGCCTGTGTGAACTATAAACAGTTAGCTTTGCAAAACAAGCGCATGTTGAATTCCTCTTCTCACCTTCTAGATCAGATCTGTCAGTCCCAGAGAGGACGAGTCGAGTTTTTAAAGGCAATCTGTGGATGTGTCACGTGAGCCAGCTGCCTATAAGCAAAGGTGTATTCTGTGTTTACAAGTGCCCTCCAGGCAAGCGTAGACATCAGTCAACAAGCTTTGACACACCTCCTCAACACACAGGACCTGATCTTTCCAACTAAACCGTGCTGAAAATGAGGAATGGCATTTGCAAAGCTGACAGTAGCACGTAACTCCAAGGTGTGTATGTTTGGTTTTGACAGGTATGTACTGATATTGCAGATGCTTCCTCCTCATAAATATTATGGAATCAGAGTTCATTTATAATTGTTTTAAGCAAATAACACTATAGAGGGATACACTTTTTAAAAAGTCTCTTTATTGCCATCCATGGTCTGATGAAGTACATTTAACAAAAAAAGTGGTTCTTTCAACAACAGCTTTTTACTAAAAGATTCTTCTTTGGCTGGGTTGTCCAATCCTGCTCCCGGAGGACCAAAGTTCTGCAGATTTTAGCTCTAGTTCTAGAGAGTCTGAAGACTTTGGGTAACTTATTTTGTTGTGTTTAATAAATAGGTGGAAACTAAACTTTGCACAAACAGGTTTGGACTTTAAATGACATGAGGCCAAGCAACTTAAGACACAATTAGCATTTTGGGGTAAATTATTCTTTTAAGAAAAGGGGGTTCTACAAATCAGATTGGGATTCTTCAGCTTATAACCAGTTATAATATAAAAGTAAAATTTGGAAGCACTTCAAATATACCTGACTGTCATTGGATGGCTGAGTTCAAGAAAACCACTCAGAAGCAGCTTTGAACATTTTTTTTTTTTGACAAAATAAAATAAAAAGTTTTATTATAGAACCTCTAAACCATATATTTTTTTAAGAGCATAATTATATATAGTGTATAATTCATAACAATGAACATTGGGCACTAATAATGCATTACTAGCTTTCCTCCACCTTGATCCAGATGGATTGTCTCAGTTGTGTCCTGGGTGTTGAGAGAAAAATTAGAACATTCATGACAAATTGCAGCTTTATCAGATAAGCCTCTTTTACCAATTTGCCTTTACACCTTTTCTCTGCCAGAGGGATGGAAAAACACTCATCATATGTCACATAAACTCCATATCTCTGCATGGTCACAATTAGCTGTTGTGTATTAAGCGATTACTGGCCTTCCTGGGCTGCAGTGAGGGACAGTGTAATTTGGTTGTCTGCAAAGTCATAAATCTAATGTGCGCTTCCTACGGGGCAAGAACAGACAGTAGCCACCTCACTTCAAAGCTGGGGAAAAGGAACACAGATATTTTACAATTATTACCTGTGATGGCAGTGAGTTAAGGGCTTTGGTTGCCTTTTTATTCTCACCGACAAACAGCTTGTGTATCCTCTACTTGAAATCTAATGCATTTTGTAATCCACAAATGTGTTATTTAACTTTAAAAAAAAAACTTTAACTAGCTGACCTCATTCTATAATTCAGTATTTGGTGTGAATAAGAAATGGAAGTTTCTAACCACCATGTTGGAATTCGGTCTCAAACATGGCATTATTTATTGCAGGAGAAAAACTTAAGGTCAGTTTTGTCTCTGTACTGTAAGATAAAGAGATACACTTCAGGACAAAGAGATTAAGTCTCAACACAAGATTGATAACTATAAAAAAATTTAATAATAATAATGACTGACAAAACACTGTATTTTTTAGTGTGTGAATAAAACTCATGTAATAAATTTAGTAATAAAATCTACCTGGTCTCATGACATAAACGTACCTTAGTGCACTTTTTGGCGAGATACAAATTTTGTACCAACAAGTACATATCACTGCAGTTTTCAAAAGAAATGAACACTAGAGGCAGTAAAACTTTTATTCCTTATTCCTTTTATTCGTTTTGATTAATAAAGTGTATTTTTGGCATAATTACTTGAAGAATATCATGTTATGACTTCAAAACTATATTGATATGCTGGGATATTTGAAATGTAGGCTTTTGAATGTTAGCATCATCATATCCAGCTTCATATCTATGGGTTTTCATAGACACGGAGGTACATATTTTTGTGTGATCAGGTTGAAATCATGTGAAAATCATGTGAATGTATGAATACTTTTTCAAAATAGCTCCATATACAGTATGTTCTGCAGAAGGAAAAAGGTATACAGTTTTGATACGAGGGTAACTGAAAGATCCCTTTAACTGAATGATATAAAGTCACAATCAACTGAGGAAGCCACAATAGACAGACCTGCTTTCAGGTCAAAATGGCAAAAGTGTTCCATCTTCTCTTGGGCTGTACCCATTTTACAATTTTCAAGCCTCCAGTCATACCAGTACCTCAAGAGTGCTTTCTAACAGCCAAGATTATATCAGCAGTGGGTGGCGGTGCAATAACCTTTAAACAAGAAAAGAGACGACATTTCAGACATTGCTTCCTGTCCAACTTTTACTGCCCAATCATGACTTCGGCCATGTAGGTTTAGGTGTCTGGCTGATATTTTGCACACAATGCAATAGACTGGCTCATGTTAGACCAAAACTACAGTGACTAAGCTATCTTTCAACACAGTCTTTAACATAACAACATTTCTACAGTGGAAATGAATCTTATTTGCACTTTCATGTGCAGTTTTAAATCTCGATGGAGGGAGAAAAAAAGATATATAAGCATATACATATTTACAACCTCTTTGCTAGTAGCTGAGAATGGTTCGTCAAGCCATTTAACTACTGTATAACATGTTTTGACCGATAGACGTGTTGATTTGATGTCCCTCATGGGCGTGGGGTGTTTTCCAGATCTCCAGTGAAAGGCAAATCAGTTTTTGTTAGCGGAAAATATAGTTGCTTAAGTGGGAATTACAACATCCTCTTCCTTTTCTTGTTCTGCAATTATAATCCAAAATGCAGGTTTGTTTAAACACAGGGCTCTGGATTGTGTCATACTGTGTTTGCTCTATAATTTGAAATTAGTTGTAAAATGCCACAACCTTTGCATGCTAATTACAGGCTCCTTTGGGACTTTACACTCAAACTGGAATAAAAGTCAATCAGACTTTGGATGTCAGACAGCTTTGTTGACTTGATAAACATAATGATCACAAATGAAACAGAAAATGCAGAGCTAAGACAAAAACGTATGTGTCGCAGCCAGACAGAGGAGAGCGTGGGAATGTCAGTGTTATTGGTTTTGGCGCTTTTTCTCAATGGCCATGAGAGGAAAAATTAGGGGTCATAAGCACAGAAAGGAGAGACTGATGTACTTGGTAATTGAGGGGTTTGTTTGCGAGGTTTGGGAACTGAAACACTTAAAATAACAGGATTTTTTTTTTCTATTGGCGGTATCAAGAACAATGCAACAAAAACACAATTTAGCTATATCTAAAATGCTTGTTAAATCTAATAAAAATTACATTTCTTTAGTGCCACCCAATTTTCCAACTTGTCACCCTAAGAGTGGTTTATAATAGTAACAGCTTTGAACTGTTGATGGCCATGTCAAAGGTTAAAGAGCACCCTGGAGCTGGACACTTAACCTGAACTGCCCTTCAAACCAATAAGAATTGATTCCCAGCTCATCAGATCCATTATTAGTATTATTAGAACAAAACTAAGATTGCCATTTACACTGTAATTAACGCTGAATTATGCAAGCGTACACGATTTAGAATTGATTTTGAATGGAAACACAGTATTAACTGTATGTAACTAAAAAAGCTAGTTTTGAAAGTTTAAGCATTTGGAAGTGTAAAAAAAAGATTGGCAGAAAAAAGCGGGAAATTTCCACAGCCCTGCATTGAAGCAGTATTCGCACTAGTTCACACAATAAATACGTGTTTCATTTTCTCTACCTCCTTGCATTTGTATTAACTTCATGAGTGTGATTCTCCGCACTCCACAACCAACAATGTGTGATTCATTTGTAATGGAAACATTTGCACACTTGAATCACCTACTGGCCCAGTCTAAGTATAGATGTAGTCCAACACATAAACAATGATGATTTACAAGAAGGGTTGGCAGATTAATTGTCTTTTACGAAGAACTTCAAGCATGCTCTTAAAACCCATCCCAGCCTAGTCCTTTTTTGACAAATGGGAAGACACTAGCAATTATCAGTCGCCATGTATAAATCAAGGTCCTTTTAGATAGCTTGCGCTTGCTGGAAGAACCAGAGATGGCCCGGCCGTAACTGTGAATTGTCTAAAGATTTGTAAATCTTGAGTCTGAGGTTAGATAATGAGAAGCTGCTTTCTGGCAGTTATTAGAAGACAGTGACACAATTATTTAGATACGTGCTTTTAAAGGGGTGGTGAGGCTTGAGAAGTATGCAGGAAAATTAGAGGTCCACATGGAAAACATGAATTCGTTACAGCATTCTTAAGAACATTTTTTTGGCCTATGTTACTGTAGGCAACCAGCCACTAATGCTTTAATGAAAGTGCTGGCATTTGTGCTATTCTGTTTTTCAATTTGTTCAAGCACTGTTAATATCGTGCGTCTTTCACAACTAGATAAAAACATTTTGTTAACCGAAGTAAAAATAAAACCTATTACTGAAAAAAAAACTGAAACCAAGCTAAAAACAACTCCAAAACGAACTGTAACTAAATTAAAATGCCATATTATTTTTCGTTTTCAGTATATTGTAAAACATACAGACAAAACGAAAAAATGTAATTAACATAAGGCCAAAAAACAATATTTTTTTACAATATCGATATATGTCATATCAATCGTACTAATTCTGACTATTATATCCAATTCTATAGAAATACAATTGACTCAACTTTATATTAACATTAAACTGTTCTATAAAATTAAAACTGAATTAAAAATTCAAGCTATTGCTTCTCCGCTCTCAACTAATCGCAATTCTTTCTGCAGGACCAAGGCTGGAAAAATGCATTTACAACATGTCAGGCATGCTCGTATGCATTCTTGAGGCTTTAATGGTACGAGAAACATAAATTAACATCACAATCCTTCCTTCGGCTAAGTTCATTCATTTCAATACAACAAAAGGCTTTGCAAGGCTTCCAGCCTTTCTCAGTCTGTTTTGATTAGCTATACTGTTCATTTACAGTAGGGGGTTCCCAAACGATATGCTATGATCGCTGCGGGCGCATGTAACGGTGTAATGGAAATGTCTGGGACCTCCTTGGCCCTTGTAAAAGAGTACAACAGTACATTGTTGACACATGCCTCCTGATCTTCACTCGCCCTTGTTAGCTGGCACGGCTGCCTGAGGTTTGATGAGGTTATGTTAAAGATGGGTGTTGTGTCTTGTCAGGGGAGGATGGGTTGATCTTTTTCTTCGTCCCCTGACTCACAGTTCCGGGTGCTTCTTTTCCATTTACAGACGTAAAAGAAGGAGGCAGCCCAGAAATGAATCACTCTCAGACAGGACTAGAAAAGAAAACCACACGAGCTGTACATAGAAGCTTTCATTCATTTTTCTATGAAGACAGACGCTTGTGGAGTGTTTATGTAATGTACAAGCACTAGTAACCAGATTACAACTACATCTATGCATGAATGAAATGCTTTCATACAAAGTGACTTTCAAAAGAAGGACAAAAGCATTTTGTCAAAAAATCAACAAGATTTGCATTTTAGTATTTCTACTTTAATTCTGAGTAAGAAAATGATTGTGATGTTTTTATCAGCGGATTGGATTCTCATTCTGACAGCACCCATTCTCTCCAGAAAATCTTTAAACAAGTGATGTAGTGCCAAATGCTAAAATCTAAGAGAAGAAATGTATTAAATTACCTGAAGGTGAGTACATTTTCTGCATATTTTAATTTTTGGATCAATTATTCCTTTAATGTGTTGCTTGTGGTTTACTCGTAATTCTATAATTTACTAGCAATTTGAAATAAAATGCATCCATCTCCAATTGAAGTAAAATAGAGAAGAGAATAACTGCAGAGAAGAAAATAAGTTTGTGTGTGTGTGTATTGTTTTGGGTATTTTTATATACCCTATGCATCACTGGTAATGATTGCAAGCATTATTTTGTAAACATTTATGTTTTTATTTATTAATGTGAAAGTTGTCTCACTAAATACTGCTATATTTGTCATGGGCTTGTCTCCATGGTGAAAGCCAGCGGGTGCAAGAGTCAAACTGACTTTTTACAGCCTGCACCTCATTTTTTCCATGTCCGACATCAAGTAAACAACCCCTATGATTTCCCTTTCAGGTTTACCAAAGTGAGCGCACCTTCACAACAACACCACAGGCATTACAATTAAACACGTTTGAATTGATCCATACTGTAGCAAATCCTATTTGATTTTTTGTTTTTTTGAAAGAGTACAGTATCAGAGCATTCCACAAGAGTGAAATATGAGCTGTTAATGATACTAACTGACGTTCAGATGAAAGCATGCTGACAAGACGCAAGGGATATGAAATCACTCCTGGCCTTTCAGTGATAAGACTGCATGCTCAAGGCTAGTCGCCCCAATACCTGTATAGCAGCATTACAGAGACAGAGGGCTAACATTATTTGAGCAGCTCTCTGCAATTAAAAGAACCAGCCTTTCACTCAAGGATTGCTAAATTGCTAGAGTCGAGTTATGTGATTTATGCTCTGGCTGGAGTCTGTGTTTGACAGAACTTAAGACGCGATGACATGGCCTGTAGGTAATACTTGTTTTGTCCTAGGAATGCAAGTTGTAACCTTTCTTCATAGTTCAGACTGCCCTAAAGATATACGCATTAAAACAATTGCACCTAAAACATTACATGTCTAAACATATTCAAATTTCTTCATATGTCCGATTTAAGTATCAGTTCAGGCTGAGAATGATAGTTTTACTGCGCATATTTGTTTTCTTTGAAATAAAACACACAACCTATTATTTTCAGCTTTGATAGTCCAAGAGATTCATAGAAAAACACATTCAGACATGTTCAACCATAAAAGGTGTTTTGAATGCACTATTAAAGCTGCGTTTAAAGTCACATCGGTGTCTGACAAACACTGTAATCTGTTTGTGCTATAATTGGAGTTGTTTTGCTCAAAGGTCCACCGATGCCAATTACGCAAGCAGTTCAGGAAGGCTAAAGAGAATTCTTAACACATTAAAAATGAAATGAAAATACAGTTATTCACAGAGATTTCGAAAGGGCTGCCTGAACGAAACTGATTTGTAACTGCTATTTAGGATTCGCCTAAATGTGGAAGTTAGCAGCTTTTGCTTTCAACAAGTCCTAACTCTCAGGACAGTTCAAGAGTTCACACAGGAGTTCACAGAGGTTGTTGTCCATGTCATTCCATCCTGAGAAATCTGACCGCTTCAAAGGATTCGGACAAGCTAAAAATAGTTTAACATTTCCCCTGCTTTAATATAATGAATGGAATGCCAGACTCTGTATGCCACTGGACAATAAAAATAATCCTATTATATATATATATATATATATTTTTTTTTTTTAAACTATGTTGTTTTTATGATTCAAAGTTAAAACAAATGAATTCAAAACTAAAAATGTGACCTACCAATGAATATAATACGATTCTATATTTAGTATGACTTTTAAAGATGCCATTTGTCATAACAGCGTTTGTCTGCCCCCCTCTGGTTAATTTAAGAGAATGCATGGAATTTAAAGCATCTAAAAATAGCCAATCACATGTAGCAAATAGTTTTTTTGGGGGGGAAACATATAAATCTAATTTAGGCAAAAATTCTATTATGAGAACTCAATTTTTGTAATCTATGCTTACTAAGTCTATATTTAAGTAGTTTTAATGTGTAATAAAACAGTAACACTGTGCTGCTATGACAGTTGTCCTGTGTAATATTTTTAAAGGCCTACTCTTTGATTAATAGAATAGTTCAAAATAGCAGCATTTTTTTTATTGTTAATTTATTTGGTAAATATTTAAGGCTTTACTGTCACTTTTGGTAATGCATCTTCACTTAAAATTAAATTAAACTAAACTACATGAAGGGAAGAGAACACAGCATTTGTTTCAGTCAACACACTTTCCACTTAACAGAATGTTTACCTAAATTCAAAAACTCCTTCCAATTAACTGTCCGCAAACAAACAACCTGCCCTAGATCTGCAATCTGCTCATCCACTCTGCTAGTTAAACGAGTGTTGGTCCAAAGTGCAACATTCTAGAAGGATAACCGTGGCTATCTGTGGTTTATTCTATCACCTTGACTTCTGTAAGTTTAAATAGGCAGGGAATTGCTTTTGATAAGCACTCTGAGGTCAGAGGAAAAAATGTGAATGCGTCAATCAAACTATAGACTGACATCTAGGCTACATATAGTGATGGTTTTTCATCTGTGCATTGAACAGATATAAATACATTTTTAAATAGAACAAATGTGACCCTGGACCACAAAACACGTCATTAGTCGAGCAGGTATATTTGTAGCAATAGCCAATAATAAATTGTATGCGTCAAAATGATTGTTTTTATAATAATTTGGATATTAAATAAAAATCATGTTCCATGATTATATTTAGTAAATTTTATATGTTATATATAAAAAACGTAATTTTGATAAGCAATATGCATTGCTAAGAACTTAATTTTGACAAATTTAAAGGCTTGTTTCTCAATAATTAAAACATTTTCACACTCAGTTTCCAGATTTTTAGTTTTATCTTTATCCAAACAAACTATTCATCAACGGAAATATTATTTATTCATCTGTTAGATTATGTATAAATATATATTTTTTCAAAACTGACCCTTATTATTATTTTTTTTTGCATGAAAATGCATTTACAATAGCCTACATTTGTGTTATATGCTCACACAGTCAGTGTGGAAAATATATATTTTAAAGTGCTTACAAAATATGTTGTTGTTGTTTTTTCAAATAAACTTGTTAAAACATGCATTTTAAACATTTTCAATATATATTGGCTATATTTGTATATCTAGAAATATATTTTAAAACAAATTTGTGTGTGTGTGTGTGTGTGGGCGGGTTTATGTGGTTTATGAGGAAACAAATTTGTATAATGACATGGGTATGACATGGGAATTACAGTATGAAGGTGTTTTAATTCAAAAGGCTTAAAAAACATACTAAATACTGTTTTTTGAAAATCTAAAAATGCACAGTTTCCTGTAAGGGGTAGGTTTAGGCGTAGGGTAGGTGTAGGGCAATACCACATTCAGTTTCTCCAGTATAAAAACCATTATGCCTGGAGAGTCCCCATAAATCACAAAAACCAACGTGCGTGTGTGTGTGTGTGCGTGTTTACAGGTTGGCAGGGCATCCACAAAAAGGAAACAAACAATGTACAATGCATAAAAGGGTCTTCTTTTTGTGGTCTTAGTAAGTCTGTAACAAACTGTAGTAAAGGATAAGAGTTCAGAGATCGTGTGTAGCTAAACGATTCAATGACTCTCTTTCAAAACGTTCATTTGTTGCCACCTACTGGCAGAAAGGGGCACCAAATAGTGACCAAATAGATTTTACTCACCAAAGAATCAAACTTTACAACAGTACACCACAGACAGCACTAGGTTGATTGCATGAGTTTGCGTGACAGCTTCCTGTGGCCTTGACTGGGAAGCTTCCACGCCTTGCATCGCGACGCACTAAACACCGCCCGCCTCTCTCTGGCACCCCCAAACGCAGGCGGTGATTGGGCAGTGCAAATGTCTCAACTCCCCTCGTCCACCGAGCACCGGTTGAGCACATTTTGTCACTTGCGCTAGCGTTAAATGGAGGAACGTCCCTGCGAAGGGGCAACCGGAGTATATATCAGTCATGGAGCAGAGAACGGCCCTGATCGATCGAACATATCGGTAAACAATGATCAGAACCACAGTCAGTTCCAGAACGAGAAAACGCAGACGAAGAAAACAGGTTGGTAACCAGCAACGCTCATTGTTTTTTCCTCTCTGACAAGCTTTAAATATATGTCGTAGTTTGTTCGCTAGCAGCAATACAGCATTAGTTAAGTCAAACGAGGAGCTTGTTTTGCTGACTGTACTGTTTGAAATAGTTATATCCAGCGTTAGCCGCAAAGCTAGCTAGCGTAAAGGGACATTGACCTTGTGCACCGGTCTCTCAGCACGCATTACACATTTCCCTGACTTATTATTCATTGGCAAACACACCTTTCTGTTTGGGTCGTTTTTAAAAGTAACGCGGCCGCCAGAGATCCAGAATAGCCTGTTAGCTCAGCCCCGTTGCTGCCACAGCAACATGAACCGGCTCCTGTGGAATGTTCCTGCTCGTAGCTTAAGCTTGTTCTGTTATTTCCTGTCCGCCATGATGGACGGCCAAATCTCAAAAACTTCACCGCTGCCCATTTCTCGAACAAACTCGAATGCTTTGGTAATACAGTTCGGGCGAGGCGGTCGGCCATGCTAGCTTTCGCTGTCAGAGACGCCATTAAAGTGGTTTTAGGGGTGTACGTTTTGCCAGCTTAGCTCGAATCGCGGCCTATTACTCCTTGACAGTCATGTGAGTGGGCCTGGCAGGGACTGGGCTCGCGCTCACCGCCTATTCGAACTCGGCACCAAGTGGCCTGAATAGAACGTGTCGGAAAATTCTACAGCGGCACGAATACAAACGTTCCGAAACCGTGAAAGGAAGCGACCGGAAAATCCTACAACGTTACACAAACTGTCAAAATGCACGCGATGACCTGTAGATATACAGAGTCATTTGAAAGAATGACATTACTGGGGTTTTATATTTTAAAGTGCATTTTCTTGACCCCGTTTAACCTGCATTATTCATACTTGTTTGCAACGAAACCCTTGGCGCCTCGCGACGAATGCTGCCAACTCTCGTAGAACTCTCACGTATGTTTGATTTTAATCAAAAAGTGACAAACTGTGTTGTTGTGTGAATTCTTCCCCGTCACTGTGAGCTTTTGTGTTGAATTGCAACACAGGCGTATGGTTAACTGTTGATATCGGGCTATTTGGAGACGGTTCTGTAGGCTATCGTGACATGTAAAATGTATCGCAAGAGTACACCTGCTAAAATCACTGAAACCGTTCATATTTGGTTCATACAAACTCCCAGCGCCTACTGTAATGTATCCTCGCGGTTGTCACTTTATAAAAGCGCTATGATGTAGTAACAATCACAATCTTTCCGTGGCTAATCATTCAGGCTGCCTACTTAGCATGCTAAGCTAGCTGATGACTTGGCCGGTTTGTTGACCGAATACGCACAGACTTGGTTTCAAATAAAGCATTAACATTGCTAAGCAATTTTGTAAATGATGTCATGCAGTATAAACGTAGCCGACTGCCATGTTAAGATTAACCCAATTCTGCGAGTGTGACTTTACCACACAAATGAAAATAGCCACAGAAGCATGGCGTTTGATACAAACAAACCACAGTATTGTAAGTTCAGTTAAATGCGTTTAAGGGGTTTCTGTATTCAGCTTTGCGTTTTTTATTAATTGCGGGATTTTAGGACATCTCCACCAATGCTGGGGAACTACCCAAATATGACTGAGTACTCCATTTTGACACGTCATACCTCCGGTTAAAAATAGGGCGATGTCAGACTTGAACCGGCCGATGAAAGCACACTTGTATGGGGGGCTCTCTTCATGCCTCATATTTTCAGCCTCAAAGGACAGGGCTCGTTAAGACCCGTTTTACCACTTAAAACACCTTTTTTACCGCATTAATACATTGCACCCTTGATTTGGCCATTACATTCCTCTGCTGTCTTGATGGTTCAGTTTGTTTACATACACTGTACAAAGACAGGTTTTCTCTTCTGTGAGTTAATTTGAATCTGTATACCAGGTTGCCAGAATGGAATTGTTGCTAATGCCAGTCTTAAGTTCCTATGAGGACATTCCATCAACTGCCATAAATAGTTTCCAGAAAAATCATGAAGTCAAGCTGACAGTCTTATGAACACTTGCCTGACAAAGAACATTTATTTTTGTAATTTTATTTTTAAGAATATACAAAAATCGATCCTGTTGCAGAGGAACCCACTAGATTTTTTTTTCCCTTTATAATTTTTGAAAGTTGAAAGCAAATATAAAGACAACATATGTTGATTGCCTATGTTAAGTTGTAAGTTAAATATATTTTTCTACGGAACATAGTATAGCGTATATAAATGGGGAAAAAAAATTAATAAATTGTAATTTTTAAATGTATTTAGAGACCAAAAAATGTATTATAGTTTCCACACAAAAAATAACCAGCACAACCTTTATAATCTATACTAAGGACAAAATATACGAAAATAATTATTAAATTGCAATAATTTATTTGCTTCAATTTACACACACGCATACAGTGCAGATTTGTCTGCCACAATACATAAAAACAGTGTATTTTCTTTTTTTTTTTTTTTTCTGATTTATTTTCCGCAGTGCCAGTATGAAATTCAATGATCTCTGATTTCATTTATTGGCAGATTTGATTTGGTAAACTTGCTCTGTTCAGATGTAGATTTGTTATGGCTATTAAATCACAGATATTCCAACATTTGAGTAATTTCACACTGGTTTTAATTTGAAGTACACTGAATTGAGTTGGAGTCGGCTTGTCATCTGCCTGACCCTGGCTTGGTTCCACAGAACATACCTAGTCTAAATATTCCTTGATCTTGTGCAAACATTGACTAGACTTGACCCGTTCCCTTACTGGAACTTGAGATCTGATCTGGGCGTTTGCCAAAAGTTGTTGGTTCAGTGAATCAATTAATGCAGATTTGTGGTTTGCATTCCATCTATTTATTGCTTCTTCTTTTTTTCTCCCCTCTGCAGAAAATGGCAAAATAAATGGAACTCTGAAGGAGGGAGAGGTGACTCCCGCTTCCTTTAACCCAGACAGCTCCCTGCACCCCACAAACAGCAATGGCGACAGACACCTGCTAGATATCAACTTGAAACAGAAGCCCACTCGACGGGCCTTCACCGCTGACTCAACAGGGGACAGAAAAGGTAGAAACACTAGCAGAAACAGCATGGACTTCAAAAATGACAAGCCCTCAGAGTTGAACACACTTGAGGGCAAAAAAGAGGCTTTGACTGCTCTGAACGGTGTGGTGTCGCTCAACTTATCACTTACCAACGGTTACCCTAGCAAACCCGGAGCTGATAATGACGGCAGCGGCTCCGAGAGTGGATACACTACTCCCAAGAAGCGCCGGGCTCAGAGGAATGGCAAAGCCGGGGACAATGTGACTGCTTCTGTCCAGGGAAAAGCCATGCAGCAGAGCAGCAAACAAGACCACGGGTCTGTGGTGCCGGACTCAGCCTCCGGCTCTCATGTGGAGAGTGGTAGAACCGGTTCAAAAGCCGAGCCGCACCTAAAAGCCAAGGAACCACCTGCCTCCGCCACCCCACCTCCTCTGCCGGTGGCTGAACTTCAGCGTAAGAACTCAGACAGCAAAGCGGCTGGCAAGCGGTTCGAGGATCGCTCTAGCAAGGTCAAGGTGGCTACCTCCACCAAAGAGGACTCATGGACCTTGTTCAAGCCTCCGCCTGCCTTTCCTGTGGACAATAGTAGCGCTAAGATTGTGCCTAAGATCAGTTATGCAAGTAAAGTGAAGGAGAACCTCAATAAGGCTGCCCAAGCTGGCGGGGAGGCTCTCACTCCTGCTCCCCAGGTGCCTGGGAGACCTCCACAGGTCCCCATGTCTGCGGTGAAAACCATCACCTCGGCTAGCTTTACCAACGGTCCTCTGCCAGGGGAAGGGAATGGCTTTCCCCTGCCTGGCCCCAATTTCAGCTCCAGCCCTCAGCTGGCAACCCCAGCTGTTGCCACTGAGAATGTAGCATCTCCCCCTGGTAGCGGCAATTCGGCCGTCGGAAGTTCCATGACCTCTGAGCCCAGGAAGCCCAGTCTGTTCGTTTACCCCGTCACCCCCTCCAATATGCAACTCTCGCTCCCTAGCGGCCGCCAAGCCGATCCCCCTGCTGCTCCGACAAATCAGAAGTCTCTGGGGGACATTTTTCAGAATCAGTGGGGCTTGTCCTTTATCAACGAGCCTAGCACCGGACCAGAGGGCGTGACGTGCCGCTCGAACGGAAAGGACGTGCCGGTGGAGGTGAGCTTTCAGGGAGGCTGTCCTGCTACAGTGGCTACTCAGACTTCCAGTACCTCTCAGAGACCAGATCAACCACCCTTCCCCAAGGCTCACGAGCCAGATAAACGGACTAACGCTCAGAATTTGAGTCGAGGTGCGAGCGGCGGTGCCACAGCGGCAAGTGGGGCCGTACCCGAGATCTCTGTCCTCAGTCTGGATGCCCAGAGAGATGAGACAGGGGTTCATGGTGCAATAGTATTTTGTTCTTCCTCTAAGGACATTTGTGCCGAGCTGCCTCCCACCTCCCCAGCTGCACCTAAGGTGGCTTTGGCCAAGGACCAGGGCCATACTAAGGGCTTTGACAGGAGGTCAAGTTGGGGGTCGTTTGATCTAAAAGCTGCTGTAATTTATCACACTAAAGGTAAATTGCCATTTTATTTTATTTCTAATGACTTTTACTTAATTATGTACTACAAGAATATACTGTCTCTATGTTAGAAGTGCAACACATTCATTCTTCAACGTTCAATAGTTCAATCCATTTTGTAAATGCAACAACACATCAATAGAACCAAGTTTTGTTTTGTTGTTTTTTGTTTTTTTTTCAAAATGTACATCTTAAAAGGTCTGTCGCTGCTTCAGTTTATTTACGACCTAAAATTATGTCAGTCACGTTTACACACTGACTCTGGATCAGGTTCGATTTTCTGTGTTTTTTTTACATTCATTTTGATAGGAAAGGATGACAAATACGAGAAACCTGAAAATTCGTCACTCTGGAATCTGATTATGTGATGCAAGTTACAATGTAATCAGTTCACCAGCACTGTGGATTGGTCGACCCCATTTTAAAGTGTAAATGTCTGTACAAAAAAAAGAAAATACTTGTAATAATTGGTTTAGACTACATCCTAAGTTGTTATCTAGCCTTCTAAACTAGAATGTTACGGTTGTTAATCTTGCACACAAATGATACTGTGGTACTAAATATATATAAATGTTATTTCAGTGTGTTTATATAAAGCCACAAGACAGCATTATTTTCAAGCTTTTCTGTTAGTGTGAGTTAAAACAGCTCAGTTCTTTAGTTCTTTCAAGTTAAATGAAAAGGACAGATCTTGTTTGAATCATAGCAGTACTTGGGTATTTTTACACTAAACTTTCATCTCTCTTCTTTGCAGAAATGGAATATATTTTGAATTTGCAAAAACAAGGTAAGCTACCATTTACCTCTTGTGTTTGTTGATGCATTTATAGACAACTCTTGCTTCACCATGTGATTAAACCTTAAATGATTCAGCATTTAGATATTGCAACCCAATGCCCCATCTGCTCGCATCCCTCAACCCTTCCCATATCATTTTTGTTTGTGGTTTTAGAGTTCCCAGCTCTCACTTGCATTCATCTTTCTCACTTTCTCTCAGATCCAAATCGAGTAGTCCTCTACAGTGAGTCATGGGACGGACCTGCTCAGTGAAGCTGTGTCTGGACACTATATCTCAGATGAACTCTGCTGCAAAAAGATGTGCTTGAGGAACATGGTTGCTGCCTCTGAACATCCTGAATCAGAACTAATCCAGTGGTTTAGAAAGTACCTTGTTACCCGTCAGCAGTCAGGACTGAGCGCAGAGGAACAGAGTGCGCTTGGGGAAAACGGGTTAGCTGGTTTTAGAATATTAGAATGGAGGAGCAGGAGCTGTGGAACTCTACTCTAATGCGGATATGTTGCTGAAGACAATTTCAATGACTTTGGGGACATACAACTCACACGTCAAACACTCATGATAACCCTGTCATGACTTTTGGTTGGACAGAAGCTTCTCCTTTAAGTAGTCAAGGACCTAAAGAGAGCATCCAGGAGCAAAGCATGTCACCACATGTGCCCTCTTGAATTCAAATAATCATGTAGTGGTCACATTGAATTCATTTGGGCACAGAACCGGAAGAGTGTCGCTCTACAGTGAACTAACATACTGTGGCCAGAGGAACTACATGGCTTTTTTTTTTTTTTTTTTTTTTTTGGAGATTCAGGGGAATCGAACTCCATTTTTTGTGTGGGGGGCAGTTAGTTCAAGCCTTTGGGATTAAGTAATTGTCTTAATTTAATTTCTGGACAAGATTGGGTCAGTCCTGTTAGTGATGCGTCTCCACTTCGTTTGTTTGTTTGTTTTTTTTCCCTTCTTTTTCTTTTCATTGAAATACTTAAAAACTCCCAGGGCAGGTTATGAGGTACACTCGGATTGGGAAACCACACGCCCTGTAGTGTGCATGTGCAGTATGCTGCTCTGTGCGTCCTCTTTTGGAAGAGTTCAAAGTGCTGTCGTTCAATAGTCTTATTGTCGTCTCTTCACGCTTCTGTCACCTGACAGCCGTTCGAGTCTCTTGCTCGTTGTGTGAGTGTGCAAACAGAAGGCAGAGATCATGCTATACTCTTTTATCTTGAGTGTTTTTAATTTTTAAGTAGCAGTTAGAACCCAGAACTAATCGATAAGATGTGCCACACCACAGAGTTGCTTTAGCTTCAATGCTATAGGTACATTATGGGGACTTTAGTTCGTTTTGGTAAGTTCTGCAGAGCTGCTCTTCGAAATAGGGTTTTGTTTTTGCCTGGAAAGGCAGTAGCGACTACTTTTGCTTTTTCATTTGGGACTACACCACATCTTAGAGGGAACTTAGAGAGCAGTCGCTGTGGCGAACGATCTGGACTTTTTATTTCACTGAAGAACTAGAAGCCCCTAGTGTTTTTTTATTATTATTATTGAGCACCACAATCACATTTTTATGCTTTTTATTTCTTGTATGTTTTAATTTGTACCTGGGTTTCCGTGCTTATCGGTTAAGCGCTTGCTAAAGCACATATGAGCCTCATCCGTAGAACCGCCGTTAACAGGAATTCTGCCGTTGTGTAAATCTTTCTAATGTCAGAAAATGCATTCTAAACTTGGTCTATCCTCTGTTTTATCATTTCGCAGATTAATTGATTTATACATAAGAATCAGTAGCACTTTATGTATTATGTTCTTGAATTGTATTTCCTTAAACATTGACATATCAGTACATATTTGAAATTCTAGTAATTAATCATAGGCTACTAACTTTAACCTCTACCTAAGGACTGTCAGTCCGCAATCTCAAAAGAAAATGAATATAAACAAAAGAAAATGGAGAGAAAAAAAAGGAGAAAAAAAATGAAAAAGGAAAGAAAATAAAAAAGACACTCAGGTAGAATTAGGGCAGTGTTCTTTCTAACAAAAAAAATTCACCAACAGTGTTATTGCCAAATATGAAAAGAACGTCCCATGTTTGTACCAGCTGTTTTTTAAATTGTAACCTTTTGAGGGATTTAATTTTTGACTGAAAGCCAATGCTCGCATCTTTACAGGTATCATTTGGCATCAGTGTTTTCTGTACGTGACCATGAAACACTGCCAGGTGAAAAGATTTAAGTACACATGGAAGACGTTAACCACACTACGTATCTTATGTCGTTACTTTGCAAGAGTTTTATTTTATTTTTTTTTATGCAGCATGTGATGGTTTCCAATGTGGTCTGTCTTCAGAAAATGTGGGATTCATGATAGTTAATCTGTTTCTGTTCTTGAGGTATCCGGCGTCTGTTTGACGTCTTGGTTCAAAAGATATTGCAGCTGTCGATGAAACAGATGTATGGTTGTTAAATTCTGCTTCATCTTTTCTAATTCCGTTTGGATTCCACTTAAAAGCTTTGTGCAATGTAGAGAAATCCAGCGATTGATAATTAGCTCGTTCCTTGGCTTTTTAGATGCACTTCTCATCGTTGCTTCACTTGAGTTTTATTGTGAGTATCTACATTTTGTCTTTTAAATGACTCACATAGAGCATTTCTTTTTCTTTTTGTTGTTTTTTTATATCCAAGGGATTTGCTTAAGGAGTTACTGATGTAGGCATAATTTATAACCATCTGTTATTACATTAAGTTGATTATGAAATACCTCTGTGAACATGCATTGTCCCGGTATCCCTATTTCCCCTTAAAGGGGTCTTTTACATCAAAATCAGGATCCTGTCATCATTCACTCGACCTCATGTCATTCCAAACCTGTAAGACTTACTGACCCTATCCCAAAATATAGTGAATGTCTCATCTGTTTCGGACCCCACTGACTTTGAAAAGCAGTTTAAACGGTTAGGAATAACATGAGTGCGAGTAAATAATGGCAGAATTCAGATTTTGGGTGAGCTGTCTCCTTAACTCAGTTACGTGTTTATAAACGCTGTCAGCAGAACCTGGCCTTTGTTTCAAAAACTCAACTCCAGGGGTCAAATGCACATATAGAGGTTCTATGCACAGAATGCAAACAGAACAGAGTTTATATTTTGGGGGGTTGCACATTAGCTTAATTTCCTCAATTTAAATAAGCACTTACTACCCCACAAATGATATAATTGCAATATAAATTATTTACATAAATCTTAAATGGCTCCCCTTAGTGTTTAAAGCAATGAGAGCACGTACGGATGGGAGAGAGGTACAGAGATAATAGTGTGTTTGATTGCGAAATCTGTACCGAGAAAAATGCATCTTTGTTGGCATATTCAAATTTCACGTTTTCTTGATGTGTGGATGATTCTTGTCCTGTCCTGACAACTCAGCTGTTTTTTTTTTGCGTGTGGATGCATATGTGTGTTCGTGTGCAAGCATGTGTATTTGTCTTCATTCATACGCTCAATTATATGCAAAGTTAATATTGCGAACTTTTCAAGTTCAGGGTGCCTGTGTTAAGCGATATATTAAACGGAATCACATCAGAACATGAAAAACTCTTGCTTTTCCTTTTCCCCTGTCCCTACACCCCCATTATCTCCCAAACAATCTTCAGTTGTGCCATGTTTTGACTGTTAAAAGTTTGAATTAATATTTCATTTTATGTCGCTCTCTCTGAATGTCCTACAGTGGATATAAAGAGGGGGCTACATTATGTCTCAAGAATCTTTGTCACTGCTAATAAACTTGTTGAAAAAGATCAAGTTCGCTTAGTCTTTTTCTGATTGTCTAATCTTAAATTTGTCTTTTTCTTTCGAAGCAAAGGAATATACTAGCCTAATGTTGATTGCACAAAAAAAATATTCTACATTGAGTAACTTACAGTGGAGGTCAACGGGCCAATGCTCAAATGTTAATGCTTTATTTTACATGATTTTTAATTTTAATAAAAGCACTGGTAACAACTTACAGTATGTGTCATTTGCTAACATTAGTTAATGCATTAACATGAACAAACAATTAGTTCATAAAAATACAGTCCTCCATTGATATTTTATTTTACAGTGTGTCAACAAACACATGTAGCTTAAACAGGCCCAATACACTACCATACCATAGCCAAACAATAAAATAACACTCAAATAATGTGCAATATTTGTAGGAATGGATTTAGAAGCTGCACATTTCTGCTTTTAAATTTAATTCAATAAAGAAAAGGCAAATTTTATGCTTAATCGTTATGCCACAAATGGTATTTTGATTGTTCTTAACTTCTAAAGTCCTAAGCACACCATACCTGACCTGTTTCTTGGATTCACAGCAACACACCCCACTTTCTATTTCCGCCTTTCTCTTTATTACCCTGACTTACTGTTATTATACCATTATAAACGGCACAGCCGGAACTTGTGTTTTCCCAGGGAAAGTCCCAGTATCCCTCTGGCGTCTCTGCTGTAAAGGTGAGTCAAAGGAAGAGAATGCTGGAGGGCGAGGTGTTAAGGACATCGGGATGAGCGTTTTAGCCTAGCTAAAACTAAAACATCAGTGGTTATTTGATTATTGGCCGTTTCTTATTTGTCTACGCATTTAGTAATTTTTTTACGCACTCTAAATGTAGAAACCTGACCGTTTTGCCTCACGTTACATCTGGGTGCTTCATAAGGAATGCTCTCGCCTCGGTAGAAAATTAGAAGAGTAACACTAGATGTCGCTGCTGCCCATCATAAAGTGAAAGGTAAGCACATAAGCCACCATCAAGAGTGAGAAGTGAGATGATTAATGGAAGACAAATAGGCTTACGTAGAGAAATCCCCCTAAGCGTATGCAAAAACATTCAGCCATATATTCAAGTGGAAATAATTGTCTAACTCAATCATACTATAATTTATCTTGAAAATATGGGATGAACTTCGTTAACGAGAAAGTAATCTCATTGAATTAACTGAATTTGTGTATTCATTGTTCTCTCGTATGTTTTTTTTACCTCTGTAATGTAGACTTAAACATTCGCGAAATTATCGGTGTAAAACTGACAAGACAAAGCGAATGGTTTTGCTTCAAATCACATCTTAAGGTCAGTATGAGCATTTTTGTATCATAACAAATTTGGCCAAAATTGTGTGGCAAAATTAACATTAGGGACTGAAATGTATGATTTTGCGCTGTTATATTCATAAAAATCCATTAAAAATGAAAATCTATGCATAAAAATGTAGACTACATTAGATTTAAATAGTGTTTTTGCTCACTACATGTATGTATAGGAATCTATTTTCCAGAACAATGCCTGTGGTGAGATAGGACCAGAATGATCTTGATTCACATGCCTATAGGGAAAATCCACTGTGAAATACATTAATGATAAATGTATAAAGCCCCCAGGGGTTTTGACGTGTCCCAGCATCTCCTCTGAAGATCTGCAGATGATAAAAGTAGAGCATAACGCTTCAATCCTTAGTTTCTAATAATACCATTAAGCATCACACAAACCTGCTTGCATCAAAACGGCACTCCATATTTGGACCGTGATTGACACATCTAATAAAAGCAAAGTGTGCTTCCTCCAAAGTGATAGAATTGTCGCAAACGGCAGTGATTTGAGTCTCCTCCCCCCCGTCCCCCGTCAGAAATATGCCCAAGACGAGAGAGTAAAAATAGAAAGAATCCTTGTGCTTAAAATAGAGCTGACTCTCAGAGTATGAGGTCAGTGTCACTGAATGTCTTTGTAGACTCTATTCTATGCTTCTGTGACTAAAGCCAAGCAGATACTGCTCCCTTTCTCTCTGCCACCGGCTGATCAACAATGCTTCAGTCTCTCACCAGTGTAACACTTGCTGTCTTAGTCACTATGTACACAGTACCACTGTGATGTGTGGCGAGCACACAGCGTTTCGCTCCGAAAGAAGGCCTGAAGGCTTCTGTGACTGGAGCTGCATGAACGGCGACGTTTTTTCATTATACAACCTGATTTTGCAATTAAAACTTGCACCTAGAGTATTGGATTCATTAAATCCAATCATGAATAATTTACATGCACATAATTTAAAAAATCAATTACATACTTCTATGACATTCCTCATGTGGTCTTTTCTTCGTTTTCGAGGCATGTACGAATTATGTTCTTTTGTTCCGCTCTGTAATCTTTACTGCATGTTATGTTTGAATGACTTACATGTACAAAAGGTGGCCGAAAGAACATGTACCCACCATAAAACATGAAACTGGGTCCCCGTCTGACCTCAGCAGTATGGGATCAAATCCCTGCAGCCATGCTCCAACTTCTAGTGGAAATCCTTCTCATGGGAGTGTAAGCCGTTATAGCAGCAAATGGATGAACAGTTTCTTATTAATGCCAGTGGCTTTGAAATTAAGTGTTCGACAAGCTCATTTGGGAGTGGTGTTTGGGTGTCTACTCATTTTTGACAGTGTTGTGTATCTTTAGATTATAGATTATAGGCAATGTAATGGACACATCGCAATTTATTAACATGGTCACACTTTATTTAAGGCCCAATTCTCACTAACAAACCATACAACTTGTACCTCAATGTAATCCTAATTTTTGGCTTTTTATTAGTTTGTAAGGTAGTTACAGCACAACCAAAAGATGAAAGATTTCTTTCTTCCGGGGCACACAAGATATGCGCTTAAATACATGTAATACCTTTCTAATTACACAATATTACACATTAAGCTACTTAAAATAAACTGTTTTAAGATTTAACTTAAGTTTACTTTATGTGTATCTATAATGTACCTGCACCTTTTTTTTTAACCTAATATTATACAGCTTAAATTGATTTAATACCTTTCTAATTACATTCAAACTCCAGAAAAATTCATAAGCTACTTAAAAAAATAAAATGTATCAAGATTGTGCTTAAGTGTATGTAGCTGTGTGACATATGTGTAACAGTAGCTGCCTGTTACATCTACATATTTACAAACTATAATTACAGGCTGTTCCATAACTTAGTTACATGATAAGTACATTTTATTTTGTGTAATTATAATGGCTACTTCTAAGTACCTAATGAGGTAATTACTTAGTATTATGACCCCTTAAAATAAAGTGTTACCGACTGTTCTTTTTATCACAAACATATACCATATTGTTTTTATGTACAGTTTTATATAACCTAAAAGGTACAGAACACAATGTAATTTTACAGTTTTAAGAAGAAACTCATCAATTTCTTCAATTTAGCTCACATCTGGATACAAATTTGTCTCCAAAATATGGTTAAGTACACATGAGACAAGGAGACAATATGCCGTTATTATGAGAGTATGCCAGTATTATGAAATATGTTACTACATTTTTCTTTGGATTGTGTTGTAGTTAGTGGAGTGAATAACAGGATGTGTTTCCAACACCGTCCACATGGTTTTAAGGTCAAGATAATGTATTAAATCCTAACACCATATCGCACCATATGAACATTATGCTGATAGCACATTATTTCCTGCTACCTCCGTTTTTAACACATTTCACACTGCGATGTGTGCACCCAACCGCTTCAGCTTCTCTCATACCTCACGTTCTACCAATATTTACTACCTATTAATTTACAATAGGCCTCTTTATCTACACAACCTAAATAAGTAGGACAATTTTTTAAACCACCAATTCTATAGATACTAAGTCATTAAACCATTTGTGGGAACATATTTTGTATGCATTTATTATTGAAATTATGAAACCTCTGTTCTTTTTTCTTTTATTCCATGCATGTAGCAAAGTATTGATTAATGGAACTGTTAAGGAACCAGATTTGTAATCTTTGTGATTTCCACCCCTAATCATGATGCACCACTGATTTGGATGATTATATCCAATGGGCTACTCTGTGTTTTGATGTTTTTTTCTTTTGCATGCTCAGGACCATCTGTTTTCTGCTCCAATTACATACTATGGTCTGCCTGGAGTTATTCAGCACTACATTCCTGCAGCTTCCCCTCCACAGTGCCCCAAGCAATACTCACTGTCAATGCCAGGGCCTAATTAGGACACAGAATCTCTGTGCAGATCCCCACGCCTGGGTTATCCTCAGCCATTCAGTAAATCCTTGTAGCAAAGAGAATTTCACTATATCTTTGTCCACTATAAGATTTATGTGAGTACAAGCTTAGATATTATGGTATGTGGTCAAGAGCGCAGTCATGTTTTTCCTTCGCAACAGGGTTTGAACTGAATCTCTCAGTGTGTCTGAGTAGCTGGTCAAACTGAATGAACAATGAAAAATACATGTTAATGAATTATTGATCATGCGGGGTGTAGAAAATGATGGGCTGCATTAATGACATCCTCAGCACTCTTGTGATACTGCATATTTTAGTCAATATGTCAAACCTTGCACTTGGTAACAAAGTTTTATCCCTTAAAAAAAAAAAAATATTTTGAAAAATATGATTAAGAAGAATAAAGGACGTGCACCCAGGCCTATCAAATAAGCATTTCTACAATGGCAGCAGAAAACTTTTGCCTCCGTACCAGTAGGTGTCAGTATAAAGTCTAATACCGCAGATGTGCTGGCAAAACATTAGCTGAGTTCAGATCTCTACAATTCTTTTATTGATAGTACATAATTACACCGTGGATGCATATTTAAAAATGTTTTTTTTTTTAACAGACTTGATAATCTAGTCTGAGCACAATTAAAAAACAACTTTACCTTTCAGGGAGATACTGTTTGCTGTATTGAGCTTGCAAAGACACACTCCAGTGTACTTGAGGAAGACATTTTCTAGCAATGAACAAACATCAAACAGATATCTTATGCATACAGAATGTCTAAAATGGGTTGTGTTGCCTGAGAACCTCTCATCAAAACCCATGGACACAAAAGCATGTGTTTTGCATACCACTTCAAGGCAGTTTAATGCATTTATACATGATGCGTATGATGTTTATTTAAACCACAATTTTAAAAAAAAAGCAAAAAACCTACTGAGAAGTGCACAGTTTAAAAGCATGCATAACATATTTCATAAACGACTTAAAAAAAAAAATACAATTCTGCCATTTACTCACCCTGGAGTTGTAAAAGCAAATATTACAGTTGAATTTTTTAAAAACTCCTAAATAATAACACATATTACGATGACCCAGAATTCAGATTTGGTTGAGAACCCAACTGTGAGATTCAAATGTAAGCTATTATTGAATATCACAACATCATATGGGCACTGCATGATATCACTCCCGCTGCTGTGATAAAACATTTCTTATCTTCCTCCTTCATTACTTCATTAATAACCTACCAGCCTAAAAGTTATTTCTGGCTGAGATGCGTTCACCTAGGAACATCCATGCGTTTGTCTCGGTCTTGAAGTTTATAGCTTTTGAAAACCACGAAAGAAATCTATCAGGAACTGTTTTTTTGCTGTGAAAGCTTAATATGGTGAGGCTGGACATGTCCCATTCATCAGTGTACCCAATAACTGTTTTGACCCGACGTTAGTAACAGCATGCAGCCTAAGAAGTTGCTGTATCTTCATCTACTGTATACAGTAAAAATCAGCAGGGTTCCTCTATATTGCCTTTAATCCAGTTAATCACCGCTTGGATGCTGCACAACCCTCAACCCTAACATATTCACCACAATCCAGTGCTTAAAAGGATAGCTCATTTACTCACTCTGATGTTGTTTCAAACCTTCATGACTTCATGTCTTCTGTGGAACACAAAATACAAGATTATGAAGAATTTTGGCAACTAAACCATTTCGGTTTCCGTTGTTTGGATAAAAAGTACAATGGAAGTCAGTGGTTACCAACAGTCTTCAAAATCTCTTCATTGGTGCTCAACAGAAGAATGAATCACCCAGTATTAATTTCTGGTGGACTATTTATAGGTTATGGAAAAACACCTTTAGTATAGCTTCTGCCAGCTAAGACCTGACAATTTCATTTGTTAGCAGCATTTAATTGTTTTAGGTATTCCAAAAATGTCCTTAATTACCCATGTGTTTGCATTCATAATAAAGTCTCACTTTGAAGAGACACAAGGAAACTGATACAAATTAAGATAATAATAGCTTTGTTTCTATCTTGCAGTGTTAATTAGCTAACACAAATACATCTTACTGTGAAGCTTTCAGGGCCATGGATCAATTGTTAAACAGACAGTGATCAATTCATGTACATTGTGACTAAGAATGAACTGAGTCTCTGGAAGTTTTCATGTGCCATATGCTGCCTGATGAAAAGATGAAATGCTGAGAAAGATGAGACAGGATGCGAAATACAGGCATCATCATAATAGACTGTAATTTAAATATTGCACTAATAATATCTGAAAGCTTTGTTCATGTCGCTGCTTGAAAAGCCACATATTTAGGATTCTAACCAGACCAATAAACCTTAGAAGGGGTAGCTCCATATTGACAGGAGTGACAATGAAGCTGTGAGGGATAGAAGTACATTGCATTCAGTGGATTGTACTACTGTTTGACAGCATACCAATTGCAGCTGAAAAATCATAAATAAAGAAAATGTAGGCAAACTCCATAAAACATTTTCCATAGACATTTTCATCCATGTAAAATTCATATGGTGTTTAATTGTGAATTTGGTGATTTATAGATTGCATGTGGGTGCAAGTGCAAAATCAGCACAGTAATTTCAACTGAAAGTCATTGTGGATGATGCCTTGTCGTTATTGATTATAATAGAGCAGCTGCTACATTTTCAGACAGAACAATGTCCAAATCAATGGGGCCTGATTTAGTCCTGGGAATGTCTTTATTTTTTTGAGGGACAGTCAGCATCCTCCCTCTGGTGCTCAATGTAGAGCACGTCCCACTCATCCATAAGAACTAGGCCTGTACTTAAAGGAGGGCACCAGTTTATTTTGGACCTTGACAAGAGGATTAATTATTCTGTTTAAAATATTTCCAGTGGTTAATTAGACACATACAGCAGCCACTCTTTCTGTAAGATTCTGCAGCTGATTGCTTTGCTTCAGTTTCAGCCTTCAATGCCCTTGTGGATAAATTACAAATTGCCAAAATTTTTTAAAAGGCCATAAAAGCAGATTAAACAAGGTCTTTGACCTCATATGTTATCAAATAATTGTTACAATTTACTCAAAGATTCTGAGTTTCAGTCCACCCATGGCTGAGTTAATGCTTAAACAGTGCTTTAAGTTATATCACAAATAAACATGTCACCTGCATGCTTCAGTACACTGCCGGTGCTGTGAGAGCCAGCTGAGATGAAGCATTTATCCTTAAGCAAACACATAAGAGTTGAGGTCAAAGGTGTGGAATGTACAGCTGTACACTCTAAACTGCTCAAGTCAACTTGATTAAGGTTTTCAGTTTCATAATCAAGCCTATTCTAAAAAACAGAAACAGTGTATGAATAAGCTGAATTATTCAATTATGCTATCTAATATTTTTTTATTTTAGAGCATGCTGGGGCTAGTTGTCACATTTTGTACTTCAGTGAATAATTCTCATATTCTCAACTGGTATGTAGATGTATACGTAAATTAATTTGATGCAAAATAATCTAATGACCAGAAAAAAGTCTGACACATTGACCTATTCGGCAATAAAACAGTAAATCTATTACTTAACATGAAACAGCAATATAGAAAAAGATCATACATATATATGTATATGTATATATTTTTTGGCCAATAGAAATTCTAATTAATTATTTAAAACGCCATGCTCAAACAACTTAACATGTATTTTAAAAAGTATAATAAAATAAACATTACCATAAGTTCATAGATGTGTTGACCATTAATGGTGAAAAACTGGTTTGGTGATAATTTAAACATTTCTATTTATGAACAAATCAGCTTATTCCCATTTCAAAATTAAACTTTACACTTTATCTTTCAAAGTTAAAGATATTTTAATGTACTGTAACAACAAACTATAAACTTTAAACTGTAAACTGTTAACTAACATATGACTATAACGTACACTGTATAATGTTTGACCGTCCTTGTTACTGTGCATTTTTCCTTCGATTTGAAAAACGATTGGACAGCGAATCATGGCTCTCCTTTCAGACAAGGGACTCACTCCAATGGCAGGTGCTAATTGGATGGCATGTCTCGCGTAATAGCGCTGGGTAAGTGGGCCCCTCGCTCTCCATTTCGGCTCAAAGCCTCCGTTGACTCTCACTGTCTTTTACAGTATCGCGTAGCCGTAATGGCGCTAGCTTCCACATGCAACAAGGACCTGTTTATTATGGCTGGACCGCCGTCTCTTCCTCTCGTCCGCTGATTGGCTGTGCTACTTCCGAAGCGGGACGCGATTGGCTCAGAGGTCTGTCGATCAGAAGAGGAATAGACGGGTACCCAAGACGGCAGGGTTGCGCGTGTGCCTTCCCAGGTCCTGGCAGCACCATCCGGCGAGGGGGTGAGGACGCTGGCCGCCTGTTTTATGACTGCAAGGAACACTGGATGTTTATTTTGATTTCTTCTTCACTGGATATACATGCCCACGATATTGAACGTATGAAAGCGGCACGCCGGTGAACGAGCACAACGTTATCGATGGGGAAAATAAGTTGAAGGCTTCGGAAGAATGTTTTCCTTGTTTCAGGAAAACGGATTGCTCTGTTGATCAGCGTGATGGGTGTTTCGAGGGGATTTTGACATTTGGAGCGGATCTGGAGCTATCCATCTACAGCTTCGGGCTCGAGCGCAACTGAAAGCGGCAACAGAACGCCATACTGCAAAACAAGCTTCCCGGATCGATACAGTGTAGCATTCTTTTCGCACGGGAGAATTGCGCGTTTTCATGTAAATGTAAACAAGTAAGCTGGCGAGCAAGTACCAAGTCAGCAACGGTGGCCTGGTTGAGATCCACGTAACTTCTGCAAACTGCATGCAGCCCTGGCGGTGGAAACAGGGCTGGATGAGCCCAAAATGGCAAATATGAAGAAATCTAAAAGATGAATATTGCATTTCCCCCGTAACTTGTACTATCCACCTAATTTCCCTCTCCATAGAAGCCCGAGTTTCGAGCGGAGCAAGGTGCTCCTCATGCCTCCAACATGAGGGAGATTTAAGGCCGTGCAGAATTGATTTATTATGGGGGGAGCGCATTATTTTGATTTGATCCCTCTCTCCTTTTTTACTTTTCTTTTGTTTACCCTCCGCGAGGGCTTTCTCGGATGTCCGCGGTTGTCATTTTGCTAGTCTGGAACGTATAACGCGAAAGATCCTCCGAAGTAGGTCAGATCAAAGCTGGAGAGTTGTTAGTATGACACCTTTTCACGCTCATTTCAATGTACGCCGGACATTTCTGCTTTGATTTGACCCGTCGTTTGGCTCGATGACAGCCAAATGAGAGTTTGACATCTTGGCAGCCTCCCTCTCCATCTCGTTCGCCTCTTTGTTTTGTTTTTCCACCTCTCATTTCGGGCTGTTGAGTGAGTGAATGGCTCTGTGCGGAACCACGGCTTCCAATGCCGCGAAAATGATGGCTGCGTACAACGGCGGCACCGCGGCAGTGGCAGCGCATCACCCGCACCATCACCACCAGCTGCCCCATCTCCCGCCACCCGCCCACCTCCACCACCATCACCACCCGGGCCAGCATCACCTCCAGCACCCCGGCTCGGCCGCCGCCGTGCACCCCGTACAGCAGCACGCCTCCACGGCCGCGGCCGCTGCTGCTGCCGCTGCGGCGGCGGTGATGCTGAACCCGAGCCAGCAGCAGCCGTACTTCCCCTCGCCCGCTCCTGGACAAGCTCCGGGGCCGGCGGCCGCTGCAGCCCCAGCGCAAGTTCAAGCCGCCGCCGCGGCCGCCGTAAAGGCGCATCATCACCACCACCAACACTCACATCACTTACAACAACAGCTGGATATAGAGCCGGACAGACCGATCGGATACGGAGCTTTCGGTGTGGTTTGGTAAGCGTTTAAACACCTTTCTAACAACTTCTGCGAGTGAATGTTTAAAATGAGCGCACGACTTTGACTGTGACTCTAAAAGTGAACTTTATGCTAATTAAAAAGTTTCACCAATGAAGACACCTTTGGGAAGCGAAATTAAAATCATATACACTCTAATGACAGGAAGTCTCAAAATCTCGTAGAAAGAACTGTTATTCTACATCTACACAGCTGGTCCCCCCCTAACGGGTGCCGCCATGTTCATGTCACATGACCAACTGTGGCATGCAGTTGACTACCACAAATATTGTTAATTAACTCAGTGTAACAATTTTACAAGATGCCAGTTTCATAAAATGTAATTAATATTATCCATATCCATGGTTTCTAAAAAATAAAACGAGCCTGAAGGTCCAACCCTAAACCTAAATGATGCAAAAAACGATTTAACAGCAAATACCGTAATGGCAGTGTGTTGGTTTACTTCAAAAAGTGCTCTACAAAGAAGGATGGATCAATATGTCTGTGTGCCATCAAACAGAATAAGTGGACAAATAGTGTAACGACAATCAGAGTTGCGAGAACGAACTAAACCTATACCAAAACTCACTGAGTGCACCTTTAAAGGGTTTCACCTGTCAGGCTTGTTGGGAGGGAGAGGTACTGTATTTTTAGATTTCTGTGTGACAGTTCAAGGGGAACAAGGAACCGCTTTTGGCAAAGAATTTAAGATGTACACTAAGGGAACATCGCTGTGCTTAAGGGATAAGCTCAGACTTAAATGCTCAAGATTTAGTGCATGTCAGTTCGAGTGTCTTGAGAATAGTTCCTAACCCAGGTGTTAACTTCACTCCACGTTTAAACCTATAGACATTAAACTTTTGGTTGAGTGTGTGGTTGAATCCTATATATAATACAGTCACACTGTCAAGCGCTCACTGAATAACTTTAATATATCCGGTCGGTTGCTTATTAAAAAGTTTCTTCCATCCGCAACAAAAGCAGTTCACAAGGCTCCATCTCCAGTGGCGTACAATTCTGACCAAAGATGAAAAGTTGAGTAATATGTGTAGTGCTTAAAGGAAGGAGAGCGTGCGTGTTCTCAGAATGAGTTTGTAGCTCAGAGGAAGTGCAATATCCTTTAAAGCACACACCCTCCTGCCTTGTAGAAGTTTTAGCCATGTTCAGAGGTTAATCAGTTAATTTCTTGGGAGAGCAATGTATTAAAAGCAACAGGCTGTGCAATAAATGAATAAACAAAATGGACAGTTTTAACTCTCTGGCATTTTATTCTAGCATATGTTTAGACTTTCTGTGCATTTACCCACAAAGAAGTCACCTGTAACTGGAGGGGGGCACAAAACTAGGGGAGCTTTCAGCCACCCTGCCGACCTCCGCACATGTAATCTTACCCTGACCTTTCCTCAAAATCGCTTCCTGTTGCTCATTGTCTGCTTTTAATCGGCGCTGTTGGCTGCTGCTATATTTATAGCTGTCCTCCAGAGGCACGGCCGTAGACGAATAATCATTTAAAGTTTGCACCCTCTGGAAAGGGGGTGGACGGATCCATGCTTACAAACTACAAGGAAAGTTCACCCAGAAATGTTAAATCCGTCGTTATATTTACTGCGCTTCTCTTTATGCAGTTCCAAACCTGTAGGACTTTCTTAGCTTTGGGAAACAAAAGGAGATATTTTGATGAAATGTGATTTTCCTTACAATCACAGTGAGCCTGGGAGCCGTCGTGCTTTGGAAATGATGCAAATGATGCATTATCAGAACATTAAGGCTTTAGTTTGTGTCTCACAAAAAGTTATTGTTGAGTTTGGGAAGACCTAAGTAAACATGGCCATGCGTATTAATACTTTATAGTGCTTTTGCGGTATCAGCAACTAATACGAAGTTCTCAGACTGTGAAGGAAATTCCTCAAATTTGAGTAAATAATTAAAAGTTATTAATGTTTGGGTGAGCTATTTCTTTAAATATTGTTAGTGTATCTGAACATCGTGGGAAGTAAGGATGGGGACATCTGCACCTATCATTATGCATAACACAACTACTAAAATAAATAATATAAGGCTCCAACATTATTAAGCTGAATTAGTCACAGGTGTCCGTTATAGTTACAATGCAACGATTATAATTATATACGATATGATAAAATACAAATCTAGTATAACCAAATTTAACCGCATTTATTTTCATATTGCATGTTAACTATAGACGTTTATCATTTAGCTTCATAGTGCTATATGGTCATAAAGGAAAAGGGTTATCTATAGAAGGCTGTTTTTGGATGGTGCATCCTAGTTAGTGCCCTTTCAGTCGTGCAGCTGTGAAAGTTTAGATAAATTGCCTTTGGCCCTGCAGCAAAGTGTGTGCGTCACAAACTTGGTTCTGATGCAGATGGCGTTGGATTTTAATTATCTTTGACTCAAACTATATACATGATCTATATTACCATTTCGCATCTGCTTAATTGCTGGAAATATTGCTTTATTAAAGCAAGCACATTGTGCAGTGAATTTGCAAAGAGTTTTGGTCCTCAGAATGAAAATGAAAGCAAAATGAGATGGAATATAATTGATGGCTTACGCTAAAGAGACCCTGCGCGATAAACGTTACTCAATCATATTCTAGTCTGCAGGAAACAAAGTGCAAACTGCTGGGGCTGATGCTTTCTGAGAAAAACCCATATCTGTCATTCATACTGCCCTTAAAATTGTCACTCTAGTATGATTTTAAAAGCATGGAGTACTTATGTGGAGGACATAATGGCATAACAGTCTTTGTCTTGGTGCTCAGCCAAAAAGTTTATTTTGAAACCTATTGGCCCGCGTGTACTGTTTACGCTTGTAGTTTGAGATTGACTCATAGTGTATGTGAACAAAGTTACGGGAAACAGGAGCGCTAAATGCTAAACCGCTGTAATTTTAGAAGGCTTCAGTTGATGGCGATGCCTCATTTGTGGATTCTGGGAATTCCATGTGTGTCCTGTATTATATTTTGCATGGGTTATTAATGTGACATGTTGTATGCCAGATTGAGGACGCAGCTGTGGTCAACTTTTTGACCGTTGATACCTTTTATATTTACATACGATTTACATTTTTGTATTTGGTACAATTTTTTTTATTTTAGCTAAAGCAGGTTATTGTTTTCCTTGGGAATCATACACATGACCTTGGCAGTTTAGAGTTATGCTTACTATTTGAGCTGCAGGAAGGCACTTGCACTGAAATTTTTCTCCGTAGCAGCTGTTCCCTTATTCTTAAGTAAGCACACTACCCAGGGGGTCAGACATTTCTAGGGCTGTCTCAGCACAACGTTATTTTACTATTGCAATTATACTATTAAAGTTATTTTTAGTTAATATTATAAATTATTTACAATTTTATGTTTGTAGATTTTCAGTTTTCATTTGGTTTTTAGGTACATTTAGTCATTTTGTTGCGTCTTATATTTTTATTAATATATTTAGTTGATTTTAGTGCTTCAACCTTCAATCAAGTAATTTTAAATTGTTTTAATTTTAGTTAACAATAATAACCATGTCTCACTATCAAAATGTATTTAATTTATTTTTATTATTTATTATGTTTATTAATGATTATGTTTGTTTGTTTTTATTATGTTATTATTATTTCTTAATTATATGTTATTATTAATTTGTTCATTAAAAAAATTATATTCAGCAATTATTAAATTAAATAATTATTAAATTATTATATATTTTTATTCCTTTAATATGTAGTTACTGTTTTGCTTTATAAAAACAGTATATTGCTGCATTTAATATACGATCGTATTGCAGGTAATTTTGTCATCCATGTCTTAATGTTTTGTGAATTAAGGCCCTTGCTAGTCCTCAAAAGATACTGTGATTCATGACACGGGGAACTAGAGCGGAGTGACACAGGCAGCAAGTTTGTTGCCAACAGTTAGCACATATTTATATTAACAATACAAATCATAAAAACAGATTTGGCCTGCTCAACCTGCGTCCCACAGGCCTCCTGCTGCTCAAACCAGATCCAAAAACAGAGACCTACTAGATAACAATATCTCTGTCTCCATCTTAATCACAGCCCTCATGACTTACTTGTATTTACACGTGCAGCTTCCATCCATAAGCTGTTAGAGCCAGTGCTGATAAAGATGAAATGCCAGACACATGCATTCTTATGTCATGTGTCCTATATAATGGGCTATTGTTTGTTTGTGTTTGGGTTTAGTGGAGTTTTCAAAATAGTTTTGCCAAATTTTTAGTATTTAGTGCAGTTACAGCTGAAGGAGCAATGGGGTGAACTGCAGTTCTCAACTATGCCCCCATTGCCCCGGTCTCTCAGGGAAGAGGCATGGTGCTGCACAGGAATGTAGTCTTCGCTGGCCATTAAAGCATCAGTCTGCATCTGTTGTGCTCACGGTTTGGTCTGGAGGGGAATGTTAGCATTATCGCATGCTGCTTGACTTAAGCGTGATGTTCTTAAGATCTTGTCTGCACCAGAAATATGCAAAGTCTCTACTGGTGGTGGAATGGTGAAACATTTGTGTCCTGTTTTGTTGATTAGCATAATTTAACGTGATGCTTGTCGACTAAGTGCTTTAGTTTGAATGAATGGAACAGGAAAAGTGTGATATGAGTTGTAACTAGCAGTAAAATGAATAAGAAATAATAAGTTTTTGTCCTGAAGCGGCTGATCACGGCAACAGTTAAATGCACTTGCAAATTTTCAAATTTCAAATTTATCCGAAACGATGAACACATCGTCAGTTATGTTTTCAGAGCAGAGCAAGACATCTGATATATCAAAAGAGATCTGTGCATTAGTCTGAATGCAGTTTGTTAAAGCTGTCACTGTATATGATATAATCAGTAATAATGCAGAGGAAAAAAAGAAAAATCCAACTAAAAGTCAAAACTATTTCTGTAAACTTCTGTAAATGCTCAAACAGCACTTTTAAAAATAAGTAATACCCTGTTTATATAATGATAAAAAATGTACATTTTGCACAAAATGAATTTGATTTAAAATGTAGCAGTAATATTGAATGAGAATGTGATATTCTCCTGGTTTCACAGACAAGGCTTAAGCTAGTCACTAAAATGCATGTTTGAACTGCTTCAACTGAAAATATGTTGCTTTGACATATCTGAAATCCTGGCCTAAGCTAAGTTTGTGAAACTGGGCCATTGTGTTGATAATAATAATCTTACTGAATTGAATTGTGAAACCAAGATTCACACAGATATCTCAAATATAAACAAAAAGCATTGACACTTCAGTGTGGTGAAGATTTAAAGCTGTAAAGATGTATTTGCACAGCAGAAGAATTAATTGGGGTAAAAAAAAAAAGTAGATCAAGAATCGTTTTGGAATTGGATTGTGAGGTTAAGATTCCCACCCCTAATATATATATATATATATTTTTTTTTTTACTTTAGAACACCACGCCTGCATCTGTTTGACAAAAAAGTAGATATTATTCCAATTTAATATAACAGCTTTCTATGTGATTATATTTTTTAAAAAGCACCTTATAACTGTAATGACTGAGATATTCAGCAGCAATTACTTCAGTCTTCAGCGCCACAGTTCATCAGAAGTCATTCTAATATGCTAATATGTAAGCATTACTTATTATTATCAATGTAGAAAACAGTTGTGCTGCTTAATAATTTTGTGTAAACAGTGATTCCTTTTTTCCACATTTGAATAGTTTAAAAGAGTACATTTATTTCAAGCAGAAAACTTTTGTACAAATGTCTTTAATGTCAATTTAACATGCCCTTGCTGAAAAAGAAAACACATTTCTTTCAAAAGAGAAACTTACAGAATGATAATTTATGTGAAACTAAGGTTGTGGTTTGTTTTTAAATAACAAGGCCTGGATTTTAAAAGATGTATGAGGACTTTAAGTTTGCATAGACTCCAAATCTCTGAAGACCGGTGAGTTCTCTTGAAGCACATGTGAAGTTTTGGGAAAGCTTCAAGAAAATGAGGACTACTGGTAGCTGCTATTGATGTAATGACTAATTTATTCCCATCTCCATTGTAAATGTAAAATTTAAATGAAATGTAAATGGTTAAAGTTTGATGTGTTTTCTGTTTTGTGATAGGAACCTCATATCCTCCTCGACTGTCTCCCTCAACTGAAAACGAAGTCATTTAGCTGCTGATCAAACATGCTTAAACAATGTTATAATATTAAATATGATATGAACAGCATGATGGATCCTGAAACTTGATTTTATTTTTTTATTCTCATCTATTATCTGAAATCTAATAATGTCTTTATTAGTCAGATGTAATCATTTATCAATATAATTCCCATAATTGAAAGAGTCATTACATGATTGTCAAATAGATTTGAACTTTCTCTTTTCATACCATGGTTTTGCTGCAGCTTTGTGTGTGTGTGTGTTTAGGAATATTATAATGGCTGGCGGCCTGGAGCTTTTATACCCTGAACTTGAAAGGCTCACAGACAGGACAAGTTTTTTTTTTACAACCACAACAGTCAAAAGCAGCTCTTAAGAGGCTCTGGGTTTGGCAGATGCAGAGACCGAGCAGAGAAATGACTTCCCTTTGAAGTGTTGGGGGTAAAAGCGTGCAGGAGTGTGTACATTAACCCTTCGCTCACCTGCCTCTGTCAGCCTATTCTGGGCTGCACTTATGTAGTCATCTTGACAGCACTGCTGAGAATGAGTCAACATCTGTTTACTTTCCCTTGATGTTTGAGTGAATGTCACAAAGAAAAGTCACATTTCACCCCAAAATCAAAAGAAAAAAAAAGAGAATTGCATTTTACATAAAGAAAAGATTTTAAAAGAATAGTTTGTTTGACAATAACATGACAATAATCTAGTAATTCACACAACTACAGTCTTTGTTTAACACATTATGAGGCAAACATTTTAACAAGTCATTTTAAATTTAAACCTTCACTTAATTGTGGCTTAAATACACACTCCAACCCTCTACAATGTGAGTACATCCATCGCATATGCGACTAAATCTTCATCTTGTCTTCTTTGTTGTATTTTCCTGTTAAAATAACAGCAAATTCCAGAATCTTTGGAATTCTTCAGCTTTTAAAAACTGCAGGATTCTCTGGGATTAGGCTGAACTAATGCACATTTGTGACCCTGGGCCACAAAAAAGTCGCTGGGGTATATTTGTAGCAATAGCCAAAAATACATAGTATGGGTCAAAATTATTGATTTTTCTTTTTTGCCAAAAATCCTTATGATAGTAAGTAAAGATCATGTTCCATGAAGGTATTTAGGCAATTTCTTACCGAAAATATATTAAAACTTAATTTTTGATTAGTAATTTGCATTGATAAGATCTTCATTTAATTGATTAATTTAATTGACACTGATTCAGAATCAAAATTTGCAGTTAATCTTTGTAATTTATTATTACACTGCTGCTGTTTATTTCATTAATATTTATTGTTATTATTATTTTTATTTTCAAAATGAAATATTTTATGCTCAATTTTCCAAAATAGTTGCACCATATTTAGCTGAGCAACTTACCTGGGTGTGATTTATAAATGCATTACAAAATGAAATTTAAATCTCACATTCATTCATGTGTATTATAAATAGTGGTGGGCCATTACCGGCGTTAACGTGAGACTCTTAATGCACGCTGTGCATTCGCCGTTAATCTATTCTCAAAGTTGTGTTGGGAGCTGGGTCTATACTACGTAAGCTATGATGACTTTCACCTTGATATTTTAGCGCGGATGTATACCGAGTCGAATTACACTGTAGCCCTATTCAGACGGGACTAGTTTTCTAAACTAATGTACGTGTGAGCTTTGAATTTTATCACCTGTCGTTCGTGATTTTTATGTACCATTTCAGACGGGACTAACACCTAGATCCTAGGTGAGAGGATCTGTTTTGTACGTCTGTGCGTCACAGAGATCACGCGCTCTGTATTCGCGCTATAGTCATTGAGACCGATTACAATTAGTATAATCACAAATACCATGGTGAAGCTAAATGGCTGGTGCAGCAAAACCATGTTAATGTGTGGTTACTTTAGTTCAACTATTATGATTTTTCTTTGTAATAAACCCCTGTTTAATTTTGATAATTAAAGGCGGGCGTTCACTGTGCGATTTTTGAGGCTGTACGAGCTCGCATGCAATTTTTTTGGTTATCGGAGAAAATCGTCTCTTCTCGTATGGCCCGGGCTTTTATGGTGTGTGAGAAATTATGAGACGAGCAGAGTGCCTTACGAGCACTTCCCAACCTCACGATCATTTTTAAACATGTAAAAAAAAAAAACTCTAGACTCTGGACTTATCTAGAATTATCACAGAGGTTGTGAGAGAAAAACACAGACATGGCAGATTCGGATGGGATTAAAATCACCAAGTACGTCTGTGAAACAAAACATTCTCTAACGCCCCCCTTTAAAACTAGTCCCTTCCGAATAGGGATTACTTTTAGTCACTACAGTAGGTAGCACATATTCTGAATGCTTTTGGCAGAATGCAAATGAGCCAATTTAATCTAGATTAATCTAGATTTTAAAAAATTTATCTATGCCCACCCCTAATTATAAATGTATAGTATTTTGAGTTTGTTAGTATATCATCATGAAAATCTTGTCAAATTCAGTGCAAAACAGCCTTTATTCTCCTCATGCATGTTACATTTATAATTTCTTTTGATCTTGGGGTGAAATATGACTCAGACGTTTCTTAATAGTTTTCGTGAGGTTCAGCCATTTCCGCTTCGTCCTCTTTGGCTCATTTTCGGTTCCCACCTCTGTTTCTCTGCTCGTTAAAGTGCAAGTGTTGTGATGTTTCAGAGCTGATGGAGATCTCACCAGTGTCCTTTAGCCACAACACGGGAAACTCATGAGACTTTCAGAGAGGATGTGGTTGTGGATTGTGTCTGGTGTGGAGCAGAGGTCTGACTGCTTTAGTTTTAATACTGTGAAGACCATCTCTTCCTCCGAGGGCAGAACTGTTAATTAAAAAGCCCTCTGCTCAGACTGAACCGCTCCATTTAGAGCCCTGACACCCCTGACACCCCTGTGCTTATTTATAGCTGTCCTATTAGCTGCCCTCTCAGTTCTGTCTAAAAGCTACCTGGATTCCTCTGAAGCATGCTATAGATTAATGTTATAGATGTGGTTTGGATCTCCTTCGGTCAGATTTGAATATAGAAACAATATCCACCGACAGGATGTCTTTAAAACAAGGAATTTGAATATATCTCTGGCCATCTGTCTGTTTGGTTTGCCATCTATTCAAAACAGAAACACACCCTTAGCAAAACCAGCCCTGTTTTTGTACCCTTCGAATTTCAGATGAGCGCCTTGGAAGTTGCTTTTTTGGTTTGAAAGGAATGTACAATACTAGACAGTACGGCTGCACGATATTGGAAATACAAGACAAACACTGCGATACATATTGCAATATGAAACAATGCAGGAATTCTCACTAAATTGCTTACATAGCTGTATCTGGAAAGAATTAAGCAATGATTTGGGTGATTTTGTTAAGAAGTGCATCTCCATATGAAATAAAAAGCTGAATAACTTTACAGGTTGAACAATTTGGGTGTTAAAGTACAAATTCACTAAATCTCTTTTAATTTTGGAACCATACGTTATGACTTTACAAAGAAAAATCATATAATTTTAATATTAAGAATTAAGCTAAATGTTTTATGTTTTAATAATTTATATTATTATTTAAAAAAAAAATAAAAATGAGTATTTAATAAAAAAACAAATATATATGTATATATATAATTTAATAAAATTAGCTCTCAGTGATACTAAAATAACACTGCTGTACACGTGTAAATGAACAAATGTTTAATTGGCAATACATATATTAATTTCATAAAATTTGAGCAATGTTAGATAGACTTTGACATGAACTTGTATCTGGTATTTATTATATTTCATATATCATGCAGCCTTACTTGGTAGTTTGAAAGCATCACTAGTTGATTTACTTAGGGTCATCCCCGTGACGTTTCAGGTTACAGGCTCTCATCTGTAAACTAGTTTTAGCTTGCTGCTCTGAAGTAGACTCACAACATGAAGTGCAGGCAAATGGTTGCTTGACTCAGGCTTGAGTCAGTCAGTGTTTGCCTTAACACTTTTGTGAGCGTGGTGGCGAGAGGCCAGGAATGCCCCCACGCTGTGTGCAGTGGGCCGCTCAGGCACGACTGTCCTCAGGGCATCACCAACATTATTTCGTGATCCTCTTGCTGGTTCTGGAGTCCTGCTAGCAGAGATGCTCCGGGGTAAAGCACTAGAGAACATCCGGAAGTGTGATTGCTGATTGGGAGTGATGATGGAGTAGGAAGTTGGGGAATGGATGGGTGGAAGGGACCTTTTTGGCGTAATTATCTCTTCACCCATTTCCTCAGCACAACAACCACCACCCTGTTTTTGGCCCTGTCAGTGTACAGTTTGATTAGGAGCTCCAGTTTTTCTCAAGCTACGCCTAGCTGGACTGAGTACGATTGGTTCTTGGCGAATGCGGGTGGAAGTGGCAACAGCATCTGCCGTTACTGGAACCGTCCTCAATAGGAGAGCTCCCTGGATAATAGCATCCATTTATCTTCAGCATGTTTTGTCCTTCCTAAGTGGCCTCAAAGAGTGATTGAGAGTATTGTTGTTATCTGGACTGATTATTTTATTTTTTTCTCCTGAAATTAGATTAACCAAAACCTCACTTCCACACATCACTGCATTATTAGACCACTTCTAGGACTGGTATGTGTTGCGTGTATGAGCACATATACCACAGTTTTCATGCAGCTGTCAGTAGCAAGGCCTGCTATTACCTATTTACATATATAACGATGGAGAAACAAATAAACAGTTGCTGTTGGTTATGGTTGCCAAGGCATGTGTATGGATTAGAATTAGAATTATTTCAAATTATGTTTTCTTTTTTGTTGGATTGAGTAGGATCTTTTTAATCTGGCTGTATAAATACACTGGTATTAATGTTACAATACAAAATGTAAAATAATAACATTTTTACACCTACATTCAACAGTTGATTTAAAATCACAATATCAAATCTCTTCTACAATTATAAAAGTCATTAATCAAATGTGATCTTGTCAGTAAAGCTAGTATCATAATTTAGTAAATTTCCATCATGTGCTTTCAGATGGAGTAGCGCTTACTACACAGACTCGTAGTTTACTGACAAGCTACGGCAAAAATAAAAACACAGATGATGTAATCTAGGGCTGCACGATATTGGAAAAAAATTACATTGCGATATTTTTTTCCGAACTATATATATTGAGATATTGAGAGCCATCAATCCAGGGTGAAGTCGATAATTACCGATAATTACATATTAATAATTTCACTAATAATCAAGCTTCATTACAAGTGACAAAAAGGTCACTTAATATTTATTCCAAAATTAGAACATTTCTGTAAACACAAAAGCGGAACACATTTTTTTATATAAAACAACTTCTAAGCATTTTGGTTCACAATATTTTGTTTTTAAGTCAGCTTTTCTTAGCAAAAGTGCCAAAGTAAAACAGTGTTGGTCATCATCATAATCATGGCTAACCAAAATGAAGCGGTGAGCAGCGGCACAGCGAACCAATCACTGCATGCGGCATGCAGAACATGCATGTCACCCCAGCAACAAGCCATACAACAAACGTGTTTACTGTGTGCTACCGTTCTCTAAATACACCAATGGGCTTCTACCCTTCACATCGTACTGTATGTTCGAGCGATGTGACTATCGCTCACGCGCACATCGCGATGTCAATGTCAAAACAGAATATCGTTCAGCCCTAATGTAATCGCACGATTATAAATTCAAAGATATCGTTCATGATAATCACAGCTGTTTGCGTAGTTCTCTGTGTAGTAAATGCTGCTCCATCTGAAAGCAAGTGAAAATAACACATTTAATAATGAGAGCTAAATTTTCTGTTTACTCAGCATATAGGGATTTCCTCTGTAAGGTGTATTGAGTTAACGTGCGAGAGCACTCTTTGGCTTTCGGATAGAGTTTTACTACTGGTCACAGAACCATGTTTCACTGACAAAATGCACATGACAATCGCAGCTTTTGCCTAATCGCGATTGCAATTTCATTTTGATTTATTGTGCAGCCTTAATCATTTCTTTTTATCAATAAAACGCATCCTTGCTGAACAAATGTGTTCATTTTTTTTTTAATTAGTTTACTGATCCCAGACGTCCCAGAAGTGTGTTATTACTGTCATAAAAAATTCCTTGTCATCATAATATAAGATTTTGGTCACACCACCCACCCCTAACCACATCCATAAGTTTGAGTTTTGTGAAGCCTGTCTTGAATACTAAGCACTTAAAGTCTAGTTTTCTGTGTAGTGAAAATTCATAGTTCCTTTGGGCTGCTTTTTCCAACAGTTGGCTTTCACAGCTAAATGGTTTGGATATAAGAACAGAAGTATGCTCGAGTTTTAGCCAGATCCTACTGTGAACCCTCATTTCTATTCTGCTTTCAATGTTGGCATCTGATCTAATCCAGTCAAATACTGGTTTACTGTTTATGACTGTCTTTGTACTGTGTCCTGTTAGTCTCACAAAGTCTCACAAATGCGATCTGTGTTTGACCCTCAATGTTGCGAGCGTGAAAGAGTGTGAGCAAGCTAAAGTGTCCAGCCACTCCACCTCGGGGCGTAACCCTGTGTTCGCACGGCCACTGTTATCAGCGTTCAACACATTCTCCTTCATCGTCATTCATACGCAAACACAGATCCACTCCAGAGCCTGGACAGATCTAGTAGCTGAGCCCAAGTTTTCGCTGGCACTGGGTCTAACGAGTGCTTGGGGCCTCTGTGAGGAAATTAACCATGCAGTTTCAAAGCCAAACAAGCCACAACCAGCCTCCGATGATAACTCATCTTTTTGTCTCTTTGCTTTTGCTGTCTCTCCTTTTCCCATGATGTACTAAAATGTTCCAGCACTGCAGACGGTGCCTGGTCCATGTATGCTGTGCCTTTTGTCTCCCAAGCTCTGTTGGCAATTTGGTACAGCCATGGTGTGTTTACTGCTTAGCTGCATGCCAGACCTTTCGCAAATATTTGTGTTCTTATTGATAATTAATACGTATTATTATACATATAAATTATTAATATGGAATCTTGTATTATTAATATTATTATTATTATTAATTATAATATTAATATTAATACTATTAATAATTAAAAAACATTAATATTATTAAATTGTTGATACTAGTAAAGACTACTGCTATTACAACTGTTACTATTATAAAATAATACTATTATTAGCAAATAATTGCAAAAAAGAATTCAATATTTTTTTTATTTAAAAATACTGTAAAACAATTATTTAATATTAATAATTTAGAATTATTTAAAACATAGGTAAATATATTAGTATTTATCGTTATTAACAATGTATCCCTTTCATGGTAATAATTATAATACATATTATTATTAATATTAAAGTGTTTATATTAATATAATTATTAATAATAGTTTTTTTTTGTCATTTTATTGTAATTTTACATTTTATTGTATTTATTATTACATTTTATTATTATTTATTATTTTATGTTATATTTAATTAGATTTAATGTATTGTTATAATTAGTAATAGTATTAAAGAGATTCCAAAAAGTAATTCAGCCTATTTAAAATATTTTTTAAATCTTTTTAAAATGTATTTTAAAAGCTTAATGTAAATATTAATTTTATTTAAATCCAATGTAACCAAGATGTGTCTGTTTAAGGTGCATCTTAATTAAATGAACACTGTAAGTGACATGAACAAAACAGCACTATACTCCAGCTTGTACTTTCTCTGTAGTTTAGTCTGTGCTTGGCCTCCCCCCACCACCTTCTTTCAACCTGAAAATCCTCTCCAAATTACCGCTGTTGTTAGTCTGCCATATGTTCGTCTCTCTGATCCTATTTGAAAGGGTTTACCTGAGGGGTTGAGTGGAGCTGGAGGATGGGAGGGGGTTGGGGAATGTGTGGCTGGAGGGGCACATGTAGGACTTGCCCTTGGCCTGGCATTGCTGTTGTCCATCCCATCGTAGGCATGAGCCGCTGGTTACTGCAGCTTGACAATGGCCCCTTGGACGTACACACCCACAGGAACACTTAATGTATATGTAGTGTAGCCAGAGGGACCTGTAATTCAGAATCTGTCTAGTTCCACTAATGGGCTCATGGAGGTTTCAAGCTTCTGGCTGACTGGAGGAAATGTCTTGATTGCTGGAGAACTGTTCTGATGATAAAAATGGAATATTAAGTCTGTTATAAGTGATAATTTACCTAAAAATGAAAAACTGTCATCCTGTACTTCTCTCTTATACTCTTGAATCATTCCATCTGACTTTCTTCTGTAGAACACAAATGGACTGACAAATGGACTCTTCAACTGACAATTGACTTTTGCACTAGTCTTGTGATACAACAGAAAAAAAATAAGTTGGTGCCTTTTTTTATTTTCAATGTATTAAAGAAGCATTGTATTGATGTATTATTATAAGCATTTTTTTCTGCATTTATTTGGCTTTGAAATAAGGCCCTAGGAGTTTAAAAAACAAAACAAAACAACAACAAACAATATAAATATATATTAGGGGTGTAACGATGCGCATATTCACATTGAACTGTTCGGTACGAGGCTTTCGGTTCGGTACGCATTACAAACCAAAACGATTCAGACTAATACTTTATATTTGGAAAAAAGAGCAAAACAAAACAAAAACACAGCGATCGGTACATTTATAGCCATGGATTTTAATGTGGGTTTTAAGAAAATATAGCTCCATTGTTGTTCAAAGTAAAAGAAGAAAAAAAAACAAAACAAGATCATACTTTGATGTTAGTTTTAATAAATAAAAATGTGAAAAAAAAAACAAGAAATATTTTTTTTTGCTGTATTGAAAACGAATCGAACCGTGACACCACTGTGTCGTATCGAACCGAACCGTGAAATTTGAACCGTTGTACCCCTAATATATATATATATATATATATATATATATATATATGATGAACTATAATTTAAACTTTAGACTTTTACTTTCAGAAAATAAAATACTTTTATTCAGTAAGGATATGTTTAACTGATCAAAAG
>JAUMHP010000068.1:11905889-11918479 GCA_032361065.1 Enteromius trimaculatus
TCAATTATAAAAAATGTTTTTGTGAAACCAGCACAGTAGAAAACAAGCCATATACAGTAGGTTTGAATTGACATTAGGCTGAGTCTGAGGTAAACTGTCACTTCAATTTTAAATACTATTTTACTCTTGTTAACTTGCTTTGGTTGATGTGTTACACTAGAAGGTTCGTGGTTTTGGTGTAGCGTGTAACTAAATAAGTTACTAAATACTCAGAGGATCCCAGTTTGTGTGGCAAATTAACAGCACAGTTCTGTTGCCCTATTGCAGTTTAGTAATGTTTTATTACCCCACAATGAGCTGTGAAACAAAAACTGCTTGTTTCATAGTCCATGTGAAAATCTCAGAGAGAAAAGCGGCTGTTTATAGTCCATATGCCATTGAATTGTAGCCACATAACTGGATTTTTTGCCGTCATAATGCAAGAGTGTTGTGAGTTCAGGGACAAAGGTGTTTGTGGTTATAGCATGCTGCTTGGGGTGCTTTCTAGGCCGGTACTATGTGGTTTCTAGAGTGTTCTGGGTGATCACCTCATTTAGAGTGAAATCAAAAGACTAAATATTAATAGCAATCCTAAATGCAGTATAACACATTTAAAAAGAAATCTAAAAACCACCTATTGAAGCGACTGGATTTTGTTCACAGAAATCACCTTCATAATCGTTATAGCTTTTAATTTGTAACTAACAGGATTAAATAATATTTTGTAATTAACAGAAACAAGCTGCAACACAATGTAATTAGCACAATATACAAAAAAAAGCCACAAAATTTGCGAAAAACAATGGAAGTCGTAACACTTAGCATACTTAGCACAACATTCAGTACTACAGAAACAAACTGAAAATCAATGTAATTATCAAATCGATCAATAACTTTAATTTATATAGCGTACATTATCAAATAGGAGAATAGAGTGATGGCAATGTAAAATGACGAGATAAAACTATTTATCAAATACAGAGACGATCTCTGTAGATCTCTGACGACGATTATCACTAGAAATCAGGTGTCCCCAAGACCCCAACTAAGCAAGCCAGAGGCGACATTAAGCCGAACGCAAAGAAAACAAGCAGCAACACAACGTTATTAGGACAACATACAAACGGAAGCGACCTGGTAACACGACGTAATTAGCCTCACACAATAGAAACAAGGCAGAACAACTCAATTTGCAAAACACAATGGAAACAAGCAGCAACACAACATAATTAGCGCAACATACAACAACAACAAAAAAGCTGCAACACAATGAAATTAGCAGACTGCAAAGAAAACAAGCAGCAACACAACGCTATTAGCACAACACAATGGAAATAAGATGCAACACGATTAAATTTCCTATACGTTGTGTACTGGTGGTTTCATTGTGTTGTGCACTACTGGGCAACCATAGATGTTTCATTTTTGGCCTTTTCCCTTCCGTTTAGTTTGTTTCTAAATGTATTTTAGTTTCCCATTTATGTTCCAAGATGTGAATAATTGCTAGCTGAATTGCTTGCAGGGTTAAATCTACGGGTTATGGGTTTAAAAACACTAATTATGTAAAGAATCCCTCAAAAAACCTGCCTAAGAGACACAAAAAGCGGAAGAGAGGGCTGCGAAGAGAAGCCGTGTCAATTTGCAGTGACACTGTGAAAGATGGCATGAAAATACTTGTGACACTCTTGTAGCTGAGAAACTTGAGGGAAAACCGTGGGGTGTATTGAAGATGAGCTTGTCCCAGCAGACAGTCAATCAAGCAGTCCTGCATGCTCAGCTGTAGTTATCACACACACACACACGCGCGAGAGGGTTGCCTCTGCTGACTCGGCCGCAGTGTCGATGACTGGATGAGCTTTTTTGAACCACAGATCTGCATCTGTCAAACCTTGTGTAGCAGGCTGTGTGTGACTCCCTGCCAGCGAGTGTGAATGCTGGACTGGACTGAGTGGTAGAGAGCAACTCATCTTAGTGTGTTTATAAAAGGAAGATCACAGGCGGTTTGTCTTTGCCAGGAAGTCCTCCTACGCTTTCCCCATCGCCTGTATTTACTGACAGGCGACGAGTTGAGTCTGTGCTCATATGTGTTGATTGCTGAAGTTGGTGTTTGTTTTGAGAGACTAGTCGCGCTGAGGCAGATAATTGCTCCTTGTTCGTTCTTTAGGCCGTGAATGAGTCATAATGTGCGTCTCCAGGTGAAGATTATTCAACATCATAATCTTCCCGACATAAAGGTCAGACCTAGATACTCGGAAGTGACAGTTCTCCGGTTTGTGTTTATTAGCTGGACTGTACTGCAAAGAGCAGCTCATCATGGTATATGGCTTATATTCTGGGAATTGTAATAGAGGGCAAATATGTGCTTTTATGTCCTTGGACGTAGAAACGGAGCCCTTCATTGAGCGCTGGCGGTCTCGGCATAATGAAGTGAATTATAGTAATAGTAATTGTGCTGATTAGATTACGTTCCCTTTTGGATTCTGCTCAGTCAATGACTGTTGTAACACTTCTTATGCGTGTTTTCAACGTCTTCATTCATCACCTTGTAATGCCCACATCATCACACCCTGATGTTTCTTGTGAAGCCTCACAAACCTGCTGAACCAAGTGTTTGGCTGTCTATCGAAAGCTTTTTTTTTTCTTTGCAGGTGTACAATAACAATTTATGACACGGTGTTAAAATTGTCAACAAACAATGCATTTGGTAGTGTTATTTAAATGACTACAAATAAATTTAGAGATTTTGTTCTCAATAATAACTTTTAATTCATTTTATTTATTTGTTTAATATATATTTCTTAGTTTTTTTGTTTACATAAAATATATGTGTGTATTTATATATGTATATAATTATAAAAATACTTTGTTTATTTATTAAATGTATTTGTATATAATATAATTATGGATATAAATATACACATGCAAATACACTGATTGTATATTTATATTTGTTCATAAGTAAATAGTGCTTGTAAATTTTACTGTTAAATTATACTGAAAATGATTTAGTTTATCATCAGTTTGAAGTAACTAAACTCTCACTTTTGTTTTAAAAAATAGTTATAAATAAAGTAATAAAATATTAATTGTATAAGAACAGTGATATATTTTTATTTTAATTATTAATTATTATAATAATATAATATTAAATGTTTATAGAAAATAATTGAAATAATTAAATATTAATAATAATAATAAAAACTTGATTAATAATATTAAGTGATAGCTTGAATCACAAACCATCCAAAAAAAACTACAACAAAAAAGCATAAATACTAAAATGGATTTCCACATTGGAATATGAGAAAGAAAATGTTTCATGGTACACCATAAACTAACATTTATATGTATATATACATATATAACATAATGTATATGTATATAAAAAATATAAAATCTAATATAAAATGTGCGACTAATACTGTTGACTTAGTGCTCCAGTTTAGGAGTGGCACTTTAGACAAATACTAGTCCTCTTCACATTCACCCTCTCCACTTCTCTGTGACCTCGCTCTCCACTGGCTCTGTTTTTAGATGAGTGCTAATACTGGCCATCATTTGGAGCGCTGCTGTATGCGTGAACTTCCTGCTGTTATTTTTGGCATGCCTGTTTCCCTTGACATATCCCTTACTGCAGTTACGTGGTGACAGAGTTGATGCAGAGTGACCTCCATAAGATCATCGTGTCTCCACAGCCCCTGAGCTCTGACCACGTCAAAGTCTTTCTCTACCAGATCCTCCGAGGTGAGACACACACACACACTAAGCCTTTCATTTCATCCTCAGACACCAAATGAGTTTGTTCACCAAATCTCTTGGGTAGAGAGACACACAGAAAATCACACACACCTCTCTACTTTGTGTTCCTTACTATTATACTTTCACTAGAGGACTGCTCATAGTGTAAGAATACAAATGGGAGCACAAGAAACAGTCCCCTCTTTGATATTATGTTTACTGCAGGACAACTGACAGGTCCTAAAGAGACCAGTTAACCTAATTCCTAATGAATCGCATGAAACACATAAAACGTCAAGTGACACAAAGCTTGTTTACTGGTAAAATAAATGAACTGTAATAATGGAAACATAGTCCAAAAGTCTGTTTATATGTCAACTGGATTACATTTTAAACAGAGCAAGAAACCTGTACAATGTAACAGCGCAGTCTGCTTCATGTCAATACAATGTATATCACGATCATATCTTTAATGCCTGATATATGTCCACAGGATTGAAGTATCTACACTCAGCTGGCATTTTGCACAGAGACATTAAACCCGGTAACCTGTTGGTCAACAGCAATTGTGTGCTGAAGGTTAGTGAAATACTATTCTAACTGTTAAAGTGTTGGTGATTTTTTTTTTTTTTTCCTATATTGAAATTTGGTATTTTCTGGTACTCAATGGTTGCTTCAATGGTTAGACTGCATTTAGCATTTTTTTGTATGTTTGTTGAACCAGGTTTGTTTTTCTGTGTTTTGCATTCATAGCATTTGCGTTCATTTTGAAAGGAAAGAATGACAAATATTAAAAAAAAGAAGAACATTTCTGACTAAGTGAGCAAGGACTAAGCATAGGAGACCTAAAAGCATAGGAGACCTTTAAACAATTAATGTTTAAAATAAAATTTTAGTTCTTCAATTTATTACAGTTCTAACATTTTTCCTTTTTATGTAGGTTTTTAAGTTTAAGCTTTCCATTTAATGGTGAATTATTATTTTTTTTATAATACTACACAGTCATGTGACTGAATAATTGGCTAACAAAAACAGTTTTATTACTTTATTAATATATAATAATAATTTTAAAAATAGTCATTTGGATGTAATTGCTTATGACTAGTATAAGAAATGTAGATTTGTTTTTATGGTTTACTGAAATGTAATACTTACAGTTATTGATCTATCCATAAGTGTATAAAATTGTACGTATATGGGAAGCTCTATTGTGTTGGTTTCTTTGGTCTCTGTGCTCTCCTGCTATTTTAGCATTATCTACTCTAGCCTATGGGCCTTGAATTGTGTCTTTGTAACTCCTATTTTCCAAGGAGCAAGGACGCTTCATATCTGTCTGACCAGGCCAGGTCTACAGCACCAGCGTACACACGCTAACACACAATCCCTGGCTCCAGGGGGTCAGGGCCCCTTTGGGACTGATTCATCTGCTCAGTTCCTGACATAAATCTTCATTTAGGAGACAGTCCAGCTGCAAAAGAGAAAGCAAGGTTGATATGAGAGATATGGAAAGAGAGAGATAAAGAAAAAGAGAAATTCTGTGTATGTGCGTGCTGACTCTTCCCAGCAGCATGAGAAATGTGCTTGAGGGGAGAGCGGGAATAGATTGTGCTATTGGACCACAGAGAGGGAATCATTTAGCATGCGCTGCTTCATTTAGTCCTTAATCCCCATTTCCGAAAAAGAAGAATGTTTCCCTCATTCAGCTATTACGTGCCAGACCTTATCTTATGGCCATGTCCCTCAATCAAACATTCTCGAGTCTGATTTAGGTTCAAATTTGATTAATTTTATATCCATAACATGTTTCCTATTATAAGTATGGGCTCTGTGAGACTCATGGAGGTAAGTATTACGTTTCAATATGTACCACAGCTTATCATTAGCAGTTACATCCAAATTATGAAATTATACAAAAATAAATATCAGTGTTCAAAAGCTAAAAATATGAATTTTTGGGTGCCAATTATCTGAACTAATTAATCTACCAACTGACTTTTTATTGTTGGTATTGTGAACTAAAGCTATTAAAATCATTTTTAATAGTTTAAAGTAAAATAAAAGGAAAAACAGCTAACTGTGATAAAATGAAACTGTATTTTAAAACTTAAAGTAAAATGAAAACATGAAAATATAAAAGGTAATTTACCTATAAATAAGTTACCTATAAATACTAAAATATCATGTAAATACGAGCAAAATAATACTGGATTTTATCTGATAAATGTGTTTTCATCAAATGCATATTTTAAGAATATCTTAAACTTGGGCTTTTAGGGAAATTTCATTGGAAAATATGTAACCAAATATGTAACAAACATTTACAGCACCCTAGCAACCAATTACAATACCCAAGCAGCCATATGGCAACACCTTGATTGCCCAGCTTGTGACTCTTTCCATAAACGGTGGTGTTTTGCTGGAATGGAGAAAGAAGACACAAGAAATCGTTTCAGTAAACTGCATGTTTAAGCGTTGCTAGCAGGATTTGAATATGTCTTGTGGGAATGCATAAAATTAGGCCTCTGGGAAAAACTGGGAGGAGCTACTTGGGTAAATTGTTAGCAATGCATGATAGGCCCTTTTGTGCTTTCTTTCTGCGAGTAGGTGGAGAGAAGAAGCAGAGATATTTTTCTCATTTATTTATTTCCAAAGGAGCACTCGAGCGGCTCAAGATGATTAGAAATTGGGTCTTGTGTTTATAGCGCTTTTATTGTTTATCTGTTTGGTTAAAATGTGAACAAGCCTCTCTGTCTAATTTTGGTTTTATTGCTTGAAAACATCTTCTCCGTTCGTCAATAAAAGCACACCTTGGACTTCCAATAAGTGTGTAAATAACCCTAAATTCTGCACAGATTTGTGACTTTGGCCTGGCAAGAGTGGAGGAGCTGGACGAGTCGCGTCACATGACCCAGGAGGTGGTGACGCAGTACTACAGAGCGCCGGAGATCCTGATGGGGAGCAGGCACTATTCCAACGCCATCGACATCTGGTCTGTAGGCTGCATCTTTGCCGAGCTGCTTGGCCGACGCATCCTCTTCCAGGCCCAGAGTCCCATCCAACAGGTATTCACCTACGCTCATGTTCAGCGCTCGATCTGTGGGCAGAATCTGGGATATTCACACCACTCATTGTGGTTTATACAAGAAGAACATGCTCCTGTATCAACATTCTTAACAGCCAGTCAGGACCTTCTGATCTTTGGTGTAGCTGTACACAAGTTAAGGAGTATCTGCTTGCTTTGCAGTTTCTGAGGGTCATTGCAGAATTTGGATCGTTTGGCCTCTTCAGATGTAGTTTAGCTGCTATATCAGGGTCCGCAATTAACACTCTCTAAGCGCCAAATGCGAGTCAAAATTGGCTTTGGCAAACAAACAAAGAGCTTTCTAGCCATTAGGCTTCTAACTTCTTTAGGAATTGCAGCATATTTCATGAATTAAATTGCAAGGACTGAAGCCTGATCTTTTTTTTCTGATATAGATTATGTGTTTATGCAAATGCATAAGCTGTTAAAGTTAAAGGGGCAGCTCAAGGCTCTGTTGAACTGAAGTCCCGGTGTTGCCGTGACCCAGAAGCCCTCTGTCCTCCACGGCGGTGTGTTTTCCATGAGCAGAGCCTCTCTCTGTCATATGCACAGATGCCTCTCAAATACTCTTATTTTGTTCAGAGTCTCATAAACATTAAGTATGATGCTGTAACGCAAGTAAGAAAAAGATGTAAGACTTCAGATACACTTTTTAGTTAGTTATGTAGTTCACATAGAAGATTATGAGCCATATGTTCTGTGAATACTGACCCTGCAGTGTGTCAGAGACTCTGGGACTGGCTGTTCCTCACTGTGTGTGTGTGTGTGTGTGAGAGAGAGTGAGTGTCCGCACACAGCTTTGAATGTGCACCGACAGCACATCGACATTCCCTTTTAAGGCTCATTAAATTCTCTCCAGTAAAGAATTAGATTTGCATGGTTCCGCTCCAGCTTGTTTATGTACAGATCATGAACATGTATTTGGTTTATTTTTCACATTGTCCTTCACCTACTCATATGTTGCATTCAGTTGCATTTTCAAAGAGTTTTTAACTTTATATGCTATATTACTGTACTTTCTGTATTGTTAAAATACAGTAATGCAATACAATTTATTGCTGTTGTTGCTGCAGTTAATTTACCATTTCTATATATTTTTATAATATATAGACTAGCCATATAGCCATATAGACTAATGCATTGTATGACCTCATAAATTATTATAACCATACTTAATACTCCTCTATTTATTGGCATGCCTTTGTAAAGTATAATGCATTAAAAACCACAACAAACAAACCTTCAAATATTAAATAAAATTATATTAAATACGATTCATTTTTCTTTGGTTATAATTACCTATGAAAATATCTAATGCATTACAACCTATATTATAAATACCTTTATAATGCATTATACATAGAGGCTTTAAATAAATTGTTACCAATAACTCTTATTACATTTCTTTGTTAGTTGTAATTGTTATATAAATGATTGTTTTTATTGTATTATTATCATCATCTTTTATGTTCTTCTTCATTCATTCTATATACAAAACTCAGCTGATCTTTCTTTTTTTTTTGTTACTAGCTGGACTTGATCACAGATCTGCTGGGGACTCCGTCTCTGGAGGCCATGAGGACGGCGTGTGAAGGGGCCAGAGCTCACATCCTGAGAGGACCACATAAACAGGTGAGTCTGAACCCGAACTGTGTCCCAAAATCTGGGAACATGCTGTTCGAAGCAGCACCATGAAAGACAATGACTCATTAGAGGCTTGTGTGCTGTGCAAATGCTCCCTCGCGCTGATATTTTCAGTCCCAGGAAGCCTGATTATAAAATAGGCCCTGTGGCGCTGCCATGGCGACTCGCTGTTCCCGCTGAGTGACAGCACCTATTGACCGATCGTGCACCTTGTTTATGGAATCGAGTCGCTTCTGCTGCCCCCGGAGTGCAGAAATCTCCCATCAGCCTTTGCTGCAGGATTCCCGGCGCTTCGCTCGCTCTGGGCCCCTCTCCCTCCCGCAGTCTCTCTCCATTTCCTGCCCTGCATCATATCCACTGACAGACTAATTGATCAGTTGATGAAAGCAGAGAGAGAGAGACATGACGGCTGTTATTGACATATTTGCGTGCAGCAATTTAGTGTGTAGACTACAAATTAAAACAGAAATACTAGAAATACTAAATGTAATCTTTAGCAAACCTCAAAATGAATATCAGTTATACTGTTATGATTCCTAGAATCACATCTACTGTATCATTGCATATAATAATGTACCGTTTTAAAGTAATTCACTTATTCAGATCAAATATAATTTTAATATCCGCCATTGATCAGTTATCGTCCATTATCAATAAATGGCTGAATTTTTATAATTATTTGAATATTTATCTCAAACTATTAATTATGTATAATGTCATTTATTGCTTAGTTGCCGTAACATAATTATTAAAATAAATAAATAGATTGCCAAATACTATTTATAATGTATAGAGAGCCCATGCTGTGTCATTTAATTTCTTTGAAATTATATTTATTAGTTAAACTGCTTAATGTCATATAAATATTCTGAAAATTGTTAACAGTTGTGCTGAAATCACATTTTTTTTGTGTGTGTGTTTTATTCTGAATTAATTTATATTGATAATAGATTAAGATAAACGTAATTATATTATTAGCCTTTTAGCAGTTATTGGTGATAACATAATTATGAAGATAACTATCAGCTCATTTGTGGCTTTTTTACAGTAAATGTTCACTCCAGTATAAAGTGCTGAGGGCGAGGCTATCTGTTTGTTCAGACGATGGCAGATGCGGGTGTGTTTGTAAAAAAATACAAATATTAATTTTGCAGTTACTTATCTCAGAAGTCACGCGCTTCATCTTCTTTCAGTCGTATAGCTTTAATGTCAATTTAGGAAAGTCTAAAAATGGCTTTTGTTTGCTAAAGTGTTTGCTGATGGTTTTGAGTATATAGAAGGCTGTGTGCGAGTGTAAATATGAGCGTGTTTGTGAGTGTGTATGTGTGATTCGGCGCTGGGTGTTGGCTCTGTGGCTCTAGACAGCTACGCTGAGAAGGCGATACCCTGCAGAGAACAGGAACTGCAGCGCAAGGGCTGTGGACCTCTGCTTCCTGCTTTGCATCGACCTGATGGCTGGCGGCTCACCAAGAAGCCCGCCTCCTTTGCACACATGCATACAGACATGCACCTGCTAGGCTGGAGAAAGTCTTTACCATTTAGGCCTATATGTGAAGAGGCACTTGTTTCTCTGGTCGGCATTTGCCAGCTTTAAATCCCAGCCAGCTACCCACACACACTCACACTGACACTTGGCTGACCTTGTCACTCGACGCTGCTTCCTGTGTGTGGTCGAACGGCCCTAGAGCAGGATGTTTTAATCATGTAGATCAGCTGCGCTTCCCGTTGTGTTGAACAGGTTTTGGAGACTGGGTCTCTCATGGGTCTGAGACGTATTGTGATGACACCCTTCTTCATTCTTTTTTAGTTATTGATGTATAACTTGTCTAATAATAACACTAATAGACTCGGCGCCGAAACTATCGCGCGCGGCACTGCTGCTTCTGCTACGCGCTGCCCTTATCAAAGCATTCAAAAAGCCACTGTCAGCAAGACTCGCTGTGACACTTGTAAGACGAATTGTGACAAACATGTCGCGTGCACTGTCAGTTCGAATAGTTGTGTTTTTTTCCTCCACTTACAAGCAACAGACAGGAACTGTTCTTTACAAGCCTCCGCAAAAATGACGCTCCTCAGTTTAATATAGTGAGCGTAAAAGACATCAGTTGCCACGTGTCACTGATGCAAAGTGCAGTTACTCCGAGGCAATTGTTGTCCCACTTTCCCGACAAATAATTAGTCACACTGCGCATGCGTGAAATGCGTTTTAAAAATTAACGTAATTAACGACAAAAAATAAGTAACGTTGTTAACGCATTATTTTTGACAGCCCTAATAAAAATTATAATACATTATTATGTATTATTATTTGTCTGATAATATTTACTATTATTTTTTTACATAATAATTTATTATATAAATTATTGATTTGATAATTATGTAATAAGTAATGATAATGAGTAAAATTATTATCAATAATTTATTCAAATAATTATATCAAATAATTATTGTTTTATCTGGTAATATTTTCTACTGTTTTGATATTATAAACAAAATAATACAATGAACATAATGCAATATTATTTATCTGATAACTTACTATCTATTCATCTGTTTTATTTACTGCTGCTACTACTACTATTATTATAAATTATATATGCAACATTACAACTTATACATTTTTTTGGTAGTAGTAATACTTATTATTTTGTTATAATAAATACAAATGTTATAATAAAGTCATAATTTATCTGATAATTTTTTATTATCTGTTTATCATCTATTGTTTTATTTTCTATTATAAGTTATTGTTTTATGATGATGATGATAGGGATTATTATTAGACTAATACTATAATAAATAAATACACTGGCAAATGTTTTCCCATTTATTATTATCATTTTTTGTATTATATTACATTTAGTTTTATAATTAACATCTTTAGCAGTAAAATGCCCTTTCTATAATGCAGTGTGTGAACACAGCCTGAGCAGGATGTGCAATCAAGCTCTTATGGTCCTGTTTTGTTCTCTTTCTAGTTGGCTATGCTTTTAGTGACTGTTTGATTGGGGAAGGTTGGAGAAGTCAAAGAAATGAAGAGCATTTAGATGAGTGAGGTGGCTTTACGATCAGACTCCACATTGCTGGAGTCTTAATGACTGGAGAATAAGCCGCACCAGACCTCCACCTCCACTTGCGTGAAGGTGAAGAGCTTATCAAGAAGGCTTTTGAGTGAAAAAGATGGCAGCGAGAGGAGTGGGTCTCCAGAGAGTCTGGCAGAGCGATTTCAAGAGGCATTTCAGCGTAGTTCTCCACAACAGTGCTGGGAGATGTGGTGTGCTTTAATGCCCATGCTCAAGATAGAGACAGTCGCCCAGGATTTGATTGAGTGGATAGGCGGGAGGAAGAAAGAGACGAGGGCCGTCCGAGAGAGAGAGAGGGGACTTGAGAGATCTAAAAAGAGGTCTGACTCTTAAGATCAACTCCGCGGCCTCCACATGGGACCTCATTACTTCTATTAATTTTACAAGGCTCTTACCATCACTAGAAAGAGAGGAAGCTTTTAGCCTCTGCTGGAACGAGACCATACCTTAGCTGTCATTTATAGACTGAGAGGAAGGAAAGTGAGAGGCTGTGGCGTATCAGCTCTATTGAAAAGTTCAGCATATGTTGTGTTTTGGATGCTAGCGTGTTTGTGTCCTGACCGGGCTTAACTAGCTTAACCGGCAAGAGTTCCTTGATTAATCAGTTTTAACAGAAAGACAAAAATATTTCATCAAGGTTTCCTTAAAATATAATTTGTTCCTCCTTGCTAACAAGTAATTCAGTAGAAGATAAGACTTTAATAAAATTTTAATAATATTTAATAATAATCTTAAAATATATTAATATTTTTTGTTTTTTATTTACAATTTTTGTTAATCGATGTTGTTGTTTATTAATATATTGATTATTATGAATTCTATAATATAAAAATATTATTATTAATATATATATATATATATAATATATAAATTATTATTATTATAATTGTTAATTCTATGTTTATATATGTTTTTTTCTTTCACAATATATAAATAGCTCTCTATATTATATAATTATATATAATTATATTATATAATAATTTTCTCCTCAGTTACCCTTTCAGTCGAATCACTTCGACGTTACATATGGGATCTCGCATGAGAGACCGTTCGTCTTCGAGTCT
>JAUMHP010000068.1:11925931-11943014 GCA_032361065.1 Enteromius trimaculatus
AATATATATATATATATATATATATATATATATATATATAATGTTAATTTTTATGTTTTGATTGTTTATTAGTGTTATATTTTATTTTTATTAAATGTATTATTTTTATTTATTATTAATTTTCACTGCATCATTTGGCAGTGAATTTAATTTTATTTCCCTTTTTTGTAAATAAATATATTTTTAGGTACTAGCCATGATGTTGCTATGCAGTGTTCTGAGTGATTTTTAGAGTGTTGCTATGCAATTTATGGGATGTTCTGAGATGTTGCCCACTTTCAAGCCTTTATGATATTCTGGTCCCTACATATGAGTCAGATTTTTCCTTCAATGAAGGTCTGATCACTTAAAGTAATAGCACACCTCGTTTCCGTTTGGCTCCAGTTATGGCTGAAAGCTTTCAATCGTTGCCCATCGTCTTCCTCCATCTCTCGTCCAACACCTTCACCTCCATCAGCTATACAGTCAGCCCTGACAATACGTCATCCTTTTTGTAAATGGTGAATCACCAGCCATAGTTCACATCTGTTCTCAGCTCAAAGAGCCTAACCAGGGAAAACAAGCAATTACCGGTGGGCTTTTTCAATCAACTCTTTGGCGAGTCGGCTGGGGGGCTTCGAATGGGGGGAAGGTGGGCGGAGGAGATAATTAGACACGGTTAAAAATATCCCAGCACATTGTCTCCACTGTCCCACATATTGGCGCAAGGATCATGTGCTACTGGGAGGAATGTTTTGCATGTTTAAGACGCAGAGCCGAACGGCCCCTGATGATCACATGACGTGCTTTTAGGAAACTGTTTGTATGTTTTGACTGCTTCTCAAAACAGGAGGAAAAAGTTCAGAGCTGGCCGTGTTTCTACATCATGTTTATTCTCATTCTCTTTACAGCATTTGAACAATTGTTTGGGAATGGTTACAGGACAATAGTGAATTTTATTGAACTGTATAATTGGTAGTTGTCAATAATCAATATGGGTTATAAAAAGTTTACTTTTACAATAAGTGAAGCATTAATTACATCTGTCTGTTTCTGCCTGTCTCTAAATATGTATGTATGAGATTATATACTCAGACTATACTGATCATGCCATTTCCTGTTTCTGCAGCCCTCACTTCCTGTCCTGTACACCCTGTCCAGTCAAGCAACCCATGAGGCTGTTCACCTCCTCTGCAGGATGTTGGTCTTTGACCCAGTAAGTGTTCTTAATATTTTGTTCTGTATAGTTACAGAACATTACAGAATTTAGATAGTTATCTAAATTAAACTGCATGCTAAAATTAATCAATAAAAAATATCAGCATATACCATATAAAATCAATGGTTGTAATTACATAATGTTTTTTTTTTTTTACTTGCCCAGGTTATAATGAAACTTATTTTATTTTTTTTTTATTTTTTGAAAATGTAAAAATGTACTTTATATAGGTTTATATATTTTCTAAATAATAATAGTAATTATTATTATTATTATTGCTATCAAATGATTAATCACGATTAATTGCATCCAAGATAAAAGATTTAGTTTATATAAAATATCTAAGTTTACTGTCTATATGTATTATGTATATATAAATAACCACACATACAGTATGTATATATTTTTTATATGTGTACACACACACACACACACACATATATATATATATATATATATATATTATTATTATTATTATTTTATTAATTGTTTTTTATTTGAGAAACAAAACATGTAAAATCTATAATTTTATTGCATTTTTAAAAGGAACATTCAGAACAAGTGAGACCAATTTTTTTTTAATACAGTCGAAGCGGATCTCTGCGAAGGATGCCCTGGCGCACCCGTACCTGGACGAGGGGCGACTGCGGTACCACACCTGCATGTGCAAATGCTGCTACACCACTTCCTCTGGCCGCGTCTACACCAGTGACTTTGAGCCAATCACCAACCCCAAGTTTGATGATGGCTTTGAGAAGAACTTGACGTCAGTGCGGCAGGTCAAAGGTGAGCTTAATTCAATTGTATTACACATGGTGCTGATTGCAGGACACATTATACAACACGTCAGACAAACATCACTAGTCTATTCGTTTAACCTTTTGTCCTGATCCACCCCCGGTTTGCAGACAGTGTGTTTAGGAGCTAAAGGTCTTAATTGAATTGCATCTCTCTGAGAGCATGCGCCTGTCATGCCAGCGCGTGTTAATCAGAAGTCTTGCTGGGTGTTTCCTGCTTCAGATCCCCTGCTGCTCCTGTTGTTTTTGTCACTTGTTTTCACCCTTCAATTGGGGCCTCTGGATCTGTGCTTGCTTTCCACTGTCAGTGGGTATTAGTGAGAGTCTGTCGCTAAAAGCAGGCTTACTGTGCTGTCGGCTCAAAATAACTCTGTCCTTCACCCTCCCTCCTCTTCCTCCATCCTGTGTGCAACGTGTTTCCACTGGAGGATTAGTCAGTGCGGATGGAGCCGACTGCCTAGAGACTTAAAGCGGTTTAGGGAGGCAGCGGCATTTGGAACGCGAGGGGAACCCCTCTTGGATCGACACATGAGGAGTTTCCATGTTGACCGGGGCTAGTTTTAAACTTAATCGCTTTTATGCAAAGATAAAAAGTTGAAAGGTACTACAGATAGTACCAAATGTGTCCGCAAAGAAAGAAGGCAGAACTATTATCGTTGCTGTAGTGTTGCTGCCGGCGCCATGTTCTGGAGATGCTATTTCATTGTGAAAGTGAAACTACTTTGTTTGTGCAGTGAAGTGTACTGTATGTGCATTTGAGCAGAGAAGGGTAGTGCTTGTTGTTTGTCGTTACTCCGATCACGAATGCAGACACGGTGTTATGTTTACGAGGCGCGATGTGTAAAAAGACAGTACTAAGTCATGATAACCAGTAATTATGTCCCCACTGGATGCAACAAATTCCTCATTTGTAATGGCTTTTATTGTTTTTATGGCATAGCCCCGGGACACAGCATCACATTATGTTCGTGTGCATTAAGGGCGTAAAATTTCTTTGTAAGTTTTCAGCCAATCACAGTGCACTGGATAGCTGGCCAATCAGAGCACACCACACTTTTTTAGAATGATAAACTTTGTACAAACCGACCTGTTGTGGGAAGGTGGTGTTTAGAATAGAAACAATAATGTAATAACAAGCATGTTTTTTTATTTTTTTACTTAAACCGCATTACACCAAATACACAAAATACTGTCCTTTTTAGCAACAACACATGACCCCTTTAACAGGTTGACCTGCTGTCTACCTGTTAATTACTTTGACCTAAAAATAAAAATGTTGTCATCATTTACTCACTCTATTGTCATTTGAAACCTGTTTTTACTTAACATGAGAAATGTTTTAATTGTTTTGACAACAGTTCTTTGAACAATGATTGCACATAACTTGTAAACCGTTATTTATAACTGTGAACTATAATTTAATCCTTATTTCTCACCATCTTTCCCCTTTTCTTCCCCACACAGAGATCATTCATCAGTTCATCCTGGAGCAGCAGAAGGGGAATCGGGTACCGCTCTGTATCAACCCCCAATCAGCTGCCTTCAAAAGCTTTATCAGGTGAAGCCCCCGTCCGCTTCAGTTCTTCTTCTTTCTCATGATCAAGTGTCCAGCCTATATTTTACTCTTAAAAAAAAAAATCACTTACTTACAAATTGTAGTCCATTACTGATTCCAAATTGCATGATAAAAATCATAATTAGTAACATAATCATTTACATTACTCATTTTGAGTAGTGTAATCAGATTACTTTTTGACATAACTATCACATCAGTTTAAATACTATAAAGTTGTAACATACTGATATAAAAATACACAGAGATTATATTCCATTTACTGTAGTTAACAAATAAATATAAATGTATTTATTTAATGAAAAAGGTTTAGATGACAAAAAAACAAGGTTTGGGAATGCTGGATTGCATGTAAATATGACATAACAACAATTTGTGTATCTTAATTTGTTTGAAAGACACAAACCTCCCAGTGACACAGTAACACAAGGTTAAATAACCTACTGAGAGATAATTCTAATAAAAATTCAGTAGCTGATGCAGTGTTGAAACACTTCTTAAACCTGTAATAATAGTCAAATACTGTGTAGAGCACTAATGACCGTTTGTCTGAACGTCCACAGAACTGAAAAAGTTTGAGTATGCACAGTATATGAGGTTGGCTAGAAAGGAACATTTAAAAGAGAAAGTGTTAAGAGAAAAGTGTGCTGTTGTATAAATAAAATGTAATCATGTAATCAATTTAAAAAAAAAAAAACAGTAAACTGATTAAGAGTATTTTAAGATGCAATTTAATTTGATTACAAGTACATAAATAAATAATTCAGATTACTTGTAAGCAGTTACTACCCTGCTCTACATAAAACTATTGCAACTTTTGTTGTCCTGACAAATCTGGGTCCTTTTCAGCTTATTTGTCGGTGTCTCAACACTAGATGGAGACATCTCCTTAAGCTTAAAGCAAAACATAACAATCTTTCTCTTCTTTCTGTCCACAGCTCAACAGTAGCTCAGCCCTCTGAGATGCCTCCATCTCCTCTGGTTTGGGAGTAGCTGAGGACAGCGGAGAAGATGGCATGATAAACAGTGGTGGTGGACGTCCCTCCGGCGGCCCGTCCCGCGTCCACCCCTCGCCCCCCTCTGGACTACTGACCCCCAGGCATCCCCAAACCTGCGTAGCATTTCACTGGAGTCTAGGACTAGCCATGTCGCTGATATGTGTGTGTGTGTGTGTGTGTACTGTAATACTTACTAAATGGAGTTTTATAGAAGCAACCACTGCTGATGAGTTCAAGCGGGACACGGGACGGGTGGGCATGGTCACGGGGGGTCCGTTCGTACATACCCACTGCTCTGTAGTAGTATGCTAAAGGTTCGTGAAGGGTACGAACCTGTACTTTCGGCAGACGAAGTCGACCCCTGTGGACTTGAATGTATTTTTGAACAGCAGGGCGGCGGAGTCTGTGCAGTATCCCTGAAGGAAAACTCATCACGACTACGTGTGCGAGTAATCCTGCTTTATTTATTCATGGAAACAGGAAGTGCAGTGCTTCATGTAATATGGAAAGAAGGCAAGTTCCTCTGAATCTGTCTTTCGCTCGCGCTAGAACCAGGGCGAATATAAATGCTGTCCTCATTAGTAGCCTATTCAATAGGCCCATCCATATAAATTTGTGAATTTAAGTGACAGCCATTGTGAAAGGTGTGGTCACATTAACCGTAATTAAATGTGCATTTTGAAAAATGATGCAGAAGTAGTTGGTCATGTAAATTTGTCGTGCCAACTGACAGAAAGCTGCCTCGTACATGACTAATATTTTGATGACCAAAAAATGGAAAAATCGGCAGCAAAACTGAAATATCGCTAGTGTGACCGCATCTTACGACCTGTGACCACTCATTCGGCTAGAGTGAGCTGCTCATTGCATTTCAATGGCGGTGTGATTTTTACGACTTTCTTCCATTTTTGCTGTCGTCTACACTCTTCCTTTCTTCTCTATCGATCTACCTTTTTCGTATCTCGCTTTCCGTCTCATAGTCAACTCTTCAAATCAGTATTCCTTAGCGCAGCACTCGGCAGAGATACTGATTCGTAGGCTCCTCTTAGTACTCCTGAATGTGGATGTGTTGTCAGTATTTAGTACTTCGGATCGTTGACTGAATGGCACAATGACTCGAAAGGATCCAAAGCATGCAAGATTGGCCTGAGGGGAAAACGCTCATACCGAAAGGGTTTTTTTGAAGAAAAATCCGGAAATCTCGCAGGTGCTTGTCTCCTACCGAGACCGAAAACCCAACTAGCATGTAGCGAAACGATAGGAGTTTTATGTTTTCAGATGACCTTTTAACCCTGCTCTCCCTGATAGAGCATGTCAAATAGCATGCAAACCAAATTAAAGGCTTAAAACAAAAATAAATAATGGGTTGGACTGTTGGTCAACCAAACCATTCCATAACTGCAATGGTATATTACCAAACTTTGTCTATGAAGACAAGTGATGAACGCCATTGCGAGTGCATGTATGGACCCCGTGCATGCTTCTAACTGACTGGGGCATCACATTAAGTGATCCTGTAGATGTCAGTTTAGTGTCGTCTACTTTGACCCCCCTCAAAAACCCTTTTTCATGGAGATGATGGATCTGAAAAGGGTGCCTGGGAAATGGTGTATATTGTGGGTCTGGAAAGAAATTGGGAGTAGTTTTCACTCACTGTACCATGCTTAAACTTCCCATAATGCTTTCTGCACTCTTTCAGACTAAAAGAAAACAAATGGAAAATATTTAATATATTTTTAGAGAATTATTTTTATTTCTTCCTCAATGTGCTATGGCATGCTTTCCCACGATCCACTGAGTATGGTATGTAAATATGTGAGTAGCAGGTAGATTTCAATAGAAACGAAAAACCAAAAAAGAAAAAAAAAAATCTGTATAAAAAAATCGCCAAACAATGACAACAAAAAAAGTAATACTGCTGTATAGAAGTTAAATTAGCCTGCACATTTTTTAGGGCTGTGAAATTTGATTTTATTTTTGAGACTTGCATATAAATGTACATATTTTTTTCTCTCTCTCTCTCTTTTCTTCTTCTTTTTATTTTCCCCTGCACTAGAAAGTGTAGACAAAGAAATAATCCAAATCAGTATAAGTACAAAAACAAACAAAAAACACATAACCAATTATGTTAATTGTGTCTTGTGTGCTGCAGAGCTGTGGATATGAGTATTGAAGTAGAGCCCTTTTATTATTATTATCATTATTATTATTATTAATTATTACTATTAATTATTATGATTAATTTCCTTTAAAGAAACACTGAACTGTTTGTGTATATGTATATAATGGATTCACATTGTTGGTCTCTACCTCTCGAGCTCAATGACTTGGTTGTTTACCTCCACGCTTTTATTTTTATGAGGAGATTTAAAACTTGAATGTCCCTTCCGACTTTTATATTCCTATCAAACTGTATAAAGAAATCAAAGTCATTAAAATTGCGAATTGGTTGGAGGTGGTTCCCATCATCATATCCTTGTGCAAAGTACCATGTTCTCACCCCATTGTTCTCTGACTGTTAGATCACACAGCATACCCACGATGATTAACATGGTATCCTGGTAACATGGTAAACGTACAAAATATGCGGCAATGCTAGGGCGTAAGAAGCGGGCGTACCTAAGATAACATGCAGATTCAAACAGAGCCTGTGCGAAGATACTAACACGCAAGCTCGACCGGGCCAAACGAGGAAGGTACTGCACTTGCTGTCAAGTTTTTATAAGGAAGTTTGAAGTTTATACTCAGAGTAAATGGTATTTGAATACATTTTACGACATATATGACTATAATGTAAAATTGGCATTCGATGCCCTGAAAGCAGAGGAGGTGATTCTTAGGGACCGGAAGGACTCTGTGGATATGTTCTGTGTTTTGAAAAATCACCGGTCTCTTTTCGGAGTGTAGATTTGAAGTACAGTGGTGAAGCTCATTAAATGTTGACATTTAAAAAGTGTGTTGCTTCTGTCCTTATTTTACATACAAATATGTGGTGTTTAATGCATTTGAAATAATTCATTGGAAACAATAAATTGAGTAACATACTTTAAACTAAATATGCCAGTGCGGTAAGAATGGGAATAGAAAGTTATACTTAAAGTTAGCTATTAATCAGTGAGAGGCAGGCTGTAGAAGAAGGTGCCAGGTTCATTTTGAGAATAACCATCATTTGAAAGTGCCGTACAAATCTTTTGGAGTAAAGCAAACCAATTTATCGTGGTGATATGTTTGTGGTGTTGTTATCCTTCGATAAATGATTCCTAGAAGATGATGGCAGGAGGATGAAATTCAGGGCAGAGGAAAAAATACAGTAATTTAGTGGTTCTCAACCAGGCAGCCTCAAGATAATTTAAATAGACTGGGAATAAACACATAAAATGAAGATATAAATTATTATGAGATTTTAGAGAACTGAGGTAGCATACACTGTATATTTGCTGTAGTTATGCAGCTGTTTGCCAGTAACTTACTGTAGATTAAAATGTATGTTATTTACTGGCAACAGATTGTTCAAAGTTAAATGATCATTAAACATTAACAAGTCTTTGTCTTTACAGAATAAAACTATAAAATAACAACCTACTGCAAAGCATTCTGGGAACCAGAAACCTTCATCAACCTTTTTCTGTTTTTTTCCTTCAGATTTTGGTTCCCAGAATGCTTTGCATGAGGCTGTTATTTTAGTTTTATTCTGTAAAGATAAAGACTTGTTAATGTTTAATGTTCAATAAACTTTGAACAAACTGTTGCCAGTAAATAACATAAATTTAAATCTACAGTAAGTTACTGGCAAACGGCTGCCAGTAATACTGTAATTTCTACAGCAAATTTTTTACAGTGTAGTGTATATCTATATATATATATATATTCCACTGTTAACTATATTCCAAATGTTAACTATACTGCAGGCTATATTTATATACCTTTGTGCTGTTATGCAAGCTTTTGGCAGTACTCTGTCTAAAAACCTTGTTTCTGTTTTTCTGTTTCTCATAACAGTTTATTACATTAGTACTTTGACCTGTATAATAATTAATCTACACGTCACGAGCTTCATACCTACACAATTTTGCTTTCAGTGGGTTACTTTCCAGTTTAGAAAGGATCTGAACTAACAGATGAAGTAACGATTATTCCATTTATTGTCAAGATCAGCTCGACTGTCTTCTAAGCGAGAGAGAAACACCGGCGGAACTAATTTTCAATGTGCGGCATCAGTGGGTAGGTTTAGCAAGAAATTATGTGTGTGTGTGCACTATTTTTAAAACAGCAGCATAGCGTCAGTGGTCCTTGGTTTTCAACCGGGAAAGGTAGACCAGTGACGCGAATGACGCATTTTTCATCATCATCTTGATCGTCGTGCGTTTAGACAGCATCGCTATGTTGCGCGAGCCTTATTCTGATATGCCGAAGACATTTGAATAATGCATAATAATGCGTGCTGGATATGCGATACACGCGTTCCCGAAAAGACTGTTTTGGTATTTGGGAACTGATATGGGGATTCACTGGTCATCATGTTCTGCGCGTCTGCGAGGAGATTCTGCAGGGCTGAAAATCCATGATGCAATCCAAACAGATTTCATATTTTCACGTTTTACCTAGCTTTTTGTCGTTGTCATCATAATTTCAGAGCATTGTGACCCGATGAATTTTATTCAGTGAAAGATGTTTCATCATGGTGATAAAGAAGGCAAGAAATCTGCGTTTGGACATCCTGTCTACGGCCAGATTGTTCTCTCGATTATCCTCCTCCTCCTCCTCCCTTCTTTTTTGGTCACCGCCTTCCCGGTTAACACAGTAGGTAAGAGATCTCATAAAAACGGCAATTATATAATTTATACAAATATGTGGAATATGCGGGGCTTAATTGTTTTGTGGCTGCACGCTGAAATTTGCTGAAGAACCTCATCATCTTCAGTAAAGGTCCTGTTCTAATAGTTCCTCCGTGAAATGACGGTGCTGCTTTACAGCTGCATGTTGTATATAGAATAACCTTTGATCATGACTAAGCAGGGCATTCAAAACAAGCAAGAACCATACTCATAAAATTCCAGACATCATCTAGGCCCTAAACACCTCCGGGCTATAACAATATTTTATGAAGGTGGCACTATATGTAACACTGAGTAAAGCAACATCTCAGCAGAAAAGTGTTTTGATGTAGAATGAAAATGCTATATTGAGTGTGATGTTGTAACACCAGCTGAGTTGTAACAGTTTCACCCAACAGAAATGGGCTACGGGTGACATCACTATCATGCGCTCATCACCCTCCTGAGGTGATAGTAGTTGCAAGATAGAATGTAAAAATAGAAAGAATAACAATAAAACATTTTGAACAAAAGAAAAAAAGATATATTTGGTTAAGTTACTGAACTTGTATAATCTGCATAAGCAGGATTGCTATTACAGGCAGGAATAAATAATAATAATAATAATTATATTTTAAAGTGTTACTCCACCCCAACATATTGGGGTGTCGTTTATTCGTGGTCAGAACACAAATTAAGATATTTTGGATGAAAACCGCTTGTGTCTGTCCCATAGTCTGCCAAGTAGCCTATTGAAAACTTACAAGGCCCCCCAAAAAAGTATGAAAGCATTCATCAGAACAGTAGTTGGTTCAATCAGTGGTCCCATCTGAATTTTACCAAGAATAAAGTTATTTTTTTACTTTCTTTGCATATAAAAAGTATTCTCATAGCGTCATAATATTACGCTTGAACCACTGATGGCAGATGGAGCATTCAGACGATGTCTTTCATACTTTTCTGCACCTTGTGACAGTCACAAGCCTCCTTGTTTTCGTCCAAAATATCTTTCTTATGTTCCGAAAATGAACGAAGCTTTTGCAAGTTTTGAGCGACATGGGAATAAGTGATTAACGACAAAATGCAGTAGCTTTGTTTGCATTTCTGCCTATGTTTTCTAAAATCACTTTTGTACATTTTATTTAATGCAGTCAACAAAATGCGATGTCTGTTTAAATTAGTTTTAATTATGGACGAACTACAGATACCTGTTCAAACACTGATATTGGCACAACCATAAAATGTATGATTTTGCTCTTCGCACTTTCAGTGGAGCAGTTCTGCAAGGATCCTGGTGTTCCTGAGCATGGAATCAGAACTCCAAGCAGCGGCGTGTTCTTTGAAAACTCAGTGGCCAGGTTCTCTTGTGTGGATGGTTATAGTTTAAAGGGGCCAGCCAAGATTATCTGCACGCGCTTCCATAATGGATCGGTAGGCTGGAAACCAAGCCTTAAACCAGTGTGCCTTTCAGAAGGTGAGCCTACTAGGTCTTAACCTTTTAGCTATTAGCGTCCTAGTATTAAATTCCACTATAAATCTTTTTAGCAGGCTCCTCCCCACAGTAGACGATGTCAAGCGTCATTTTACCAAATTTACTACAATATTTCATCATCAAAATGTTATCTAATCTTGATGAAATGTATATTTTTGAAAAGGTCTGAGTCTGAAGGTTCCTTATTTGGTGCTTATTAGAAATTTATAAATTAGTGACAAAAGACTGCAAAATTGCTATTGCTATAAAGCCTGACTTTTTTTGCTATAACCTCAGTTTTTGTAATGTCAACTTCAAATTTGGTAGATAACTTATTGGTAACACTTTAGAATAGGTAACATTTATTTACTATTAACTACGACTTTTTCCTCAATAAATTCCTCGGTTGCTGCTTCGGCAATAATCTGTTGAGTGTCTTCTTTAAAAGGAGATTACGTTTAGGTCCTCGTTCCAAACCATTTATGAACCGTTTAAGTTTGAATCCATTTTAACTTGTTTAAATAATCGTATGACTGTGTCGCAGCATTTTTCATGTAGCTCCTCTATCTTTCAAAGACTGTCTTCCTCCATTCATCGAGGATGCTGATGTCACAAATAAGACGTACCGGCCTGGTGACAGCCTTATTATTAGCTGTCATGAGGGATTTCAGATCCGATACCCTGACACAGAAACTATGGAAGCAGTCTGCCAGGCAGATGGGACATGGGATAATCAGCCAACCTGTCAAGGTTTGACGCAAGCCATTTTTCGCCAATTATTCAAAACAAATCCGCTCTGTTACTGACTCTGATTCAATAAACACCACACTCTTGAAGATAGTTTACATGTGGAAAGGGTTTGATGCACTGTCCTCTGTCTCCACAGGCTGCCTCCGGCCGCTGATACCTCCACACAGTTACATGAACATCTCAGAAACAGAGTTCTCTGTGCCTGTTGGGACCGTGGTCCACTACCAGTGTTTTCCTGGTTACAAGTTGGAGGGACCTGAACTTCTGGAATGCATGTATAACCTCATCTGGTCAAACACGCCACCCCGGTGCCTTGATGTTGAGGGTGAATACAAGTATAATTTAGCGCCTTTAAGTTACCCGTTCAAAAGAAGTCATCATTTTGTAATTTAATCATGACAACTCTTGGAAGATTAACTCATTTAACTCTCTGGAAATCATCAGTTATATTAACAACCTGAATAAGATTATCTGTAACTCTCCACTTTAGACATTCTACAAACAGTAAGTAACTTTGCAACTGCATGTCAACTAGCAGTCATTAGAGTATTAGTCTCGCGTAGCCAGACCTTCAGTCTGATGGCTGAAGGTCTGAAATTCATAGCTGCTTACTTTGGTCAATGCCCGCCCAATCACAGTTCGTGTGAACTGATTTTTTTAACACCCACATGCAATTCTGGAGAACCGAACACAATTCACAAGTTCACGCTTTCTCATTAGCGAATAAAGCAAATTTGGCGTGCTGTCCAGGAAGCAAGCCGGGAGAAATTGTCAGACTCCGAACCCAAGCGGCTTGAACCCTAAGTGTCCGGCTCGATCTCCGCATGCCCCCCAGAGGAAGACGTGGAGCTAGGAGGAGAAGGGGAGGTGGAGAGGTGCATGAAAGTGAGATGTGAAGGAAAGGGAAACTGGTTTATTTATAGTGGAAAGGAGGGATATGATTGGCGATCATAAACGAGGTAATTGATTAGGTGATGCAGTGCCAGCCTGATTAATTCGTCCAGCGATCCTCCTGAAACTATGTTATTATCAAAACATTCACTATTGAATCGGCCAGCTGCGATGTCAGCATCCGTTGTTTCATGTTTGCCAACGCGGCTGATCCCCTTCTCGGTTAGATACTTCACTTGATCTTCCATAATAGATCTCTTAAAGAGTCTATGCAGTGAACCTCACATACTTTTGAGAATCCAAAGTTTAACTGATCTTAATAAATGCTTATTGTCACTCATGTAAACACAACAGTTTTTTTTCCCACTATCACACGTCTGCGCTTTGTTTCCCAGCGGACCAAAAATAAATGCGACACTCGCGTCCCCCGGAAATCCGATAAAGTTCAACCAATCATTTAATGACTTCGACATTCCTGAAGGGTTTCCAGTTAAGTGTACCATATGCATCAGACGTTTAGCCAACGTTCCGGAGGGGTGACGTCTGAGGCTGAGACTATAAGAGTATTAACTTCTAACACCTTATTTTGATGCAGTGGCGGTTTTAGGCATGGGCGAACGGGGCCGCCAAGGACACTTTTGACACTTTGGAGGCAGGGATCATATGTCAGATCACTCCACTCTTGTGATTAGTCATTTTCAACACATACCACTTGTCATGACTTTAAGAATAGTGTGTGTGGGGGTGTTTTGTTAATTAATAATTAGTCATGTATGAACAACAATGCAACACCAGTACATATTTGCAGTACAAAATTAGGTTTAAAACATGAAACATAATGAATATCACTTTAATAATTGAGAATCAATTTAGAATACTATAAATCCATTTGTGACATTATTTCTTCATATCACACATTTAAGCCAATCTTTTAAAAAACATAACAGCATACACTATCCGCCTTCACAATGTCAAACATCAATAAATTATTGCTACATAATGTTCATATCTGACAATTACATATGGATAATAAAATCATTATTTTTTGGCAGCGGCTATTTACACCAAGTGCACATAGCATTTTCCGATATTTATACCACTTATTGCAATTGACAATTATCTTCACATTAGTACTGAAGTGCATTATAAAACAGAACTCAACCTTTTAAGTGTAAATGTTCATTTTAATTCAGATTATTAAATGCATGGCATTATTGACACCTTTACTGGGAAAATAAAGCCCTACTTTATTTACAACTTTTTGATTACTTCTTTCATTTTTATTCAAAATAAATGCTTTTCTGATGTTATTTGAAATTTTAAAAGGGAGGGGGGGCGCTAAGAGGGGGTCTCTACCCAGAGACTAATTCAATGTAGAACCGCCACTGTTTTGATGGATCCACAACATACTATGAGAAAAGTATGTCAGCTTATTTTACTAACCCTAACCTACCTTGTCACACTAAGCTGCAAATTAATGACAATTAGTTGACACGTAGATACAAAGTTACTTCTAGTTCGTAGAATGTCTAAAGTTGCCTATCAAAAGTGTAACCATATTATTTTTTACATTTTTATTGCTATAATCTTTTAGAACTGAAAACTACTTGTAGCTTATGGTTTATAGTTTATAGACTTTAGTTTTCACTTTAAAGTAAAAGCTCATAATCTTTAAGTAAATATTTGAAATGTACTCACATAGTCAACAATAATGTAAACAGAATATTAAGTAATTATGTCATTTAGAAATGTGTAAACAAATAGAGGGACAAATATTCAGATGTGGCTTGAAACTCAGGAAGAGGAAATGAGCCATCTGATTAAGATGTCTTTTCTGTGTCTCTGATGTTTTACAGCATGCTCTTTACCCCCAATGATCGAACATGGAGATTACGTGTGCCACCCACAGCCATGTGACCGCTACATTCATGGGACGGTCGTAGAATACTACTGTTATCCTGGCTACTCTTTAGCGAATGACTACAAGTACATCACCTGCCAATACGGACAATGGTTTCCACAAATGCAGTTTTACTGCATCAAAGACGGTAAATTTCCCTGCGTTCATTTGTTAGTTTTGAAAAAGGTACCCCAGTTAAATATGCATATACTATTTAATTTTATATATAATATGTATTAATTAATGATATTTTCTGCTATCACATAATGAACCTATAAATATTGACCTATTTACTGACCTTATTTATTTTTTGCACACTCACTGCGTGTCTCTCTCTCCCTCTCCCTCTCTATACACAAACACACACCATTAAATAGATGTTTGTAACATTATTATAATATATTATTATTTGTATCACAGAAATATATTACATTACATAAATTCAAATAAAAAATAGTTGCTTGATTTTCTAATAATACTTCACATTACTGTTTTCACTTTTTTGATTAAACACATGTAGCCTTGTGAAGCTTAAGAGGCTTTCAAAAACGCTGATAGGCCTAAATCTCCAAAAACATATCATTTATCTGATTCCTTCGTGTTAAAACACCTACAATTTATATTTCCGATCTGAAACAGAATGTTAAACTACAAGTTAACAAACAGAGCTTTATTCCCATAGATACAACCTGGCCTGGTTTTCAAGACTCTCTACTAACCACGTGGAAAGTAGTGGCGTGTACGGCCACCAGTGTGCTGCTAGCTCTGCTCATGGTGATCACAGGCAAAATGTTCCACTTCAAATGCAAATCCCAGCAAAGTCCAAGGTACAGCCGACACTAGAATCATACAGTGTAGTCTGATCTACCCTTACCTAACACATTAAAAGGTTGCTCCAGCCCAAAAGTAACATTTTGTCATTAATCACTTACCCCCATGTTGTTCCAAGCCCATAAATGCTCTAAACATCCAAAATTTTATCCAAAATATATTAATTTGTGTTCAGAAGACAAACAAAGCATTTATGGATTTGGAATAACATGGGGGTAAGTGATTACTAACACAATTTTCACACCTTTTAAAACATATTTCCTTCTCTTTCAGTGAAGAGCAAGATGAAAGCCGAGATCCTAACATCTTGGTTGTAGATGGTGTTGCTGTGCCACTTCCCTCTTATGAAGAGGCTGTTAGTGGTACCTACTGTCAGCCCCCAAACGATCTGCCCCCTGCTGGTCTGGGGAGCTCACAGCATTCAGAAGAACAAAACCCACCTTCATATCCCGGGCACACAGGGAGTCAATACAGTGTGCCGTTGGACACTGGTGAGGCTGAGACTTGTGATAGCATCTCGGACACATCAGAATGTCTTCAAGGCATACATCCATCTTCTTCCCATGCTGGTGGGCTCAATAACATGTCTGAGAAAACCAATGCCATCACCTCTATGGAGGAGACCGCCTCCACAAGCCCCAGCATAGACATTGCAGATGGTAAGGCTGTAGGCTGCTGCCACCTAGTGGTTCGAACACACACTGTTTTACTATATTATTTGTAGCATGTTTGAATTCACTTTGAGACACTTACCGATGTATTGCTATGCACTTTCCAGAAATTCCTCTCGTGGAGGATGGTGAAGCGGACTGCTGATTGTTACCTTTAACTGAAAATGGGACACCTGATATTGTTTCACTCCACTGTTGGTTATTTCTTTGCTCATTTTTGATTTTGTTGAACAACATGCCGCAGGCCAAATTACTGCTCATAAGCAATTATTGCACACTTATATTTAATGAAGAGCACACCAGGGAAGGATAGGCAATAAAAATAATAATCAAAAACTAAATAAATTCCCATTTCCTGCTCATGAAGCAACTATGCATAGACCATTGCATATTGTTCATTTAACTTCCCCACAATGCATAGCATCTAAGTATCAGAAATTATTTTTCTTGTGACGTTTACTTGGCAACCGCGCTGCGTTCTGGCCAGCTTTCAAATGGTATGGACTGTAACAATGATGAATATTTCTTAAATAAATAAAATGTTAACTTCACATTTGAGTTTAATTTGATTTAAGCTCAGTGCATTCTTCCAGGGGCTTGTTTCATAAAACAAGTTTAACAAATAAGCCAGGCTTATTTCAGTTAATCTGACTTATTCTGAACCAAATCAATTGACAATAAATCAGACTAACTAAAATAAACCTGGATTATTTGGTAAATGTGCCAAAGGTGTTAGGTGCGTGGCATACATTATATGGCAAGCTGACAACATAGCCTGCAAAGTTGGACTACATTGGTTAATAACAAGCACATAAGCTAATTTACTTTTTGACAGACCACTAACTGAGAATAAACACTGCTAACATGGGCACATAGAAGTAGCATTGACATTTAAATGTTTTAGAGGCAGATGAAACACAGAATGAGACGTCTCTTTAGGTGCAGCAGCACATTGCACTCTCTTCAGTTCTTGTGGCTGGATTGCTGCATTGATGGATTATATGAGGAATGCCATAAACTGAAAGCTAACTTTCAATTGTCGTTCAACAGATGATTTACGCATTTGTGAGATACAGACATTCTTAGAAAGACATTAGCTTACACGTTAAAATGGAAAGTTAGTCAACTGAGCAAAAAAGAATTTGGATAGCTAGGATCTGTTAAAAAACTATATCTTTCTAATTTTAAA
>JAUMHP010000068.1:11954518-11966589 GCA_032361065.1 Enteromius trimaculatus
GATAGATAGATAGATAGATAGATAGATAGATAGATAGATAGATAGATAGATAGATAGATAGATAGATAGATACATGTAGATAGATAGATAGATAGATAGATAGATAGATAGATAGATAGATAGATAGATAGATAGATAGATAGATAGATGTCTTTTCAGCAAACATACATTCGTGATACATTATAATTTATCATTTATACAGGTCGTGTGCATGGAGGACTACAACTTCAGTGAGCTTGAGAAGGAAAGCCTCCTAATTGTTGTCACCAGCACCTTTGGCAATGGAGACTGTCCAGGAAATGGAGAGGTGTGACCTTATAGTAATGCTAGTAATGAAGGCCTATAATCATAAAACATAACTAATTACAATGAGTCGAAATGAAAAGGTCTTTAGAAAGAAAAAATCCCCTGCAGTGATTATTTGTGCAGCAACCACAATAACTAGAATGTGATTCTTGTTCGCTGACATGATTTTTCTTCTTCTCTCAGAGTTTCAAGAAGCAGCTTCTCAGCCTGGAAAACCTCAGAAACAAAGTCAGGTCAGTGTTTTAAATCCCTTACATTTATTTTCCTTCTACTCCTGGATAAGAGCATATTGTTTAAAATGTTTCCTCTTCCATTCAGGTACTGTGTGTTTGGTCTGGGCTCTCGAATGTACCCACACTTCTGTTCGTTCGCCCATGCAGTGGATGCTAGGTTTGCAGCGCTGGGAGCGATCCGTGTGTCCGCCACAGGAGAAGGAGATGAGCTGAATGGACAGGAGGAAGCTTTCTTAGCTTGGGCTTGCACTGCCTTTAAGGTCTCAGTTATAAAATAAAAACTGAGCATCCATTGTTTTCAGTACTTTATACTGGTAAACAATAAAATAATAAGATTCCTTTCTTTATGTATAGGATGCATGCAAGGAGTTTAATATTCAAAGTCAGCTTCCAGGAAAAGAAGTTCTGGCAGATTCCTGGGATCCACAGAGGCACAGAGTTCAGAATGACAGCTGTACACTTGACCGAATCACAGGTACTCATGTTTTAAAATGATTAATGATAGTCAAAACTTAAAAAAAAATGCTTTTCCTTTTTAAAAACATTTTACGCAACAAAATATGAATTGCATAGAAATATGGAACTGCTTTGAAATTTGACATAGATATACAGTATGTAGTTTAGCAATTAATCATTATAATAAGTATTTCACAATCAGAATTGAGAATTCAAAAACCATGCCATTGGCAGATTTCTTTGCAAGATTTCTGCAGTGATCATTATTATCTGGTTTGGTTTTACAGCTCTGTCAGCTCTCCATTCTAAAGCTGTGGTTCCCATGAAACTAAAGAGAAGGCAGAATCTACAGAGCCCAAAGTCAAGGTTTACTTTCAAATGCATCTATGTTTTTTATTAATAAAAATAGTAATAATAATAATATTGTCTTACGTTTTTCACAAACAGGTACCTTGTTATGTTGTCTGTTTTATCTTATTTTTTAAGAACACAGCATTTATTAAATTTTCTTTATGTGTTTTCAGTCGTGCTACAATATTGGTGGAGTTAGAGATGGATGGGAACACAGAGACCTTAAACCTTGTCCCTGGAGATCACGTAGGGATTTTCCCAGGGAACTCATCTGAATTAGTAGCTGGCATCTTGAAGCATCTGCCCAATGCCCCTCCCATCAATCAGAGCCTACACTTGGAATTCCTCAGTACCTACCCTGGTACTGAACCATCTTAACTAATTACATAATGGAAGTCTTACACATAATAACATAATGATACCTAATAAGATTGTCCTGCAGATGGTGAAAGATGGCAGAGAAATGAACGCATACCACCATGTCCTCTTGCCCAAGCACTTACCTACTATCTGGATGTCACCACCCCGCCCTCACAAAGTCTCCTCCGCAAACTCTCAAAGATGGCAAAGCAGGAAGAGCACAGACAGCGCCTGCTCGCATTAGCAACAGTAGGTCATTTTGTTCCAAAAATGTTTTTATTGGAACACAAATGTTCCAGAACTCTTGATGAGACTTGAATTCTAACAAAGAATATTTGTTCTTTTTATAATTTTAATATATATATTTTAAATCTTGTAAAAGGTGTGTTTTTTAAATTATTTTCACAGAACCCACTCATTACAGTAATTTGTTCAAGAATCTAAAGTACTTCGGTCGCTGTGTGTTTGATTTACTAAAAGGACCAACTCAGTCGAATCCTTTTTTCTGGAAACTAGACTAGACTGGTTTCTCTGTCGTGAGCTCATTATAAAAAAGAACCGCTTTATTACATTCAATCAGCCGGAAATCAGACTACACTGCTGACTCATTTTAAAGACCCAGCTCATGAGGGTAATTTTATTTTTTTAAACGGAACCAATTTGATTTGGCAATTTTGTAAGGCAAGTCTATATAAAGTATTTGTTTGAATTAGTAATTCATTGAAAAATCCAAAGCAGTGAGCGGGCTAAAAGTCCATTCTTTCATAAAAAGTCCCATTATATTGAAAGTGACAATTTACATAATGGTTTATGAACGCTTATGAAGAAATTCATTCTGCTTATTTTTCATCAAAAAGGTCCACTGTGTGGAAATGGGTTGTTTTCACTCTGTGTATTGGTTAAATACGTTGTCCCTCCACCACAGGATTTCCAAGTCTACACAACATGGAAGGAGTTCCACAAACCTACTTTCCTTGAGGTTCTAGAGGAGTTTTCCTCTCTGGAACTTTCTGCTCCCTTTCTTCTCAGCCAGCTACCTCTGCTGAAGCCACGTCTCTACTCCATCAGCTCCTCCCCAGACCTCCACTCTCAAGAGCTCCACCTCACTGTGGCCGTGGTCAGCTATTACACACAGGGTACAGGAAACCTGTGCTTAAAACCGTATTAGTTGATACAGTTGAACTCTTTACCAGACGTAAAACCTCTTGAATCACTGAAGAAATCAATCTGTTGTTAACATATGTTCTGCTCTCTTTAGAAGGAAGCAAAAGGCATTTCGGTCTATGTAGTACCTGGCTCAATACCATCAAAGAAGGAGACTTGGTGCCATGTTTCGTTCATAGGTACCCTTCATATTACATTTCTAAGATGTAAAAGATATTTTTTTCTTGTGCCATTTCAACTTGTTCCATTTATGCAACAATTCCAGCTCTGATGGATTCCATCTTCCATCCGACCCTAGTGCTCCCTGTATTCTTGTGGGAGTTGGGAGCGGTATTGCACCCTTCCGTAGCTTTTGGCAACAGCAATTTCATGACTTGAAGAAAACTGGTATTGAATTTTATCTCATACAAAGTGGTTTCAAACAGTCCATTGAATTATTTCGCCTCAAGTTTCTGAACCTCAAGTTGTGTTATTTCTTCAAGGTCTGAAAAGGAATCCAATAACGCTTGTGTTCGGGTGTCGAGGATCAGATACTGATCATCTTTACAAAGAGGAGACTCTGGACATGAGAGATAATGGCACCCTAAGCAGTATCACAACAGCTTATTCTAGGCAAACTGGACAACCCAAGGTAAACACACTTGAAACTGTAACTGTACTAATATCTAGAAATGTCTAATATCTCTAAATATCTAGTAATATTGATAGTCTAAGATTTATAATAATAATTATTCCTGCAGCTGTTATATTTTAGTCTATATATTTATTTAGTATTATTTAAAACGATCAATTAAAAATATTTTCTACTTAATATGTATTTATTATTTAATAATATCATATTTCATTATTTATTTTAGTTTTTTTCAAAAAACTCAAATAGGTGCTTTGTTAAATCTTTTTGCTGATGTTTATAATAATAATAATAATAAAGATAATTATATTTAGAACTAAAAAAGGCAGTTAATACTCTTTGGGGGTCGTTGCTTAGTCTTTTTTTATCCACTCCAGGTTTATGTCCAAGATATATTGCGAGAACAACTGAATGACAAGGTCTTTGAGATTCTGCACCATAATCCAGGACATCTGTATATCTGTGGAGGTATGAAAATGGCCCAAGATGTGGCTGCCACCATCAAGGAAATCTTAGTCAGTCGACTAGGCATCACTCTTACTCAGGCTGAGGAATATCTGTCAAGGCTCAAGGTGAACCATCAAACTGTTGATACATTTTATAGCTACTTCAGGTAATAATGTCTTACAGCAATTATGTTCCTGCGAGAGCTCAGTTGACCTGAATGGTTTACAATCTGTAATAATATATGATCAATAATTTTACATGACTATGGTTTTTTATTCACAGAATGAAAAGCGGTACCATGAAGACATCTTTGGATCCTAGTGCTTGAGATCACCTGGACCACCTCAAGCTGTTCAATATCCAAACACACCAAAAAGAGGGAGAACTTTCAAATTTATGTTTTGATTTACATACAGCTTCCAAAATAACGCCAAAACATCTAATGCTAAACAAATATACAACATCAGCATATTACTCCACCCTGACTGTCAGTAACTTTTGGAATGTAGGCTACTGCTGTTGTGGCCAGTGATCACCAATTATGATTTTCTTCAATGTACAATAACACTCAAAAAGCAGAGTTCCAGATGTCAAAATAAAACTTTTATTAGACAAAGTAACAAAACCAAGATGACAGCTGCTGCATCTGAAAACTTTATCCCTCGGGTATTTATACCCATCTTTCTAACCATACACTGTAAACCATGTTTTTTTTTTTTATTGGCTATGTTTGTTGGGTTTACCTCACTTTCTTATTAGCCCACCTGACCAACTTTAACTGTTTGCTAACTTTCACTTCCCTGGCCATTTTGATGGAATTTGGGCATCTGTTCTACGGCCAATAAGGAGTTCACATGGGACAGACACCAAACTTGTTGATCTTTCATATTCTGGAAGTCACCCAAAATTCATAGGGTCATCTACTGTATGTTCTATGGAAACCACCAGTGCTGCCCAATAGATGGGCAATGTTCAGTAGGACATCCAGTATTGGAATAACTCAACATATTAATTAGTATATTGATGAAATGAACAGTATTATATTATTCCTCTGTTGAAGATGAATGCCTTTTTGTTTGTTTTTGGGAAGACTGACCTACACTTCTTTAGAGTAGTGCTTTTCAGTGCAGTTAGCAATTCTTTTGGAGCAATCTAGAGTTTACATGCTCAGTTGAACTGGGATCACCTCTATGGGCCTCAAAGGTCTTACTTGTACATGCCACTGATATGCTTATTTAACTTGTGACCTATAAACTGTAACATAATGCTTTTTTCTTGCCTTTGCTCAACTAAGATTCAGTCCCACATTTATAGTGTAGTTTCAGACTATATTTGTCATGCCATACTTTTTTTGTTTATTTGTTTATCCATAAATCTTTAACTTGATGTTCATGTTAAATATTGGGTTTTGTAATAAACAGACTTTATACTTTCAAAACCATTGTAGCTTTTATCCCCCCCTTCGCATTCATGTAGTTTGTCTTTAATGGGTATCCGTAGTAAAACCGGAAGTTGTGTATCCATGCTGCAGCAGAGAGCGTGTAACTGTCACTTTTCCCTTTTCTGCGATATTTATTTATATCTAGTTTAAATTGTATTATCATATAGACACATTATGGCTGGAAGTCGACTTGAGAAATTCGGGACTGTATTTACACGGTAAGCATTAGTGATAGCATATGCTTCTCGAGTTCATTTCAAGGTTAATGCCAAAAATATTAACGTTAAGTCTAAATCGTGCCTAAGAACAAGACATCGGTTTATTATAAAATATTTTGTGTAATATAAAAGTGTAGCGTGCAAGAACTTTTAGAATGCTTATTAAATCGGAAGTAATAACCAGAGATCTTTTGTAAAGTGTACAGTGGAGTTTTTATTATTGTGAGGCTGAATGTCATTTTGTTGTTGATGAAGGGTTCGTGATTTAATGCGCGGTGGAGTCATGAAGCACGAGGAAAGGCCCATCTGGTATGATGTGTATGCTGCGTTTCCTCCTAAGAGGGAACCCCTCTTTGTGAAACCTGTGGGACCACTGAAGAAACATGCAGCAGCGGATACTGTACCTGCAATCTTCTACAAAGAGGATGAAATACGAGCGTAAGCCTAAACAGAACTCTGATCTATCAGTCTTTACTAATTTATTGCTTTACCTATGACTATTGGTCTTAGTCACTCTGTGCCCTTGATTTGTACTTCATTAACTTTTTTTTTCTGGAAGAATATGCATTGAAGTAATCAAAAGTGCCCATACAGACTATTATATAATATTGCAAAAAATTAATGCTGTGCGTTTAAACGTTGAATTAATCAAAGAATCCTAAAAAAATGTTATGGTTTTCACCCAAAGGAAATGAGACATATCACTGTATCACACAAAAATCACAGTATTACTGTGATTAATAAATGCATTTTGATGCAGCCTTGATTAGCATAAAAGACTACATTAAATATATGAAACAAAAAAACCTACTAGGTTTTAGTGCTGTAAAATCTCTATGCCATTTTTCGGGTCACTGACCCTCCAATTAATATTGCATGAGCAGTGTACCTTTGCAGTAAATCCACATGACGTTTTTCCTGCAATTGTAGGAAGTTCTTTGAGGTGTATGGTAATGGACCAAGAGCTTTTGAGCTCCTTAAGCCCAACTTTGTATCACCATGTCAGAGGTAAGTCGTGATGGGAACTTATTTTTTTTTTTTTTACAGTGCTTTGCCTTTTTTTATTGAATTTTCTATGTGCCTTTTGATGTAGTTGTTTTATTACTGTAACTCTGCAGGTTTGTTATGAAGTATGCTGAATTAGAAAGCAGAGGGGATGTCGAACCTGAGCTCCTGTTTAAAGAGACTGCAAAAGCTCTGCTCGCAGAGGGCATTCATTTAAAAAAGAGAGGAGGACCTGTGGTAAGACGGAGAGCTAAATTATTCTTTAGTTTAGTCTACATGGTTTGATTTTGCACTTGTCCGTCATGTTTTTTATAACCAGCAGGTGGCACCGCAGCTTCATGACTCTTTGCTGAACATGAAGTTGACTGACATGTTGGCAGAGCAGCAAAGAGACACAGACACGGAGACAAATATTGAAGAGAAACAGCCAGAGGCAGAGACGGTGAACCCTGACAGACAGACATCGTCATAAATGTCCACTTCTCCTCTGTTAGGACCACATAAACTGCACCTGCCTCTAGCACATCAATGTGCTGGTCAGTCATGCATTTCGACACATTGGGGCACACTGGGACAGCTTGTGCAGTTATGAGGAATAGTGTCCACGTGTCTTTACCCATCCTGGTGTCAAATGAGTGATATAGCGAAGGCATGTCTGCATAGTCAAAATGCTTTGGACATGAGGTCTTTAAAGCGAAGCAGCTGGGGTTTAGTGAACGATTTTATAATACAGATCTAGCAAGTGTTTCATTTCTGTGAAAAGTGTGTAATGTCTTGTGTAATAAAATATGTGGACTGTTTAATGAAAGTGCTTTCAAGTCCATTAATGTCAGCAGTGGAAAAGCACCGGTGATGTAAATACTCAATAAAGTGTTAAATTTCCAATTTTCTGAGTCACACCATAAACGTCGGGTTCATATTGATATTAAACAGTGTGTTTTTTACACTGCATCCTTATTGCTTGTGCAGTCTTGCATTTAAATACATCCTCAACAGGATCTTAAAGAAACTTATTTGGGGAAGGTTTTATGTGTTTTCATTGTTTTTGTGATGTTTTAGCTATTTTATCAAAGGAATGGATAGCTTTCATTCAGAATAACCATCGACCTTAACTTCTGCAGAGGTAATGGTAGAATAAAATATTTTGATGTCATCTGCATTATTTACAATTGTTCACCCTCTTCACTAAATTAAAATACCCTACCAGCTTTCATTGCTTACTTGTGATATAATTAAACGTAGATAATATATATCACAAGTATGACTTTGTGAGGTTTTAAAAAGATCAAATCAGTTCTGCTGTCATGACCAAAACTGGAACATAGAAACAATGACCCAGAAATTATTGACCATCCTAGCATTCTGTAGCAGCTTAGACATGATTTATTTGTATTTTTTAAAGAACTGAATATCTACCATCTAATCTGTCAGAACTTAAATGTCTCGGGGCAGACATCATATCCAAGAAGATTGACAGCATTATTTTTTGTAAATGGCAAATCCATGGCTCTGTGGGACGGTGAAGGCACTGCTGAATTTGTTATCAACCATTTTAGTGTGGATGTTTAAATGTGTAAGCTTACCAGGAACAATGCGAGTTCAGGATGTGAATCATTTCTGCAGTCACAGTAAAAGCAGACATGACGCATCAAATGAACACACACTGGGTTGATTGTTAGAGTTTGTTTTTGTCTCTAAAGACGCTTTTCAAAGTGCAGAGTATATAAAAGAACCACTTAAGGACAAAAATTCCATTAGTGTGCAAACATTTTGTGTACATGATGAATAAACAAAACTGTTCTGTCTTTATACTGAATATTATTAATTTCCCGTTTCTAAATGTGAGATATATACATGATGACGACGTAACAGTTTTATAATATCTCCAGGTTCTGGTTGGGGTCATTCAACGCTGTCTAAGAGGCTTTACGTTAATAATTACGGGAGCAATAATTTGTGCGTGTTATTTTGTGGCTGGCTAGCTGCAAGGAGTTAAACAGCTCTTTACTGTTGACCGCTAGATGGCAGTAATGCGCTAACTAATGACTCAAGTGTGACATTCATCTGCTGCTCTGAGCACATGCTTTCCGTCATGCGTTTATAGGGCCTGACATGCTGCGAGAACATAGAGCTGTCAAAACGTGCATAACGCAAAACACATCTTGGATAACATTTTACTCACAAGTAATTCATTTTTGTTCGATGTTGCATTTCAGTTCGTGTCATTTTGTCAGCCTTAATGGCATTTATATGTGTTTTTTTCGTGTGTGTGTGTCATGAAGGACCCAGATGCAGCTGAAATTAGTGAAGGAGAAGCGAGTGAGGAGTGAAGGCAGAGGCGCGTGACGATTGTACGAACGCCATCCTGGTCCTGAACACAACAACAACCCTTCAACAATTACCATGGTAACCACAGTTCCTCCCTAAACACCTTCCTAATGTTACTGCCACAAAAACACAAATTAATACTTAAACTAATTAGAATAGTAGTCTAATATTGGCTAATTAGAATGGTTGCACTAGCCCTTTTAGAGAGGATTGGGCCAGTAAGGCTTTTATAGTTTTAGTAGTGGTTCTATAAGTTTGTTTTGAAACAAACATAAATATAATTGAGAAATGAACACAATAAGACCACACTGACGAGACTCAACTATAATGAAAGTAAGTCTTTTTATAGATTATTCATTACAATTGAATGTTGCTAGCTGTAAGCTACTCAAACCCGATCTTTTGACTCTTATCTGATATTATTATAAAATAGATTTTTTTATAATGCACAAAACAATAATTGACTAAAACGCAGTGATAAACATCAGTATATTGCTAAATATTTTGCTACAAATTGACTGATGTGAAATGCTGCACAACTGAGTGCTGAAATTAATAAATTGCTGTGTTTGAACCAATTAAAATAACTGAATTCTTAACTCTATTTAACACACACAGAGAGAGAGAGGGTGTTTAATATTTGCATCACCTCACTTGATTGCAAGGCTGCATACATACAATGCATTTTAATACTACAAAACCACTTGTTGGGAAAAAAGGGTTTAGGTAGTGTCATTGATTTGCATTGAAAACTGAGTATTTTCCATATAAAAAATGACTTTAAACCTGCAAACAGGCCTACTCCCCAGGAACTATTATAGAATAAGGAATTCAAAGCAGATTTTAAGTTCCCAACTTCAGAAAAGGTCCGGTTCACACTTTTTTCTTTTATTATTTTAATGTCCTGAGAATGCAACCGGCTTATTTGAAGCTCAGCGTCCCTGGCTATGTCTTCTCCTTTGTGATGCGCTGATAATGAGACATGATCTGTACACACTAGATGTGCACTACTGCTTCTGTCTGGTGGCCAAACATCCCTTTGAGTGCTCCATCACCATAATCAATGGCAGGTTGAGCCGGCTGGGGTTTGAAGACCTTTACACAAACACTGTTTGTTTTACTTCTCCATGGCCATGGAGCTCAGAAGAAAGGCTGCCATCCAGTTGCCCTGGTCAAGGTATCGATTGGAACCCGCTTGTTTGTTGTTTTATTTATTTATTTGTTTATTCAGCACTGGAACTCTGGGATCTTCTCCTCTGCATATGTCAAGGGCATTTTTTTTTCTCCCAGCAGAGCTTGATTTTTCTTGTCGCTGGCCTGCAAAACTTCAATTTGCTGTGCAGTGCAGCCCTGCTGTACTGATTAATTACATAAAGACGCCTGATGGTTTAAATTAGCCTGGTATATTACTTGAGAGACCTGAATTACTGTACTTGGTATTCCTGTCTCTGCTGAGGTCTGCACAAATACAGGCAGCTCACAGTCCTTAACCTAAAATATGATGCTCTTCCTAACTGGGCCAGGACAGAGCATGTATTCAACTATTCTGTTTCCTACAATCAAAGAGATGGTTTATGGGAATCTGAAATTTGTTAAAAATGTACACTTTAAAAAGGAATCAACTGAAAAGGGTTTTACAGCTTGATGCCAAAAGGTAAACATTAGCAAAAATCTGGACCATATATATATATGAGAATTTTTATGTGCATAAATAAAAGTTATAGTTTTAATCCATTGTAATGTTTACATCTTTATATATTAAATCTTTAATGTTTAATAACAAATTATGTTCTGCTTAAATGTTCTAATACATAGTACTATTTAAAGTAGCAACAATGCATACACTACACTATATAACGTATTATAATAGAAGTTAATTATATCTGAGAACATGCAACTCTCTGTAACATATTATGAAACGCAGTGCATTGTTTAAAGTACAATGCCAAATAATTATATTTCATATTTGAATTGAATAAAATCATATTTGGTGTTCTTACTAATACCTGTAATGCATTATAACAATAACTATATTTATAATGCACACTAAAGTGCATCTTTGTAATAAATTACTGTATGTTCTGCTTGCATGGTTTAATGCATTAATTAAAACTATTTGCATAGATAACAGTGCATTATATGTTTTATAATGTGTTTGATGATCAGTTTTGTAGAGGAATTTGCATTTTATAAACTTCCAGTAAAATGCTCCTAAAACTCTCATTCCTTAGTGCATTATACTCTTTAAGGTGTTACTGCATAGTTAATACACAACCTATAATATGTTTTATATAGCCAGCACTATACATTGTACATGCACCATTAAAGATTGATTTATTTAGTCTTTAATTGCTTGTTATAATAGAGAGAAAACTCCACATTTTAAGCATTTTAAATATCACTAGAAATGAAAGAATGAACCTTTAACTAAGTGAAACACAAAAGAACTCCAGTGCTGCCATGCACACGCTGCTGTTTAGATCACTATTGCGCTGTCTGGATATACAATAGCCTGTCTAAAGTCATAAGAAAGACATGAAAAATACAGTATTTAGGCCAGTTTAGTTCTTCTAAAAGCCTCAGTTTAAACTGTCAGGCATCTCAGTTGACCAGGCAAAGGGTTAAAGGCTCTCCCGCGGAGTTCTGCCTCTTCACCGTCAACACGTGCGATCCAGGTCAATGCAATTTGCTCTGCGGGCGAGTTCATTTTCACATGGCATTGAAATGCACGGCCACACGCGCCGCCTGCATTGCCTCAGGTCTGTTTCCTCTCTTCTGTCACCTAGAGCTAACCTTTCACATGATACAATTCTAAATAATTGGGCTTGATAATTAATCCTTGTGAAATGGTTTTCTAACAAGCCTAAATTGCATATAACAGTCTTTCACTTAAGCTGTGCTTTTTAAAATCAGAGCCGAAAGCTCACAATTAAAAGCCTCAGGGGATAAAACGGAGCCTAGAGAGCAACTGCACCCACGTGTTGTGTTCATGTCATAACTCGCTCCATCCTTGCCATTTAGACCCTTATGTTGTTCAGTACTGACCAGGTAAAGATATTCCTTCTTAGAGAAAAATGGTATCTGTGAGGATTTCCAGTCAGGATTCAGACCGTATCATAGTACTGAGACCG
>JAUMHP010000068.1:11966725-11979884 GCA_032361065.1 Enteromius trimaculatus
GATAATGTTCAGTGCTTTGCTACAATCTGTATTGTTAAAAGCGCTATATAAATAAAAGTGACTTGACTTGACTAAAGGGTTAAAAACTATAAAGCTGTTAATCAAACAGAGATTATACCATTTTAGCCTTTCTACTTCAAAATGTCTTGTTTACTGTGTGCGCACACAAATTTAGAGCTGTTCAGCGTTTCATCACTTGCTCACCATTGGATCCTCTGCTGTGGATGGGTGCCATCAGAAGAACATGATTAAAAACATTGCAATAATCCACAGGTTATGGAAGTAATCCATATAATTACCTTTTTTACTGGAGGAAGTGTTATTATGAATTATGGACTGGCATTTTTGCACACTTCACTAAAACCTAATTGATAGATTGGAATCACGTGAATTGCTTGGATTATTGTGATGTTTTTACCTGCTGTTCGGACATTCTGACGGCACCCATTCACTGCAGAGGATCCACTGATGAGTGAATGATAAATTGCTAAATTTCTCCAAATCTGTTTCTATGAAAAAACAAACTAATGACTTGAGGCTGTGTACATTTGCATCATTTTCGTTATTGGGTGAATTACTGCATTAATTAAATGCAGTGTCTTACTAGTTGCTTTGTAATTATTTGATAAATTTACTGGCAATTCCTGAGTGAAACCTTTTTTTTTTTCTTCAGTGTACTTGTTTAACACAAACCGACCACACAGGACTCAGCAGTTGGTGGGTCTTCTGTGGATGTGCTTGTTTTTTGAGCCCACTACAGGGTCTGTGAGTTCTGCTATACCCTACCCCAAAGGTGCAGGTGAGCCCAGACTGATCTAAGATTAGAGACGAAGCCACGGGCGAGCCCTCTTACATGATTCCATGTCCTCAGGCTATGAAGTCTGAGCCGAGCTTTGGAGGGGCAAGAGGTGTAAAGGGATAAATGGAAACCGAATTCAACAGGCTGCCGCCAAGCATGGTGTCATCTGCCGATGCCACACAGGCACTTTTTTCTCCCTGACAGAAGCTGTTCAAGGCATTTTTCCCTTTCTTATCTTCTTTTTTAATCCTTCAAGGACAGGAAGAGCTCTAATGGGAGACTAAAGCATGTGACATCTACACATTTTTATGCAAAAAATGAACGTAACTGCTGGAGACTTTTGAAAGAACCCTGCTTTTGTAGGATTTGGCCCATCACTCTCTCTCAACTTGTGTTATTGACACCACAAGCACCTTTCTAACCCTTCAACACACTCATTTGGATGTGCGAGACCAATCACTATCCGCCTGAATCCTTTTATATAATTTCTGGACTTTCATCAAGTTTTTGGCTGGTACATTTGGTTTAGGGAATCTGATCGTATTTGTTACACAAAGAGAGTCACTCGCACAACCGGAGCTGTTAATTATGATTGGTTTGTTATTGCTCACCAGAGCATAACAAATCGCCATTATGTTGTTTTGCTGAGTCTAATTTAATTGTAACAAAAGTAATTATCCCTCATTTATATTGATGCCATAAGCAGAAGTAAGAGAGCACCTGCTGCCATAAGCCTGTTGTTTACTAAAAATAAACCAAGTGAAATCTAGCCTTGCGTTCTCCAACTTACCATATATCAAGAGCGTCCTCTCCCGCTGTATATTTGCTAAGGGAGAGATATGCTAACAATGCATTGTGTTTTTTGGATGAGCTGTATTAAACCAATCACAAAGTTAACAAAATTTCTTAAGATCTGCATCAGTAGTAGAAAATCAAATCAAATCACTTAACTTAAATCCAACTTAGAATTACATCGCAAATCTGATGCAGCCGTGCTTAAAATAATCTAATAGCAGTCAATGTAACAATTTTTCAACGTGTTGAAATATTTCACAAAATACAACATTTATATGTGACCCTGGACAACAAAACCAGTCGTAAGTGTTAATTTTCAGAAATTAAGATTTATACATGATCTGAAAGCTGAATAAATAAGCTTCCCATTGATGTATGATTTGGATGGATAGGGCAATATTTAACCGAGATACAACTATATGAAAATCTGGAATCTGATGGTACAGAAAAATCTAAATGCTGAGAAAATCACCTTTTAAAGTTGTCCAAATGAAGATCTGATTATTATTAAAATTTTATTAGTTTTTTATTTTTACTAATAATTTTTTTTATTATTACTAATACAAAAAAGTTTTTAATATATTTTCGGTAAGAAATTGACTAAATACCTTCATGGAACATCTTTACAAAAAAGAAAAATCATTAATTTTGACCCATACAATGTATTTTTGACTATTGCTACAAATATACCCCAGCTACTTAAGACTGGTTTTGTGGTCCAGGGTCACATATATCAAACCACCCAAGAACTAAATGCATGCTCACTAAAATTGTAAGGAAAATAAGATACCTTTCTGCTGACCCCAAAATTTGATGCACCAACCCTGTAACAGTAGTCAGTGGCTAATTTTCCCAAACAAATGAAACATTCTGAGTAGACATTGAAAAAACAAGTTAATAAAATTGTCAAGAGCATCAACACAAGCAACAAAAAACAAGATAGGCAAACTTTGATAAAATGCAACATAATTCATTATTAATCCTCTGGTATATGCCCACGGCACTGTAAAACAAAAAAGCTCATTTCTGGATAAATTTGACTAGGTTTTCCAGTTAAAAATCTATTGATTCTATGCTTGAGTCTATAGAATCTTAAGTCATCACATACACAAATCCTTAAAGTTTTCACTTCTACATGCATGAATTGAGTTCATGCTTGAACTAAGTTCTTTTCTGCTATATTTTGCTACTTCACTTCAGTTATAGGTATTAAAAAAAGTTAAGTTGCGTTGGATAATATATTCTTATTTTCTACATAAACTTCTCCCTGTTGACTTGTATCTCACCCGTTGTATTTTGACCGTGGCAGAGGAGAAAGAGCCAGGTTTTCCCTCGTAATTTCCAGCGTGACTTACTGTATTGCATATCAATGAAACCAACTTTTCCATGAGAAACATACAGTAAAAATAGACAAACACCTGGGGGACAGTCCATTCGGAGCTCCGCCAATTACTACACCTACCAAGGAGAACGACACTGATCGTCCCTGAAAAGTTCCACCCATCCTTAACACTGATTTGTATTCAGTGTCTTGACTATTAGCCTACTCAGGTATAAATGTAGAGGACATCTTTCCTTGGCACCATCTTCGCCCAGGGGGACGGTTAAAAAATCCCATCATATGCAGCAAAGGCTATTTTTTTGGCCATTGTTTCATCTGACTGCCCCACCGATATGACAACCCCCACCCTGGAATCTCAGCAACATTTTGCCCCCGTAAGGAGGTGTCAATAACAGGCTCCAGTCGCCCAATCTTCAGGCCCGCCCGACTCCGCAGGCTTTTTCCGGGAATGCATCCTTCAATGTTCATTCTATATTAATGTTTGTCAAGAGTGATTCTCGTGCTGTCTGAGATGGAGGATTGACTGAAGACACTCGGAGAGCTGCATAATGAGAATCTTTAATATCGTCTCCCTGTCTCCCTCCACTGCAGATGAGATTGTTTGGGGCTAAACTAGCGAATGCGCTAAAATACTATTTATTTTCTGATGGGCCTGTGGCATCTCTTGGTTTCTCTCTCTCTCTCTTTCTCTCCATTTCCTCCGTCCGTGAGACCTGAGTGCTCATGTGAAAAGTTTGCATCGCTAAAGAGGAAAAGGGAAATAACCTTGAGGGAGTAATTTGACTCCGTCACTTGTCTCCGTCTGACAGAAGAGGCGATTACGGCCTCAGCTCTCAGAACTCGAGTGTTTGCAAATACAGTATTCACGTACAGTTGGGCTCGGGCAGCTGTGTAATCACCCCCCTAAGTAATGTGACACTTTCTTGCTGCAGTAATAAGGGAAGGAGATTTGAAATTTTCTCTCTCATCCCCCCATGAATAACATTAAAAATGGAAACCGTCCGAAGCGGAGGACGGTGATGAAGCCCCTCGTATTAATTATGGCTTTAAATAAATAATGCATCCTCGTCTGGATCTATTCTCTTCCGCTCGTTCATCCGCCCTCTTCATCTCGCTCTCATCCACAGTTCAACACTTCTGATCAATCCTTCAAGGGCGGTGGGAGATTGGATGATGGCCGAGACACACTTTCTTCCGGAGGCTTGAGAATTTCAGTGGAAGTGCTTTTTCTTCTTTTGTTCCTGGCATTACCACAGAATTGATCTGAAAAATGCACCAATTTCTAAAAGAAAAAAAAGTATTGGCAGGGAGATGATCTCAGTTTTTCGCTCGGCATCAGAAAATGAAAATAGCACAAAACCTCAGTGCTGGACTGACTGAAAATTCTCTGTCCTTTCCTTCAGCAGGGAAAAAAACACAATATATGCTGTCAATTTATCATACTAGTTGAAATTAGCTTTGACATATTCAGCCCAGTGATATGCAGAGTTGAATGCATGTCATCTAATTTGTGAAACAACAGGGCCTTATTTAATTTTACACTTCCGTACAACAGCTTGGATAGTCATTATGTATATATATATATGTGTATATATATATATATATATATATATATATATTAATAGATGTCACTAAAGCTGCATGTATGACCAGAAAATACTATTATTAAAATAATATTAATGCCGTTATATATACATGTATACTCTGCCGTTCAAAAATTTGGGCTAAGTAAGATATTTAATGGTTTTTAAAGATGTGTCATCTGCTCATCAAGGCTGCATTTATTAGATTAAAAATCCAGAAAAAAATGTAATATTGTGAAATATTATTTCAATTTAAAATAACTGTTTTCTGTGTGAATATATTTTAAAATGTAATTTATTCCTGTGATACAAAGCATCATTAGCACCATGACACAGTCTTCAGTGTCACATGATCCTTTCAGAAATCATTCTAATATGCTGATTTATTACTAGAATTGTCAATGTTGGAAACAAGTTGTGCAGACAAATATATTTTTGGATTTTTTTTCTTCTTCTCAGGATTCTTTGATGAATAACAAGTAAAGAAACAACATATTTTTTTTTACCAAATATAAAACATTTCTAAAATGTAAATCTATGCTGTCTTTTTTGTTCATTTAATAGATCCGTTGTTAATAAAAGTATTCATTTCATTCAAAGAAGAAAGAATAAAAATGTACTGATCCCAAACTTTTGAACAGTAGTGAAACAGTAATTAACTGTAACACTAGTTCTGAACATTATTATCCATTTTAAATTAATGCTTCTCTTTTTAATATTTTAATGATCAAATAATCCTTAATAAGCAGCTCAACTGTTTCCAGCACTTATAATAAAAAATCAGCACATTAGAATGATTTCTGAAATCATTTTTATTCTAAAAATTGATGAGCAGAAGAAACATCTTTAAAAAACCATTAAATATCTTACTGACCCCAACTTTTTGAATGGTAGTGTAAATACAGTGTATATATATATATAATTTAGAATGTAATGAATTTCTGTTGTTGCAAAACATTTACATGATCCTTCATAAATCATAGAAATATTAAAAAATATGCAGTTTTGGTGTAACATTTATTATTGTCAATATTAAAAACAGCTTTGTAACTTAATAGGTTTGTGGAAACTGTGATGCATTGTTTTTCAGGATTCTTTATGAATAGAAAGAACATTAATTATTTGAAATGAAAATATGTTGTTTTTAACAATCAGTTACTATTCTGAGTAGAAAATGAACTCCAGGCACTGAAAAACAAACACCAAACTACATCAACAAAAACACTGATTTGCAACCAAAATAATTATCCATGCCCCGGTGCATGCTGGGAACACCTGCTTTGTGAAGTTAAACAGATCTTACTTAATTTTTATAAAGTACTCAGATTTGTGAAGTCACTATACAAGATTTCTACTTTGAAAACAATACTTGAAATTTCCCTATAAATAACTGTGAAAGCTAGAAAAACTAATTGTAATCAAACTATGTTTGAGTTTACTTGACTTATTTCTCTTAAGCTGAACAACACATGAGACAGAAAAACAGTACTGCTGTATGGAATGTGGTTTTTGTCAAAATTTATACTGACTTCATTTCTTATTTACATTTCTGTGTTTAAGACTAGAGAACTATAGCATTAAAGTGTATTGGGTACTTTATCTACCAACCTGCAGTATTTATCTGCTCACACTCTGGAGCTGAGCAAGGTTAACCCCTTAACTGTCGCCCCCATTTTTTGGGGAAACACTTGAAAAAGTACTATACAAGCTTAAATAGATGTAATTCATGAACGGAATATAAACATAAGGTTGGTCTCTTTTGAAAGAAGAAATTTAGAAGATTATTGCTGCATTGGAATAATTAAACAATAATTTTATGTCTAAAAGTTTATTGTTATGAAAATGTACAAAAATATTATTATTATAAATGCATATTTTTAATAACATGTGTTTTAGGCTAAAAATGATGAAATCTGAAATCCATATGTCTAATCAAGTTGTGTTTCAAATTTCATCTTGATATCTTAAAAAATGACTTCTGTGACACTTTTTGCAGCTACAACACACCGGCCACTAGGAGTCACCAAAGCTCCTTTAGTGACCTAAAGATCATAGTTATTTGAGCTGACATCTGACACCATAAAATGAGATTATACTTTTTAAAAACTTTTTCTTTACTTTTCTACAAAATATATGTTTATACTTTCTATTCATAGGACAAATTAAACAATAATAAACAAACAAAATAAATAAATTATTACAAAACTCAATCTCTAGCTATTTACAACTTTTTAACTGTTTTCAAACTTTATACAACTTTTCAGCTAGTGAGGCCAGCAGGAGGCGCTCATCCTGGGACTGGATGAGTCTTAATGCCCCTGTGTAGTCATGAAAAAGCACTGTTGAGCTGTTAAACCTGTCATACTGAACATTTGTCTGTTCAACATAACATTATTAAACAAAATGAACCTGTATGCAACACATAAAATCAGAGCAGTTTTTGCATTTATTGGAAGAGTTTTTGTCCAGTTTACTTTGATGACTTCAGTCCATGCATCCTCAGTGAAGTACTTTTTATTAGTTTTTGAGGTCATCTGCATACTAAAAGTTGACATTTAGCACATATTTATCCCAGCAAATTCCTATCACAGCAAAACAAACACAAATATAGGTCAATCATTTTACTTTGATGGGCGTATACAACTCTTCAGACAATAAAATGCTGTCAGTATGCCTGAAGGCTATATGTAAGCTACATACTTATAATATTTAATAGAAATATGCCCATCTCCAACAAAGAAAACCAAGATTAAAGGGTGAACATTAGGAATTATGTTGATAATAAACCATATTCATTTTCTAGCAAGTATTGGAAAGGCTTAAATCGATGTGTGCATTGTTAAACCAGATCTACAAGATTTCCCTTTAAACACTTTTTTTGGTTCCAAGCTCTTTGTACAGGTCGTTTCGGCGTGTTTTTCCATTTTTCACATCTGTGTCCTCGCTTTGTTATAATTCTCCTTTAAGTGCTGTTGATGTCAAGCCTTAAATCTCCCAGATTTATTGTCAGATAATTCAGGATGGCCTTTGTATTTGCCTGTCACTGTCTGCAGTCAAAGAGCCGGCCCTGTCTTGACATATCACACGTTCAGCCGCTTTGCCTTCAGTGTAGGGAGGGCAAAGGAAGACAGGAAAAGGCTTGTCGTGGGCCGAACGGATAAAGTATGAAAGAGAAATGAATAAAAGAGTGGCCGCCTCCTCCTTTCTCTTCTCAGCACTGGTGCAGAGTTGAGGTTGTCTGTGATAATCTTATCGCGCTATGATGGCGAGCGGACAGGGACAAAAGAGGCCGAGGCACGTTGAAGGTCTGATGGGTTGCTGATTGCAAAGCTGTCCAGCGAAGAGACAGTTGCCATGGAAATGATGAATGACATGTGTCCCACCTGATAGGACGGGCACAGCAGTGGAGTGATGAATAGGAACATTTGTGTGTGGAGAAGATGAACAGCTTTAGGGCTTTTTGGTAGCAGTTTTCATACCACACACACACACACACACACACACACACAAAGTACTTTAAAATCAAGGAATCTCAGTTTTAGTGTGGGCAGTTCAGAAGTTGTAGTATATGATTGTAATATGGTTCTAAAGTGATTATTTGGTCAAATTCATGTCCATTTTGGTTTAAATGAATATAGATAGCTAAAGTTTATTTATAGTTTAAGCTTTTTGTTATTATTAATATTATTGTACATTTACTTTTTGCTTTCATTTGTTTATAGTAAAGTGATGATAATAATAGAAGTAATAAAATATGTGTGCATTATATAATAATAATAATAATAACAACAATAATAATACAAATAAAAAAAATGCATATTGGATAGATTATTTTTTATTATATATTTTTTTAGATATTATATAATTTTACCATTAGAAATAATAGAAATTAGTAAAAAAGCCATGGTCATGGGTTTGATTTTCACAAATTAAGAAAAATGTATACTTCGGATACAAAGTACATTTTAGAAATGTAATGTGCTTAAATAATGGTATGAGGTCATTTTGATACTAATTAAACATTACATAAGACTTATCATCACTGACTGGCACGAAAGGATCTTGTTGCAATGTATTACCAGAGAACACAGTGCCAGATCTGTTTTTACCATATTTCCCTCGTTTAGCAAGTACAAGGACAAAGCGATCGGGGGAGGGTGTGTTTGCTAATACAACAGACACAACATGGCCTCCGGTCGCCTCCTCAGAGCTGACTGTGATAAATGAGTCTGGAGAAATGTGCAGCTTCACAGCAAACTCACTCACAGCTGCAACTTGAGGAGGACTTTTCAGGTATTTTTAGAGAGCTTTTCTCCGCTCTTTCTCTTACTCTCCTCACACTTCTCTCGGTGTCTGGAGTGTTTATCACCAGGTGGGGAAGCAGGTTCGGTCGCAGACAGTCGCTCAGCCAACCCAGGAAAAAAGCACTCTCTTTCGCACACTGAACATAAACTAATTTTGGGCTCACTTGAGAGAATTGTTTCCTTCATTAGGGAAGCTAAAGTGTGGTGTTCATCTCCCTCTGATTGCTCTTTGGAGGTGCTTGAGGGGCCCAGACTCCCATTAGCCTGATGAGGAGCTTACTCTGCTAACCCAGCTATATAGGACAAATTACATACATATGTGGGTGGCTGGATTCATATATTGGACTTCAGTGGTGTATTACAGGCAAGGAAATCAGTGTACGGTATTGTTATAAGAGGAAATGAGTTCTGAGTTCACTTGTTCTTTCTTATCTTTGAGCAATAGATGTTTTAAGAAGTTTTTATGAGTGGGAGGATTGATTTAGAGCTCAGACTTTTCCATTCAACCTTATGAAACCACCAATGCTTAAAGGAATATTGTATGTTTAACTCTCAACTGACTGTGCTTGTGGCAAAATGCTGATTTCCACAAAAAACATATCACCCTTTCTTTAAAAAAAGCAAAAATGAAGGCAGGAGTGAGTGGGGCCAATATGTAAATGCCAATAGTGTAGCCACAAGAGGTAAACAATATGTCTGATAACATTTATTTATTAACCTTACAATGTACAGTATATGCAAAGTTATATCCAATTTTATAACTTTGTTGCAGTGACAACATAACACTTTAAAAAAAGAACAACATATATATATTCTGCAAAAATGTTTCTTTGTGTGAAAAGTGTGAAAACTTTTTCATTTATAAATGTTTAATTAATTTCTTTTTAGGGATGATAGATAAGCCCAAAAATAACTTTTTTTTTTGTTGTTATTCTAGAATTAGAAACTGCAGATGTAGGTTGTGTGTACAAGTGCCCTCCACTAATATTAGCACCCTTGGTAAATCAGAGCAAAGGTGAAAATAAATCTGCATTGTTTATTAAGTGAAACAAGTAAAACAATTGAAAGTTCATATTGGCACAATTATTGGCACCCAATTATTACAACATCCGGTTTACCCAAGATAGGAGCCCTGAGATTTCTCCTGTAATGCCTGATAAGGTTAGAGAGCACATGATAAGAGATTCACAAAGGTGCTTCTCCTCTTTAGTTCACCTCATTTACAGGGTTCAGGTCAGAGGACAGGGACAGCCATGGTAAAAGCATCATTTTGTGCTCAGTGACCCATTTTTGGGTTGATTTTAATGCTTGCTTTGGACAACTGTCCCAATGGAAGATCCAGCCATGACCCATTATACAATTTTTAACAGAGGCAGTCAGCTTAAGATCTGTTGGTATTTGAGTCCATGATGCCATGCATCTGAACAAACTGTCCAGGACCTCCAGCAGACATGGTGTACTTTTTATCCGTTTGTACTAAACCCATCTGGTGGGTTTGCTGGCAAAAAATCTTTTTTTTTTTGTTTTGTTTCATCTGACTGTAGAAGCCAGTGTCAATTGAAGTTCCAGTTGTGTCTGATAACTGAACACGCTGGACCTTGTTTTTGGATGAGCGAGGAACATTTTTCTTGAAACCCTGAACAATCCTGAACAGTATGCGATGATATAGTGGCTGTTTGATTTTTGTTGTTTTTCTTACCACAAAACTAATCTCTGCAATTCTCCAGCTGTGATCCTTGGAGTCTTTGGCCACTTAAACTCTCCTCCACTGTATAGACAGTATAGACACACATCTTCTTCCAGGCAGATTTAGTTGATTGGAACCTTAATTATTGTCCTGATGGTGGAACTGTGGATTTTCAATGCTTTACTGTAGATTTTGTCTTACACCAGTATTCTATTTTGTGAAGCTCAACGATCTTGTTCTCACATCAGAACTTTATTGTTTGGTTTTACTCCTTGTGATGGATGAGTAAGGAAATTTCTCAGCCTCTGCTTTCTTTATATTTATAATCCTCTGGAACAGGAAATCATGGCTGGACAAGTTCCTTGTCTCCCTAGTATGCTAAAATATATTACAGAGATATTTTACTGATAAGAATTTCCAGGGGTGCCAATAATTGTAGCTACATAACGTGCATTTATTTCTAGAAAAATGTTTATTTTATCATGTGATTTTCTCCCAAAATTCAAAAGTTTTATTTCAATAATAGGTTAGAATTTTGTACGTTTTTTAATAAAACACAGAAAGATCTTTTTTGAAAGATCAAAAAGATAAACAATGCAGCTTTATTTTCACAACCACCAACGGTGCTAATATTGGTGATGGGCACTGTATCCTTGATAAGCAAATACATTTAAAATCTATGTAAAACCATTTAAATCAAAAGAAAAAAAGACTTGTACGCTCTACAGTGTTTTTTATGAACAGGCCCAGAGAGGGTTGGTATATTTCAACACGCATTGTTGTGGTTTGACGTTTATCTTCATTGCTATCCCTCTTTCCGGACTTCCACGCCATATCCAAAACTGGCCCATCACATCCGATCATAACTCAGGCCGGCTCTGGCACCAGCACACTGGCAGACTGCAGAACTAGACTCATTGAGTATCTTCAGGGTTGATCAATATTTAATGTGGCCTTTAACAAGATCAGATTTAGCAAAGATATTCTGCTCTCCCTCTTGCACGAACATGGCTGCGCTGGCCTTGGGGTGGAGTAGAGGAGGAGAGGTGCCAAGAGCCCTTTGGGTTTTATTAATATGAGTGCTTGACCTGTGTCTGCCCGACACACTACACTGAGCTGGGAATACATTTTTCCTTTTTAAGTCCAGCTCTCACTTGAATTCCAGGGAGCAACAGCCGGAGTATTTGTTTAAAAAGAAGAACATGTTTGACTTCACTGAATCTTAATGGTAATTTCTGCACCTGTGACATTTTCTTAACCGTAATGAGCCTGACCATAATGGAGTCATCAATTAATCTGCAGCTCGAACCTTAATCACTTCATGTCCTGCAGCGCTCTTTTTTTTGCAAGCTGAGACATACCTAAAATATCAGAATTTTTAGAAGTTGTGGAAATAATTTAATAAGATTTTTAAAAAAGCATCAGTGCTGCATGCTTATTTGATTGAAAATTGTATGAGTAACACTGTGAAAGAGTTTTCTGTTTTAATATATTTTAATAATCTAATTTATTCCTGTGATGAAAAGCTGAATTTTCAGCAGCTATTACTCCAGTCTTCAGTGTCACATTATCCTACGTCACATTAGAATGATTTCTGAAGAATCATGTGAGCCACCTTTTTTTCCGTCAGAGGAATAAATAATTGTTTTTTTAATATACTAAAGAGGTCATATGGTGCTATACTAAAGACCATTATTTTGTGTAACAATAACACTCACAAGGCCCTTTCAACACAGGAGCACTTGCACCATATGAACGCAAAACTCCGCATTTATACAGTCTAAAGCAAATACTTAAACTAATAGCAACATATACTTATAGTCGCTGTTTTAGAAGCACCAGGCTGTCAGAGCAAAGTTGGAATTGACTCATTTTTTATTTACGCATTTATTTTTAGAAATAGCCTTTGCACATTCCATTGTTCACTCCTAGGTTCGCAAATAAAGTAGTTTTGCGTTCACACAGAAATACACAGCGTCTCCAGACATGACGGCTTCAACACTACTGTGTTACTGAAACCATGCCACTTTTTTTTTTTGCGTGACCATTTGGTTCCTCCGTTATACAAATATTACCACATTGTGACATAAACATGTGGGGGTGTGTTTTGATGACCTGGTCTGGATCAGCCTTCTCTTTTAGATAGAATAAGTCCTTTTTTTGGGAGACTTTGAGCTTTGAAAATCTACAGATCTTACATGCACATACAGCTACATCCCATACTAAAGAAAAGAAAAAAAAGAAATTGCATCATATGTCGCCTTTAAAATAATAATAATAATAATAATAATAAAAAAACAGTTATTTTAAATTGTAATAATATCTCACAGTATTAGTAGCGAAATAAATGCATCTTTTGTGAGTATAAGGGACTTTAAAAAAAAAAAAAAAAAACAACTGGTAAATTTGAACTTTTGAAAACAATTATTGTGTAGGGCTTCATGATAAGAAGTCATTCTCTTGACACAAGCGCCTATAATGAAAAGTACAGTATTCTGGTTGTATCCACCTTTGCCCTCAACATGGAAGTAAGTCTAGGCTTCCAGTTCATTAGACGCTATTGGTTAATTATAAGGAGAATAATATAAATGGTAAAACTGTTTGCACTACAAACCAGTGTGTTCATAATTAATGTGCTATTTTAATGTA
>JAUMHP010000068.1:11979984-12042644 GCA_032361065.1 Enteromius trimaculatus
ACTTTTCAGTATCAAGCAGCAAAAGCAAAATAGCTGGATGCGACCGGAAGCTATACCCATAGAATTTACAAATGGTGTTGACCATATTTTTTGGTGGATAAGGTGGATAAAAGACAGGCATCTTCTGCCAAATCCATAAAAAAGGGAATCAGATCAGAGTAGGATCTGTTAGGATAACTCCCCTGACCCTCGTCTCACAGCATCACCCCTGCAAGAAAAGTAGAGATGTCTGTTCCGTAAAGCCAGACCTTCATATTCATATTCTATTCATAAAGGTAATGCAGGCCGTCTGGCTCTTGATGATCACCTGTGGCCTTCTCGTTGGAGGCGGAGGTACTGAGGTGGGGTAGCACGGGATGGGCGGGGGGGGTTATCAAATTTGAACGTGCTGATGCCTCCTCCGTAAATGAATCACCCGCCTCGTCGATCAGACCTTTACACAAATAATACATCCATCAGCTTGTCGTTTCCCCTGCCCTCTTTACCGTTATCTCCTCCCGAGGCGGTCAATATCCTCAGGGCCCTGATCAGATCACAGCGGTTCCATATTTAATAAAGCCCTCCCAGCAGCCAGGCTTCTGCCTCATCCCAGACCCACATTCATTTCCATTATAATTACCTGAGCCTCTCCCCAACCCCCCCGCCACAACCTGCCCGAGCCCTTGACCAGAATCCAATCTGTGCCATCGCCCACAGTAAATCTACCCGATATAAATAATAATGTGCGTGCAAATGAAATGCGAAAGATTACATTTGGTCACATGAAGGAGGGTGGAAGACCTTAAGGGGTGAAGGCTCGGTGGTGTATCCTGGATCGAAGAAATATCTGAAGGTTAATTTGTTTTGATGCCGCCAGGAAAATCTTTGGGGCCCATCTCATCGCGGAGTGACATCTGTGTCGCGGTTAAAGGGACGGGGACTAGCCGTTGAGGTTAATGGCAATGGTGTGTATTGGTGGATACACACGGCAGAAACACGTGGGACTAGATCAGACAAGAAAATGTAAAAAAATGTTGGTATTGATTTTTCAATAGAATGCTTATGCTTAAATAATCTTGTAATTTTCAGTACTTTTTTATCATACAAAATACCAACTTTTTGTAAATATATGCGCGTGTACATATGTTTGTGATTTTATTATTATTTTTTTTAAATGACTTTCATTTTGTTTATATTTTAAAATATAAAAAAATAAATAAATCTTGGTTTCAAATTAGAATTTTCAGTCCCAATTACTTTCATGCTAATATACTGATTTGTTGCTTTTATTGATTTATTACTATTAATCGTAATATTTGACTTATTTTTATCAGTCAAATGTGATGTTTAATATTTTTTAAGAATGTGTATATAACAGATGTATGTGCACTGCAGGAAATGATTTTCTAGCATAGATTGTTTTGTCTTGTTTCCAGTTAAAATATCTAGAAATTCTAGACAAATGAAAGTAGACAAATGACAAAGTAGACAAATTAAAATTATTGTCTTGTTTTTTTTTTAACAGAAAACAAGATCATTTTGTTCACCCCATTGACAGATAATTTTGCTTGTTTCAAATAAAAACTTAATTTTGGCTTAAGAAATAAAAGTGTTTTTTTGGCAGAAAACAACTTTGTTTTGCTGTGTGTATACAGTATAACAGTATGCTCTATTTATATATATATATATAATCATATATGAAAAAACTATCAAATTTGTAATTCATGGTGAAAGCCAAACGGTGATTCAAACTTCAGAAGGTAATAACACACTTTACTTTATACATTCATATGAATGTTAACAAAAAAAATAAATCTTGCTGTTCATTTTAAAAAACTCCATGGACACATTATGCATCTACTGCTCCAGAGATTGCACCAGATTGCATTCAATTTCAGACTAACAGCTGTCAATATAATGCACTTTGGCCCAAGCGGAGGCTTTCCAAATAAACTGTTTATGTCTATCCAAATGTCTGTTCCCTGGCAGGCATGTTTTCTTTCCTATAACAGTTCATCTTAAGAGTGCTATTGTAAACACGCGGCCTATGGTCTCTTCTCCAAACTCAATTAACTTGTCCGAGTCAAGCCCATAACGCGCCACCTTGTTTAGACCCAGCAATGTAACACACACACCCAAACACTCATTCTATAATTGGCAACTTCACTTTAGCGCGTCTGTTTTTTTTTGTGGAATATCGATCAACTATATTTTGAGTCTTTCCAGAGTTATTTTACAAAGCTACAAAATGCATAGCATTCCCCCAAACCCTTTGATTGTGAAAGATTGATTCCTCTGATTTTTTTTATCCTAATGACGATGTTGGATACTCTTACACAGAGACTTTGATAGATCAAAGACGGCTAGATAGATACACAGCGCGTCATATGATTAGCTTTTATGTTTTCCTTTGAGACCAGTTTATAATGTGGCAAATCTCTACAGAGAAACAGTGTCATGACAAAGGATCTGGGTTTGTGTCAGCAATTCCTGAAGTCTTGCAATCAAATGCCAAACATGATTAATACCCTGAGTGGTAAAAGGAAAAGTGGGTAGACAGAGACGAGAAATAGAACGAGAGCGAGAGGGGAGAGGGACTATCAGTGCTCAAGATAATTTACTTGAGGGACAACCGAAATCTATTCAGGAAGCGTTGCTGGATTAGTAGAAACTGCCTTTAATTAACAGTGACACTGTGCAATCTGTTCCATACGAGCGGAATACCAAATATTTAACTCTCTGATCTCATTATAGAAATAAACACATGGTGTGCACATTGACAACGGCTGTTGACTGTGCCAAAAACGTGTCCAATCATGGATCTTATCCTCCACAGAGTCTTACTCATGCAAGCATTCGCTTTCCTATTATAAATGCAACTACAAAGCATCACTAATGGCTTCTGAATTATTTACTCCGGATACATTTTTAGCTCTCCATAAAGCCTAGGCAATGGCTCGTTCTGTCTTTGCAGATTGTGTAAATTGATTTTCTTTTACTTGTTTTTTTGGATTGTTTTGATTCCCGAGCATTAACTTACACCCACTTCTTTCTTTTTTTGCTTTGTTTCATCACCAGTTGAATATTTGATTTTGTAGGTGAATCATAATGTAGAATGAAAATAAATTCACTAACCAGTTACAGTACGTCATTTTAGTGCAAAAACCTGCATCTTGTGCACTAATCATCTGCAAAAGGGTTTAATCAGGCACTAAATACCGCTGTGGTACATTCAAATTTAAAGTCCTTCTCATTCATTTCAGCACAAACTTCAAGCTTCAAGTTTAAATTGCGCTTATAATAGATTGCACTTTATTCGCGAAACATAAAATTAGCACTTCACTGCCAGTGCAAAGCAGGGAGTAAACTAAATTCGTTTTAAAATAGTCATTTATGTGCATTTTCTAGCAATCATGTCTGCAGTAATTGAACAAATGGAGTAAATCAAACATACATCACCACACAGTGTACAAGAGCACACTTTCCAAGTATATCCAGTCCCAATAAAGTATGGCATATCATCTTAGCAAGTGTTGTGCTTCCCAAATTGCAGTCAGCACTGAATTTGTGGGCATGTTTGTGCTGTTACCTGCTTTGCATAATTCCTTTAGTGAATCGGGCGCTGAAACAAATAATGCAAATAAACCATGCTATCATTCATAGTGGAAATCTTGATGGGTGCTCTCTAATGCTATGCGATGCACAATAACACAAACATTGATTGGCTGTTTCATTCTTCATTATGACTTGCAGTTTGATAGCGTTAGCGATTGCCAAGAGCAAAGTAATGACATTATGACTTATGCGATACAGGAAATGTGACAGTAAGTAATAGGGTGGTATGTCGACTCCTGGCATACTAACCTAAGCTGTGTGCTCCCAAAGTTAACATCTGCCAATTAATTGGAAATAGTCTTGATTATAGAATTGTTTCAATATGTGTATGGTCATTGGTTGCTGTTTAGTGATCTATGAGGATGTGTAATTGTGTATGAAACCTCAATAAGGGGAAGGATTTCTCTCTTGACATTACATTCAGATTATCATCTGCATAGCCTACTTGACTTTCCCAAAGAGTCGAGGTTTGGTTATTTATCCCCTGCTGGTAGATGCTGTACCATCTGGCTGCACCTTCATCATTCAAACATTCAGAAGTAGCTATGTACTTCAAATTTAAAGCGGCATTTAGTTTTACCACATTTACAAGCATAAAAAAAAACAGTCCAAATACTTTAGATTACAAATCACACACTTCTAGCGGTTCGAGCGGCTGCTATTGAAATGACCGAGAATGCTAACAGATTGTGCTTATAATTGGCAAAGATACTCATCTACAAGAAAAAAATACTGTTATTTTATTCAATGGAGCCTCCGTGACTCCCAGCTTTCTTTAGAAAGATGCCGAGTTAATACGAAGCGTCATGAACGCGCCGTTGACTGACATGAGAACTAAATGCATATGTAAATGAACAACTCTTCAGTCAGTGATTTTTCTCAGCATCACACGGCTTTCACGTAAGCGGTCTAGGAAAGTCTGAAAATAACTCTCTTCTGCATCGAGCAGATCTAAATGCGTTTAACTTCCAAATGAAGTTTGCCAGCGCATCAGCATACTATTTCACTGGCGCTAATGAGAGCTGAAGAGAGGCTAGAGGGGCTTTGTGGGGTCTAACATGCCAACTGTGGAATATGCAAACTAAGCCCGAGTCAGATTGGCCACGCACAGCAAATTTGCATGCGAGCCCAAGCAGCGCTGCTCTCGGGTTGCTGCGACGTCGCCCGCCGTGCCACCGCAGTCCCCAAGAGTCAATGTAGCTTGATTACACTTCACACTCACCAAATTATAATGCAAATAACGTTCCAGCCATTAACCATGCAAACCGCTTGAAATGTGCACGTGTCCCTACGGTGTGTGATGTAAATTGCTATGTCACATTAAAAGTGACACCGGTAATTCTGCACATTGTGAAGTTATTGGGTGCCAGATCTTATGAGCCGTTGTGACAGCTATGCAGATGAGTGCATTTTGCCGTACAGAGTCAATTTGACACAGTCACAGGAGAGAGATTGCTTTTTTTAAGCATAATGAAACCACACAAATTAAGAAATTACCTTTGAGCAAACCCAGCCCTCCTCTCCAGCTCACCAGAAACCCTACAATTTCCGTAGAGTCAGAATAGCTTCAGAATTAGTCCGACTAAGAATTATTTGACGTTCATGTTCATTCATTTCTCATTTAACCATAACCGAATGATTTGAATATGGCCAGCTGAGAGGATTTATTAGGAGGTTAGGAGAGCCTTTCCTACCTTCATATTTGGATTTGACTGCCACAAGCTTAGTTAGGCCATTTATTATGGTTTTCTTTTTCGGAATTGGGTGTTTTTTTGGATAGTTTAAATGTGCCAGAGGTGGATTTTGACTTCATTTTCCGAGGCCTTATTTGATTGTTTTGCTTGCAAATATGTGATAATCAATCATAAATTAATTAATTATTATATTTAAAGCTATGAATAAACATTATACAATGAGCATTTTAAGCAATCCAAGAATTGTCATTTCTAATTAGGCTTTTTTTTTAACATTTTGCATACATACACTGTTGGAAATGAAATGAAACTTGTGAGAATCATAAATGTTTAAGTATACAGAACCACAAGTATACATGAAACAGCCCCTTGCTGTGTCTCAAAGAACACAAACAGGAGATGAAAGTTGATTTTTATGCAAAACAAAAGCACAATAACAAGTTGTGTTTTGTCTTTGAACAAATCGAATCATTTCGGTCCATATGTCCCACTCACTCAACATGTTGGATGTTTTTTTTGCTGACATATGGCTCTCGCAGCTGATTCAGTGACATACATAATGCCTCTGAAAAAGCCGTCCTCTCTCTTTGACGTTAAGAGGCAGATGACTGTGCGACTATAAAAAGTGTCAGGAGCGATTTAATTTCCCTCCATCTGTCTGAGTGCTAGTACACTAGGTGGGTAAGCACGCTGTTCTCCCCTCTAACATCACACCTCTCCTGCAATCGGAGCTCATCGCGTGCTCCTGCTTTAAACACACATCATTCAGAAGAGGGCTCCTGAGAGGGCTGATTGGCTCCTAATTAGAGAGCTTTGTTAATGACAGGTAGTGTCAGATGCTAATGAGACTCTGATTGGAGTATTGGGGGAGTGGAGATGATTGGGATGTCTCGCAGTTAGAAGTCAAATACTCATCAGCAAAGCCAAGGGGCTGTACAGGTTTCTAATCCCGAAAAACTGTCTGGGTTCATTCAGAACGGGACGGTCTTCGTCTCCCTGATCGCACTTGATGTTAATGCGTGATCACATCCGAACCCTCGCGCTGTTCCTGACACCTTAAACGATTGCGGATATCCATTTTGTGGAAGTCGCAGAACTCTTTCGGTCATCGATCGCTCAGCCGAGAGGAGCGAGTGATGAGGACGCCATTATGTTTTTCATCAACAACCCACTTATAAAGTGTCATCTGCTAAAAATTCAGTTTCCATTGTGGATATGAAGAGGCATAGTGGGTGGACAAACTCTAGTGGAAACGATCTGATTTTATAACTTTGGCCTGCGCATTTCCAGTGACACTGCAATAAGATCATTTATCAAGCACCGTACACCTGCCGAGTAATTAGAGGCCCTGCTGTTAATTACAGTTTGATCATGCATTGAAATTCAAACAGGAGAGCTCTAAATAATAGACCACAACTGGTATTTAATGCTGGTCATTATCACAAAATAAACCCTGACAGTGTGAACGGGTCTTTTGTCTGCCTGAAGGGGTCTATTTCCTGAAAATGATCGGCTGATTAATACAGTAAAGCTTACATTAATGTGTATTCTGCTTAGAAGACAGATACCAATTACATACTGTATGGACATGCTAGCATGATTGATTGAGTTGAAAAGACTTTATATGAGAATAAAGAGCGAAGTAAGAAATCGTCATTATATTTAAGTAACACTAGCTAAAGGGCTGTCAAACGATTGTTATATTGCTTTTATAGAACGGCTCAGTAAACAGGAATTTGAGAGTGAGTAACTTGCTTTATTTTAAAGACAATATTGGGTCCATGTAGGTCTAGTTATTTTTCAAACACCAGGAGCCACAGGATCGATTAAGTGAATGATTCAATTATTCCCTCATAAAGAGAAGCCACTTGTCCCATTCCTGAATCAATTCCTTAAACTTATTTTTGAAATGAATTATTCAATTATTGACTCTTATTCACAAATGAAACAGTTTTTGAATTAATGATTCACACATTTAAAGACAGGTATTTGTGCTACTGTACCTATCGGTGTTTCCCCACAGATTCTTTAGGGTCTTTATGAAAAGTCCCTTGTCTTCTTGTCCTCCCCTGCACTGGAGTCAATACCAGGGCAGGTCTAAGGTAAGGCGGCCTTGTCAATCAACTATCATGGGAGGGGCCTGTGCAGAACTACGTCATTCTGCCAGGAATCTCAGAACAGCACAATTTGAGAAAGGCGACTTTGAAAAAGGCCCCTTATTGTACACCTTTTTTGGACTTTTATTTAATTTGTTGATGTCCTGAAGAATATATTTTTGCAGTACAAGTAACAAAAACAATATTTTTACACAGTATTTTTAAACAGTCCAATTTTGGCCTGGCCGACTGGACAGAAATTATCAGAAAAGGTTCAATAAAGTATTGTTTTTTTGCTGTTATCGGCGCATCTAAAGTTTAATTGCATCTCTCAACTATATCTTTTATAAAATTATGTCTGTGTACATGTGTGTAAAACAAATTGACGATTTATATATTATAATGTGCAATTGTATACATTGTTGTGATTAGCTGGACTAGTGACTAGTTGTAGCTGGGATATTAACATAGCTGTAAAAAATAGCTGAAATGTATACATCTTGATCATGACTAGACTGAGTTTGTCTTTACTATACATGTTAGATGTGATTCACCTCAAAGTAACAATCCTGTCAGATCCATCCTTGGAGTGAGCTACAGGTCCACCAATTTGGTTTCGTCTGTCAAACGTAGCCTTTTCTGCATGTCAGCTTGGGGATGACCGAAGGCGATGACTTAGTATACCAGACTTTATGCAGGCTGTGTGCGGTTTACTGTGGATTGAGCGTTTTGAAAATTGTATGGTAGTTACATAGACCCTAGTCCCCACTTATCATGAACAAAGCCAGGAAATTTCAGATTTCACAATATGGGACCTTAAAAATAACCACTAGGTGGATTTGTATCATTATAGAATGGATGTGTGTGTGTTCCAAAACACATTTATTTTCAAACAACTTGTAAAGTTTAGCATCTGATGACCCTTTTAAGGACCGTCACACCAAGAGCAATAACTATCAAGAGTCTACAGAATATTTTAAGCACAGTGCGGTCTGCTGCTTTCTTCTGATTGAATGTGAATGGGCTTTTATCATTTATCAGCTGGAAAAATCATTCAGAAAGATATTTCAACAATATATTTTCTCTGTATTAGTTGTGGCGTGGATTTCCTAATTCCTGCCACCTTTGTAATGAATGGGCCTGTATAAAGTCTCTTTGATGTTGGGCTACTCTCTTAAGCCCTGAACACATTCCATGATTTTTGGCTGCCCCAGACTGATTTCTGATTTGCCACAATTGTTTCACTAGCCTGGCTTCCGTGACTATAAAGCTCATAGCAGCTTAGTCTGGCCAAGCTACCTTACTATCCGCCTTCTGGGAGGCGGGCTTAACCTGCGTCCATCAGATGCCTCTGTATACTACTGGACGAATCTACAACCAATCAGACCACTCATTCCGATGATGTGGGCGTAGCGACGGAACCTGAAGCCTTCATAACCAATTGTAGCTAGCTTCATTAAAGCAGTAGGAAATGTCGTCAAGCGATTTCTGCCGGTTTTGCCAGATTAATATGAGAGTATGATATTAATATGAGAGCTGGTATTTAGTCATTCAGTGGTTATTTTCGAAGAATTTAGCAAACAATTGAGCATCGCAGAACTGCTGCGTGATCATGTTACACCCACCTCAGTCGTGCCTGGGGTGGGGGAGCTCGTTTCTCATTGGTTCCCACTTTTTTGGGAATAGAAATGCTCTAAAATGACAGATTTCCCAGACTTATTTTGCTATTTTGCTGTCTCAGGCTAATCTTTCACCTGAGACAGCTGAAAATCGTGCAGTGTTTCGAGCTATACAGTGAACTTCATGCTAGTCAACTATTTTAAATAACATTCAACTTTGGAATTCTGCAATAGACCAATCAGAATCAAAGCACCGCATAATAAGGTCCCCATTTAAACAAACACCAACAACAACAATATAGAAGTGGTGGCGAAACCCCCTCTGAGTTCTTTCTTGTGTACAGTATATGAAAGCAAAGCGAGTTACTAAAACACTTCTCGAGGAGGCTTTGGGAGCGAGCAGAGGGGAGCCGGTGATATTTTTCAGCCCGTACAAACACACTGGCAGACCTTAAAGGTAGGGCAGCTCTGTCTTAAATATACACCAGAGAACCAAGAACTCTCCAAATGAGTTCTCTGGAGATCGTTCCCGACACCTGCAGTCATTTTTCAAACGATTTAATTGGTGTACTTAAGTCAGCTGATACCTATGCCAGTGCTTTGTTGCTAGGCATCATGACACAAAGGTCTCCAGGTACAATTAACCCCATTGTGACACCGTGATGTACATGGAGTGTTTTTGGAAGGGACCGACTTGGGCATACGTATATATCGGGTGGGGTTTATCATGAATTCACGACTGCCATCACTGGGACTTGTGCTTTATACCAAGGTAATGACCAGCTTTTCCCATACTGCTACTACAAGTGGCAAACACCTGCTCGCAAGTACATATACGAGACTCCCCCTTCCTTACTATGAGATGCACGCGCTTTCAGAGGACCTGTTTGACAGAATCGCGTTTTTTTTCTGCGATTGAACAGGTTAGGATGCAGTGCTGCAGCTCTCCTGTCTAAGTGGTCTCCTGATAAGAGGGAAGCTGAGATTTCTCTCAGTATTTCTCTCCTGGCAAACAGTGAACACAATGAGTCATGACACTATCCAAGGGCTCCGGTGAAGTGTGTGGGTGGACAGCTACAGTGATAGTGACTGTATGAAGAGAGCTTGCTCATCCAGGACTCAGAAAGAGAGAGAGAGAGAGAGAGAGAGAGAGAGAGGAGAGGAGAGGAGAGGAGAGGAGGCAGGGTGGAAGATGGATTTCCACACATTTATAATAGCTGTCACACCTTACATTCAGCAAGGCAATTTCACATTTGAGAATGGGACAGCGACTCAAATTAAAAATGACATTAATTTCTGCCAGCCTGCACACATTGCATTTTTCATCCTGCTTGAAACACCTCTTGATTAGGCTCTGGGAAGACACAAACGTACCGCACAACAATAGGACTGTCTGATTGGATTCTGTGTACAGTACGTCTTGGGGAAAATGTATGAAAGGGTGTTGTTTCTGAAATCATGTTTTCCCCCTGAACATTGCTCTTTTTTTTTTTTTTTTTTTTTTTTTAAATCCCGCATGCTAAAAACATTTCTAATTAGGAATGTAGGACAAAAACAGTCCAAATCGAGATGTAGCTATTGTTATGGTTGAAACCAGCTCGACAACCAAAACATTCTGTGGTGTTATTTCAGTGGCAGAGATTTCCAAGCCAAAGACTTCCAGTCCCAGACGCTTTCGACTTAAATTCTGACCAATTGTACTTGGAAATAATTTTGTCTATGGTGTTGCACAAGCATTTTAATGTTTTTCTGGTGATTCAATTTTAAAGTCTTGCTACTTGTTTACAAAAATCTCTCTTAAGACAATTATTTCACTTAATTAAAACTTCATATTTTAGGCTCATCAAACAGAGAGTCAAAACAGTACAAGATTATTTAAATAGTAACATTCTGATAAAACCAAACCATTAAAATGACCATGAATTGCACATGCCCAACAATATGCAAGATTACTAACAAAAAATTGGCAGAATTTCAAAACTGGCATACTTATAAACACATAAACAACAGAGAAGTGTAATTTATAGTCATTATAGTTGGATCGTTGATTTTCTAAATGTTCAATTAATTTGGTTTTGTGCAAATGCCAGCCAGTAATTCACCGCACCAAACAATGTGTTCAGAAACCATGTTTATCCTCTTGCCAAGTGAACTTGTTTAATATTTGTATTACCTTGCATAGTTTTGTTCATGGTTATCAAGGATGAGGGCATGTCAAGAACCCTGTCTGTATTGGCATCTGTCTAATCTAGCTAAATTAGTAAAAGCTAAATTGATGCCAGAAAAACAATAACAGGCACAGAAATCAACGTCTGAAGTATCGTTTCTCTTAAGCCTATTTATGTTGTTATTCAATCTATGCATCTTTTTTAGTTGAATTTTATGCCTGTGACCCTTTCAGAACAGATATATGACCCACCAGTGGAAAAGCATTACTCTTAAGAAATGTAGACTTTAAATCAGAATCAAATTTAAGGATGTAAACAAATGAGAGAATGAAAACAAACTTACACAAGAGCTGTTGGGCTCTGTATTCAACTTTGTGCATTTTAATCGTTGTGCATGTTCTGGCATACAATCTTTTGCAGGTATATTCATTTCTTTTGAATCACAAATCAATTGCTTGAAAAAAGTTGAAAATAAAAACCATGAGTGAAATGGTTTAAAACTCTTTTATTTTATTTATATTTTTTATTGTTTTTTTTGTTTGTTTGTTTTTTGGTTTTTTTTTAAATATTTTTATTGTTTTTTTTTTTTATCTTTTCCAGACAAACACATTGATTTCTGGACCACAGTACAGGATGGAAACCTTTCACAAACATTTTTTATTATTATTATCATTATTATTTGAAAATACAAATATAAAATTATACTTTCCACATCTGAGATGTGAGAGACCCCCATCCACTTTAGTTTATTTTACAACAGGGCTTGAGCAAGCCATACAAGAAGACCTGAAAGATGCTTTCAGACGTCAGTCCGTTCAGTCAGTTCTCGCGGTAAAAAGTCCGTTAACGTTAAAAAATGGGCAAGTGTTAGGAATGGGCAAGGCAATCAAGCGAGGCCATAGGAGAAAATGGGAGACTTGAGTGTCAAAAATAAGACCCTCCACCTAATTGACCGTACCGTCCCCATTGAGCTACACGTCCTCGTCAGGTTAACACGACACATTCTGCAGCTAAACTACTACTGGGCCTCCAGGTACATCTGCTGCAGCTCCTACACGACACATGATTCAACAACCAATGAAACGAACAGTGTGGACTAGCATCAGTTCACCTACGATGATGAGTCATGAGGCAGTTTCAACAATTTAACAAAGAGAGATATATATACACTATACATATATATCTTGTATATGTACATTAGACATTACAGTGTAGAATGTTTTTATTAGTGGGATGATCGTTTTGGCCATTACCTAGCACTTGCCGCAAAATTCAAGTTTAAATGGATACGGTAGTACACTCCCAAAATCACTCAACACCTTCCAGGTCATTTTCTTTTTGTCATTTTCATTTTTTTTTTTTTTTTTTAAATCAACAATTTCCCAATGATTGAACTAGTCTAGCAAGATGTGTAACATTCATCCGCTGTAAACTGCTGTCCATGGAAAACAAAATGATAGCAACAGAGCCATGCTACCTTAAAGTCCAAGCTACAAGATCAAATTACGGGGAAAAAACGGGGGAAGCTAACGGATACGAATGAAAAAGACCGTTTAAAAGGGTTGCCAGCCTTCATTTTAATCAAGAGTCACAGCTGAAGGGAAATGTGCTTCATCTGCTGTAATCTAAAGACCTAAATGGATGCTGGATACTCAACTTGTTGAGAAAGAGACATCCAACGAAGAACAACGAACTGCACAGTGTTGCAGTTTAAAAAAGATGAAAACGCTGTGCACGGTTCATCCTGACAGCACCTTTAAATTTAGCTCAAATGTACTGAATAAAGTTAGTTAGACACCTTTCATTAAAAGTTGTGCTGATCGTAACTCACTAGTAGCATAAAACGCTCCCTTGCGAAGGTGGCTCGTGTTTGATATCCCTGAGAACAGATGTGATTCAGGAATACAGATTCGGAGTGACACTGGATTTACACTAAAGTCAAGCTAATTAGTGTGACATGCTGTCTGGTATCAAACGTAGATGCTGAATTAAAATGGAAAGCTGGCAATGCAATTAAAAAGCACAAAAACAATCATATTCTATGTCCCAGGTGACTCCGAACTAAAGTATGTATTAATCTAGGCATAAAAGAGAAATTAATTTTAAAAAGTAGCACGGTTGGCCACTGGGATATTTCTGAAGAGTATAAATATCAAAAACGTATGACAGTTTTATCCATATCTATAATGATTATGCTATATCATCAAAGTTACTTTATTAGAACTTACTAAAAAAATATTTATGAATTTTTCATCCGTGTAATAAAATCACCCTCTTCGTAATTATAGCTTGTGTCCCTCTTAAAAATAGAATAAAAGTAAAATGGGTTTTGCATATCTAGCGTTAGCATTTAAGGTAGTATGGCACACCCCTTTTAAAACATTCAAGGGTGGGGATCCAATTAATGCCTTGATTACAATTGTGTCGTACAGCAATTTCTTTCTCCTAGATTTAGTCAGTGAGAGCTTTGGTAAGTTGAAACCATGTGAGACCAGCAAAACAGTGGAACAAAAAGGAGAAAAAAGAAGAAGAAAGAAAAATTACTATGAAAATAACGCTCAGCATTTTTTGTCTTTTTGTCTTTAAATGATTATAAAGAGAAAGTTCTATCCTTACTGGTCCTACGATTGCTAATGAATACCTCTACATCTTAACATTAAGTACATAACACCTACGACTACTCACTAAAGAGAGAGTGAGATATAGAGAAAGGGCAAAACGACAAAAGGAGAATGAGAGGGGGAAATGTGAAAAATACCAATCAAGAAGTGTATAGACCACTACACTGGCATCAAGACAGCACTCTTTTACAAGGTAAAGTCATATTCCTGTTTTTTTTTTCTTTTTGGGTTTTCTTTTTTTGTTTTTTTTTGTTTTGTTTTACACACATTACTAAAATACAATGATCAACATAAGATTACTGAATGAGGTGACAGGGAATGAAGAGAAACAATTGATAAATACAGTACATAATATCTGTATTATTGTCAGTTATATTTAGTATAATCATTAACATCCACAAAAATATTGATAAAAATCCATCCCTATTTAAATTCAAAACATGTTCGGGATAATTTTCGTACTTTTTTTTTTTTTTGTACTTTGTCTTTTTTAAAACAGCTCAAACAGTTAGCACAAAGTTCTTCTCGTCTCATCTTTTTTTTTTTTTTTTTATCATATTTTATCTCGTCTCCTTCTTGAGAAAGAATCCAGCATTCTGCCTCACCTGTTAGTTTAGTGAAATGAACAGAAAGAAAAAAAATAACCAAAAATTAAATACGAAAACATTTTCAACAAGATCGAATAACAGCATACATCAGTCAATTCATATTGTAAATATCATTCATATTTCTAAATGCCATTTGTGTCTCATCAAATCCAGTCCCCACATATGTGTGTAGCAGCTACTGGTTTCAATCAGTTTCAGTGTTTCTGAGGAAATGAACTATTGCTACCAATAAACTCATCTGTCATCTCTGATATTCTACAATAAAATCCCTGGAAAGAGATTATTTAAAAGTACAGTCTTCGAATCGATGCAAGACTCGAGATTCGTAAGTGTTATCCCGTGTGGAAAAGAAACGAAACAAATGACTTCCACAGCGGTCCTTCACATGACCCACGTTTAGAGACTGTCAGTTCACATGTGCAAATAGAAAATGATAAATTCTCTCTCACAGTGCAATGATTTACTTAATTTCAAAACAACACTTTAATATCTTTTTCAATATCTGTCTCAGGCTAAAATAAATTAATTTGTAATCTCCTTTAAAGTAATTCTCACAGGACTGAGGTAATGGTACAAAAGATTGGTTTTTCCTAATCGTACAGCAATTGAAATATTGCCTTTGTTATTCGAATCGTTCGGCGTAAAAATCTCGACACTGGATGGGAAAAAGAAGCTCACACCTGAACGCCAAATGAAAGGCTAACATGAAATGTCTCGATGGTTTGAAATGGGTGCTTTGGATTTTTTTCTTCCTTTTGTTACAATGCTGATTTCTGTATACCTTGTCTTTGTAAGCTGTGCACATCTTAACGTTGCGGTCTAATCCATATGCTGGTATGACACCTGCACAGTTGTAAAGCCGACGGTATTTACAAAGCGAGCTAACAGTGTTCGATTGAGTTTCGTCCGTACTGGGGTAAATCACGGCCTTTGTGCTACAGATGGACCTCGGTTACTGCATTGAGCCTCAAAGATATTGACATATTTCGGCTTGCGCACAATACAACCTCTATGACACCATCACAAAAATATGGTTCTCTCTCAGAAACAGTTTGATGCAGTGAACAGAATAATATATACAGTTTCAGAATTCTTTTCTTTTTAAATCTTATTTCACAAAGTATTAAAAGGAAAGCTTTTTCTTTTCTTTTTTTTTGTTTCATCGACAACAAAAATGACATTTATAAAAAAGGACTGTGAAAATATTGTAGTCCTCTTATTGCCCAAAATAGGTAATCATGGTTAACAAGACATCACAATAAACATAGAACAGAGCTACTAAGATTTTTTTGAGTTACCCACTCATTGCGGTTTAGGCTTGAATTAAAAATGTCACCTTTTCAAGTGGAGTCATTTCAATCCGTTTTCTTGCTTGTATTAAACGTGATAGAACGAGGGCTGTGAAACAAAACTGCTATTGGAATATCACTACCTCAAAAAACAAACAAAAAAAGACATTTCATGTTTACATAATCGCTCTCATCAGAGAACATTCAAGAACAATGAAGAACATCTAGAAACTCAAACAACGTTGGTTGATTCAACGTGTACACAATAAAAGGTGACTAAAATGCTTCTAAAAAGGAAAAACAGTAAAGGAAAAAAGAATCAAATAAAATCCTAATCAAGGTCAGGGCTACACTAGGATAAAATATTCAAAAGCCAGGTTTTCAGTATAGTACAGCAGATTGTTTAGTTGTTTTTTTCTTCTTTCTGAGATGATTCTGACGTTTCGGGTTGTTCTTCGTGTGGCGCCATCTCAGCTTTAGATTCCCGTTCAGCGCTGTAGTGCTTGAAGTTTAATGGCCTTTACCTGTACACAGAACCAATTAGAAACTCCGGCCAGTCTTCCCCGGGCCTCCTGATAAACTCTGCTGAAACAAACAGAGAAGTTGCTCAAAATTCACATTTACTTTCAGTAAAATGGTGTGTTTGTGTGTGTGTGTGTGTGCTGCATCTGAGCCTTGCTGGTTTAAACACATTTGAAATGTAAAATGATAGATTCGTATACAACTACACTACTGTTCAAATGCATTTATTAATGTCATTTATTAAAAGTAACTGTAAATATTGGAAAATAATCTTTTTCAAATATTTATTTATATATATAAATAAATATTTATTACTTATTTAACGTTCTATTCATTAAATAATCCTGAAAAACTGCATCAGTTTTTTTATTAAACAAAATATTGTTTACATTGATATTAATGAAAATGATTGTTTCTTGAGCAGCGTTTGCCGTTACAGAAATAATTTACATTAAAAAAACATTTATTTTAAATCGTAATAATTCACAATATTATAGTTTTAACAATATTAAGAAAAAGTACATCTTTGTTTGAACAGTAGTGTAAATTGTGCATGTATGCATTTTTAGTTTTAAAACTAATATTTTTATGAGAAAACTAACTTAATTTTTTAGCCGTATTTCTTCTTTTCTTTTCTTTTTTAATGGGTGAACTACAAACTTTCAGCTTCGAGTTTATAAATTCTGACTTGATTTTGTACACATGAATTTTAAATACAATTTGCTTTAGTTTTTCTAATAAAAGCAAGGTTTTTAAAAGCATAAACTGGCTTTGAAAGTACATTGTGTTTGACAAACTAAAGCTTCCAATCCTTCACAGTAAATCTAGTTTAAACACAAACCATGTATTGATTCGGTCCGGCTGTCTACAGCTTTAAATTGATGTAGAGATGTTCCATCATCAGAATCACTCCACCGTCAGCATCTTTTCATTATAAGCTTCATTCGTTGGGGCTCAGATACAGAACACACAGGCACTTTAAAGTGACCGGATCTTATCCACATGGTGTTCAGACATTGACACGACACATATGTTAGTGTATCGAGCATGCAGAAACTCTTGGGATGTCCAACCAACCAGGAAATGACAAGTTAAGAACCTGTTCTGCAATATCTCTCCGCTGCTGTTGCTTTCTCTGACTGCTGACGTGTACTTCAATCAAACGTTTGGAGAATCCATACAGACGGAGCGATTCTACCCGCTCATTAAATCAATCATCCGTTTTGCCTCGAGGACAAAATGAGAAGCTCTTTAGGAAGATTATGGGCAACAAACCGCAGTCCGCAGGCCTCTTATCCAGACGACAGGTCACAGGTAAATGCCACGGAGCCACAGACACAGCCGTAATCGCACTTGATGCTTCACCGTAGGAGAGAGAAAAAAACTGTCTCGGTGCAAATATTAACTAAGTATAGAGGAGGGATTTTGACCGAATAAATGCGCATCCACTTATCCGCACAAACCGCATTTGAATAAGCAAGTCGTCTCCGATTTAGCCGTATCTGGCATCTCAGCATATACTCGAAATCACCTTTAAGTCCTTAAGACCTAGCTATACAAGCGCAGTGATTACAGAAACAGCACCTTATCTGAAAAACCTGATGAATTACATCAGATGGCACCTAAGTCAACAGATTCTCAGCAAAGAGGGCTCGCTTCCAGGTGCGCACTAATCAAAGCCGCAACACCTGTGCATAATATCCAAATACAGCACTTCATAGAGACTATGAGTCGATGTGTGTCGCTGTCGAAATACAACTCTGGGAGTGAAAGAAAGCAACTGCGCAGTTTTGAGTAGACCCGCTCGCAGACATCATGCATGAAAGGAACAGTCGTATGACAGACAGGCAGGCAGAGGATAAAGGAGGAACTAGTGATAAAAAGTATAGGGGGAAATGTGTAGCCGCCACACTCTCGGTGTTTGCGAAGCGGGTAAACACTTTGGAAGGCTTTCAAAGGGCTTCAAAATGTGGAATCAATAATAAAATAGATTTTCAATGAGAGATAAGACTTCTGAAAACCAGGTTGTTGCATATGAAGTTTAAATTTCCTTGTCTGAGATGTAAAAGCCCTGTAAAAGCCTACGGTGTTGAGGAAAAATAAAAGCAGTACACTGATTCAACTTAAACTCAACTGAGATCAAAATGAGAGGGAATTAAAATGAATAGGCAGATGGAACAGGAAGGTAGTAGTGAATAGATGAAGGTAATATGAAGGCACAAATCAAAAAATATATATATTTCATAAATGGTACAGGATATCTACCTCAAATGAGATGGCAACCAACCACCTGTTAGGTTTCAATGGTATCCATTTGTAAAAGCTGTCGCAATCAAAGGACCCTAAAAGTGTACAGTTAGTATTGGTGTCAGTATGCATTCTGAGTGAAAAGGCTAATATGTCTATCACTCGCAAGTCATTTCAATCATCGCATGTGTTGCTAGCATGAATGGATGTTATATTAACTGTAAAGATCAGTCCACATCATTCCCTCGGTCTGATCTAGGTGAACAGCAGGGGAGAGCAAGACAACTGTAACACGCAGCAAATGTAATAGTTATGGACAATACACTTATTGTGCCCATATTTTAACACCTGAAGTGTATTAAATATCAAACCGTACTGAAATGATTTTGTGACCTTGCCACTTTTAAGGATGAAAAGACACATTCCATATAAACATTCCATATATATATATATATATATATATATACTGTATTACAATAGTACAGAGATTACTTAAAGAAAAGCAAAAAGAATTATAATAAATTGTAATATTTTTTTGACTACTACTACTACTTCTAAAACATAAATACAAACTTTATAAAACATAACATACAAAAAAAAAACAGACTAACATTACACTAACAATTAGGATAATTCACAATTACATTTTCTGTTACATCACACATTATGACCTTGACCATAAAAATGTGTACTGTACTTGTTTAATGTTATCTTACTGTAATTAGGTATATTTAATAGAGGCTGGTAATCACAGATCTTTGAGGAAGTGTTACATTTATTCCGGCTCTCCCCATTTAAATCTTTTGTAAAATGTAAAGAATATGTACATTTCAAAGAACAAGAGAGAATGGAAAGTATGCTTATCAACAAAGATCAACTAATTGCATATATTGTAATCATCTACATTCATGCCAACAATAACAACATTAATGAATTCATCTGAAATCACAATTCATGCAGCAAACATAAGCAAGAGACTAACGCTGTCAGAAATCACACAGAAGCCTCAATCTGAGCAGCAGAACTGTGAACTTCACCTGTGTCAGGTTTCTGTCCGAACACTGGGCAGTGTAAACATTAGCCAGATGTATCCACCTGTTTCCTAACCGGAGCCGGTAATTCCCTCGGCAGCTAATGTCTTTTAACTTACGAGAGGCACTTCTATCATTTGAAATCCTAAAGTTGCTCTACAATTAATCTTTATCTGACAATTTGGCTGAAAGACCTGTACATTTTCTTCATGTTCTATTTTCCGAAGAATAACAAATGCCTGGTATTTGACTGTGACCTGATATAAGAAGAATATCTACGCAAGAGCTCTTTTCAATCCACTGCATTCTTTTCCTCCAGGTTATTTTCTTTCTTCCCTTGTATTCTGCTGTAACAATATGAAAAAAGACAACATACACTGCACATTTGTGGTCTGCTCTCTCGATTTAATTTATGATACATCCCATGAATAATTCACTGGAATGCACTAAGAATCTCTCATTTTTCTGCCCAAAAATCCTCACGTCTCTTTCCAGGTTTGTTTTCACACGGATGCTTTCAAATGTAATTGTCTCCCCTTTCTGCTTCTAATCCCTATTAGCAGTGTTTACTGGAACGTTTGAAATATTATCACTCAGTGGGACATTTTTTATTAAGCCAACATATAGACATTACCACAGTGATATTTAACATGTCTGTAATATATCTTCAGAAGGAATCGAGATTGTAGAAAGTAATTTGTTAACGCTTTAACAATTTTAAATCCCCTTTTAACGTTTGAAGAGTAATGTCAGTTTAATGCACCCAGTTAAAAAAAGCGTCTTATTTAGTTCACAGGCTGATTGTTTAGCAGAAGTTACTCCCATAATTTTCACAAGCGTCAAGGGGCATAAGGAAACGGTGGATACATTTAAAGAAAGGAATCTTTTGTGAACAAGGCTTTTCAGTGTGTGAGGATGCTACAGAGGCTAACAGAAACAGCAGTTCATGTCAGACAGCTGAAGAAAAAAAGTCTTTCTTCCACTGTCAATCACTAGTGAGATGTTCTGAAGGTTTGAGGCCAACCTAAATTTGACTCTATTTAGGTTAGAAAAACTCCATCTGAAAGTCAAGCACAAGGTGACATTGTTATTCTGAAAATCCCGTTTAGATTTAATGAGTGCCCGGTCTGTTTTGCAAACTGTACTTAAGGGCAGAAGAGAGAGAAAAAGAGAGAGAGAGAGAAAAAAAGTAATTTGCTTTTCCTCACAAACAAAAGATTGAAAGCAGAATGAATCAGAGGTGTGCGCAGATAGGCAATAAACAGTGTCCTCACATACAAAGGCTCTTATTCATTTTTCCAGCAGATCTGGATGGCGGTTCAAAAAACGGCCGGAGCCGGTAATTCCCTCGGCAGCTTGTGATTTAGTGCGGCCTCCCTCATCAACCCCCCTGCGAGTCGGCCCTGCTCCTTTTCTCTTCCGCCCAACTCCTGCTCAATCTCTCCTCTCCGTTAAAGGTTAAAAACTAATGCACGGAGGGAATAATGAATGCCTATGGCTTCAAAGGGCAAGACAACATATTCTTATGACAGGGTTTCTCATGAGTTGATTATCGCCTTATTGATTTACATATGCACTTTGTGTGGGGGACCTTTCAAAGGCTGCCTCTGGTATGCCCATCATCTGCTTCGAAAAATAAAAAAGCCATTGTGTGCGGGGAAACAAAATACCGGGTTGAAAATGAGAGAAGAACTAATTGTGAGATTTCTGTCCTCCGGGCTGGCACATGAACAAAAGCACACTGACACATCACACTGCTGCTGACAGCCGGTACAAGTTCACAGTTTGTTATCCTGAAGTTGACAGAGAGAGAGGAATGCTGGTGGGAATGCAGAAATGTTAGCAATGCTAAAACCAACGCTATCTAACTTGAGCTATTTGCCAGGGCACCTGCTTTGCACTAATGAGACTGATTTCACATTTTTCAGCCTTCAAAAGAGACGTTTTTATAGCTTTATTCCTGATAATTAGTATGGGTAAAACATGCACATCTATCACACCTTTGGACCCATTTGAAACCTAATACACCCGAGATGATTTATTTTGTACTTTTTTCCACATGTATTTGCTTCTTTTGATTTCACATAGCTGCATATCACACATTATCATGGTCCTATTAGTTGTGTTAGAATTATTTATTCCTTCAATACTAATTCTTTTTTAAAATGTATTCGCTAATTCATTTATTAGCTAGATAACAGCGTGGAGGGAATTCATTAAAAAGATGCAACATTTTTGTGTAATTTATTTCTTTGCTAAATTTTTTGATTGTTATTTTTTTTGTACAAACATGCCTCATTTCTATGCAAATTACAATGGATTCTATTTAAAAGGAATTGTATTTTGTATGGTGCATGGATCAAATTAGGTATACAGTAAAAAAAAAAGTTAGTTTGTTTTACAAGAAAATACTAGTCAAAGTAAAAAAAAAATCATTTCTGGGTGAAAAATGCCTCAATTATATTTTTCTGGAACTGCAAAATGCAAATTGTATTCTGCACGTTTTGTGGGCGAATTTGAACTACTACACAATTATGTGAACTGAGAGCTAAAACAAATCTGACATTACTACGATATAATACTGATATAAACATGCTACAATATAAATGCTAAAAAGTTATTTTTAGTGAATTCCCTCTTGATGTTTAAACATATTAAACTAATTTAAACGTCAACAATTCAGTCGACTAGGAATTTTATCAATCTTCTGAACCGATTGCTTGCTTTTAATCTCAATCCACACAAATTATGGCAAAGAATATTCACTCTCTGAAAACTACAATAGCAGCTACACCAGTGTAAAAGCACTAACTCAGGCAGGGTGGTAAATTGATTAGGTGGCACAGAACAGAGAAACGGTGATGGAGGTGAACAGAGTACTTACAGCAATGCTGTGTCCGAAGCCGGAGCCGGGCTGGGGACTAGCAGCGCTAATGTAGTTGCCCACTCCGGAGTCCTGGCTGGTGGGGCCGTACAGGTCAGCCACTGGGCCGGGACTGCTGGCTCCAGGAAAGGCTCCAGGCCGGGGCGGGTTGGTGCCTGCCGGAGAAGCGGCCGCGCCAACAGTGATGTGAACAGGGCTGCTAGTCAGGACTGCTGGTGTGTAGTACGACTAACAAGCTTAGCACAAGCATGCACTAGAAGCACAAAGCCTCATATTTTGAAAGGAAGTTGTGTGTGTATGTCTATAATGCCTGAGGTGTTTCAGTAACAGAGGCCTAATGTCTTCTTTATAGTTCATCCAAAAGGAATGAAATGAAAAATAAAGAAGCTGGTCATCAATTCTTGCACATAAACATACACACACGCACATTGCATACACAAACTAGTCAGCTGTGCTTCAAGCTAGCAACTACTGCAGCAATACATCTCATCATTCATGCAGATGAAAGTACACTTATGTGTGTCGAACGCATATTGCCAACATTTAAATGACATGCATGCTACTAGGTTTTAGGTGAGCTGGACTGCTGTGTGATGGAGATCTATGATTTATTATTTTTCTTTTTTACACCTCTGAGGGCATTTATAATGTTTAAAAGTGTGAGCGAGAATGAATCGCTTCCTTGCAGGTTCCTTTCATTATCATAACCTCACCTTCTCTCTGCTCTCATACACTCCCTTTCCCCAATCTCATATCAAGTACTCTACACCCATCCTCCTTCAAATTTGACTGCCGGTTCTCCAGTCCCTCTCTGAAAATTGCACTGGGGATTTTGCCACAACACCCCCTATCTAATCAACACCTGTCATTGAGAAAGTGGTCTCCTCTCCTCCTCCTCATTTTTTTTTTTTTTTTTTTTTTTAAATATATACGGTGGTGATTATCTGGCAGTTAGCATCAAGGGGTATCAGGCCTAGCAGCCGCCTGGAAACCAGTAAATTGCTGAGGGTGTCTTGGGTAAAACGCGTTGAAGACTGAATCATGGAGTTTCCTCTCCACTGCGAGCGTGACTCTACATTTGCTGAAGCTACATTTGAGTCTGAAAGCAGAAACTGTTGAAGATGAAGCCCAGGAGATGGAATTAAATACTTGCCAAGCACAAATTGCAAGTAAAACTTGACTTTGGTGATGATGTATAAATAGAATGTTGCTGGGTCATTTTGCTAAGAAAGTCAACATAAAATATACAGTACTTTAAGTCAAATTGGAAAAATGATAGCTTAACCCTCACTGATGTAAGCAATTTTAATCAAAGATGTTGTGCTGCACATGCTTTATTCCAATAACTTTGTATGTGAAGTTTGTCAAAGTTTTAATAAAGTGTCCAAAACTAATATTCAAAAACACAAAACAAAAATATGAGAAATTATGTGTTGTCATGTTTTTTCATTAAAACACAATCAAACACATTTCAAAGGACAAACAACTATTATACAATTGTCAATAGTTTGAAAAACATTTTATTATTAATAATAAATTTGCAAAATGTATAAATAAATATTTAAGTTGGATAAGATTTTTCAGTTCTTTAAATAAAACAATTCTAAACAAAAAAAGGCTTAATCACTGAGATTACAAACTAAAAATAAATAAAAACTAAACCTGACGTAAAGATAAATAAATAGTAATATTAAAGAAAATCATACATATTATATAATACTAAAATAACAATGATTGTCAGATGTGTTTGTTTGCTGAAGTCAGAACCTCTGAACGTAAACACACATCCACAAAGCAGAAATACTGACAAATGTGCAAAAGGAGCAAGGAGGGGCCGGGGGGATTTGTGGGGAAAATTACTATTAGACTAATTATATCAGAGCACTTGAGCCATGGCTGCTGTCATTTGCAGATGACCCCTCCATTTCATTGCTGTTGAGAGGCGAATTAAGGAAAATAAAAACAAATGCATGAATTAAATTAAATGAATGCTCTCAGAAACTTTGAGGCCCCTTGCTGTGCCACGCTCAATTTTTCTCCTACGCGTGGCCCTCTATGACACTTTGATTAATAAGCGAATATTAAATCAAGTTCCTCCACAGGCGGAGGCCTTCAGATCAGCGCCCATTGAAGGGGGTGTCTATTACTGCAGCAGCCTCCAAAAAACTCAGGAGGGTAAAAGATATCTGTGTGAATGGAATATTAGCCTGGAGGGCTCATGTAAGAGAGCAAATACGTTAGATAGGGGGCAATATGCCGCCGTGGGTAAACCAAACGAGGCAGACTCACACAATCCGTCTGCTTTTCACACAAATGAGAACACAGACAACAGGAGAGGTGAGCGGCTCTACAGTCAGAGCTCTCACTTCTAAATGTCAGCGTATCAAAATAGCGCCAGCTACTTCGAGGGATGATGGGAAAGCATGTATATCCACTGCTAGATCTGAGTGGAAGGGAAAATGGCTGTCGCTAGTGTACCACCTGTTTGCAGCTAGTCCACTACGACACAAAAAATAAGAGGCGTAATTAGCAGGTTCAAATAACTACACCATAATAATGGCTAATGTGTGGATAAATCATTTAGTAGTAAGTATTTCTGTTTTGCTTTCAAGTCAAAATTTCAAAGCAAAAGTAGCAAAATTATAAAATAAATAAAAACATTTTGCTCAGAATCAAATTTAAAGAGAAAAATAATAAATAATATTAAAAATAAGATTATTTTGTAATATAATAATGTATCCTAAATAATACTGTTAGTACTGTTTTAATTCAAGATATATTTTTGAACGACAGTAACCAATTTTATTTTAGCTTTACATAAATAAAAATACTGATTAAAATGATTTTGGTGATCAACATTTCAGGAACTGATCAAGAACAGTATTAAAGCCTCAGGGCATCAGCTTGGTGTCAGACAAGCAATGACATACTTCATAAGTTCTCCTAAGTGTTAACTTCCATGTTAAAATCATTCTTGGACTGATCTGGATCAAAGCTTACACACTCAATTCAGCCTTTCCCTTGTTACGAACAAAGGCTTCTAAAATAAGAGGGGGAAACCAGCACACTGTAAGTGACAGCCCTGGTTAGCATCACGTCCTGAGATATGACTGGCTTCGGTATCCCCAATGGACCAGCGCTAATAAGACATGTTGATTCGCTGTCTTTTATATCTCCAGAAGCCATCAATGGGGATGTGCTCATTAACAGATCAGGAAATTGTTTTTGTAGCTCAATACTGCTGTGAAACGAATTCATACACATTTATTTCAAAAACTCCTATTGTGTGTAATTTGCCTAAGATCGTGCAATCATCTTAACGTTCATTTACAGACAGAAAAGAAAAGGGCTGCCAGAAGGACATATCTTGAAGGTTAAGTACAGTATATTGCTCACATGGTTGAAAGAAAATGCAGAGAATGTAATAAATCGGCAACCGCCAATACCGTGAACATTCCTTGGCATTCTCCAACCAGAAACAGTCTGGTTGCTGGCATGGATGCCTAATCCACACATGCCTCAATGTCTGCAAGACAGTTTATTAGTCATTATCATGGCTCTTGACGGCGCTAGTTTTCTTTTTTTCGCTAAGATGCGTGTTGTTTATTGCCAAGATCTCAATACTGCCTTCCTTTGAACTACAGGCTACTGAATATAAAGTGGAGCACTACTGTTTTAAAAAGGCCGAACGTCAGTTCAGTGGTGCAGTACCATGAAGCATTAAAAAATATATATATGCCAAGAGTTTGGGAATAGCTAAATTCTTCCCTTTAAATGTGCTGTCAAAACAAGACGTTTTTCATCCATGCTACACACTTATCCCATTTTCACTCATTAGTTTATATAATTCTATATCCAGTGGCCACAAAAAAGTATTTGAACGCTTAAGACCCACTTAAAATGCCTGAACTTATTTGCATAAGATAACAAAAAAGCAAACCAAGGGGATTTTTTCTTGGGGTTTCTATGGAACTGTTTCCACTAACATTTGACAAACAGAAAGTACCTTCTATTGAACTTTAATCTGGTGTTTTATCATTTAAAACTTTTTTAATGAAATATTATGCTTGAAAAGAGTGCTTGTATTCGTCTTGGTTTGTCATTTTGTATGTACTGCAATGATATTCATTCATTTTAAAAGGATAGTGAGTCATATTGTCTCACAGCTCATGTTGTTCCAAACCTGTATGGCATATTTTTCCCCCATCAAATCACGAAAACCTTTCTCGATATCTTTCTTTTGCATTCCACAGGTTTGGAATGACACGAGGGTGACTAAATTATGAAAATGTCAATTTCCGGTGATCTATCCATCTAAGTGTTTAAATACATTTTGGAGCCACTGTATGTGTGAAGAAACAAAATGCATACAGAACAAAAAGCAAAGGGATGCATTAACAATACGTCTCAATATGCGATACTTTGTCCAAATGTGGCAACTAAGCGATACAATCAACTTCCAACAATTGGCTTGTCATTTTATACTCATGTACATGACGTCGGATGTTTGGATATCATTCATCACATGCCAGCAGGCTGACAGCTGAGTGTTATGGAGCCGATGGGTGTGCAATAAATATATACGTGTCTGAGTATGCACTGCAGGAGATATGAACTGGCAAGCATGAACGCATATGTCGTATCTCCCGGTTAATTGCACAGGGATTGTGACCGCAGCCAAATCACATATATCTCGACAGTACATACGCATTAGCGGCCACATATATATAGTAAACTCCCTCAAATCCACAGGCGAAATGACAATTCTACCACAATTCAACATGCAGCAAACTGCAAGGATGTACAAATCCCTCGCTTTCCCTTCTCATCTGTCCCCCCCTCTCTCTTTCTCTCTTGTTTTAATGAATGGCAGGGTGATGAATAAACCGCATGAATCAAATCAATCATTGAATGAAGGAGAGGCGGGTACACACCTGGGCTCTTATACTGATCCGGGCTGGCCAGGTGCTGGAGAGGGGAGTTGCAGGCTGATGTGGCATGCTCGCTTTGCAGCAGCTGAGCCGCCTGGGGGCCCAGGGAGCCATAGTCCGCAAAGGAGAAGGGGGGCCCCCGTTGGTCGCTTGGCGAGGAATAGAAACCGTAATCGGGGAAGCCTGGGAGATACAGTACAGGGGAGGAGGAGGAAGGGAGGAGGAGGAGGAGGAGGAGGAGGGGTGGGACTCCATCATTGGGGGAAATAGGACTTTGCATAGTAATGTTATGAGGCAATGTTTAATATCTGACTTTACATGGTTGTACAATGCAGCGTGTTTGTAAAGTCAATTTTTGTTAAGGCACATCTGGCTGTTTCCCCTCAGCGTGACTGTGTGTGTGTGTGTGTGTGTGTGTGTGTGTATGTTACAATGTGTGGAGATCACCGCTTTACACTATAATACTATAAATACTGTGTGCTTGCGTCCCAGTTTGTTAAACAAATTTTTATGAAAAAATATTACATACAGTGGCCTTTTGAATAGTACGTTCACATTAAAGAAATTTATGAAGGTCATTGCATTAGACATAATGTATTAATTTCAAAATAAAAGGAAATTAAACATATTTTGAAATATTTATGAACATCAAAACATCAAGAAGGAACATCAAGATTTTTTGGATACTTTCTGGTAAAGTAATATGAAAAAAAACAAACAACAACCATAATAATATAAGATTAACATTTGACACTACTTTCTTTGATATTTCATATCTATAGCAATTCAGATATTTAAAAGTGTGACTTCAGCATCTAAATATTTTGGGGCCACTGTAAATTAATGTATAAATAAAATGATATGCAAATACTCAAAATGTTGCTTGCAAACATAATTTGATGAAAAACAACTATTATATAAACAAACTCAAGTCTGTCACTCTCTGTGTGAAAAGCAGACAAATATGAGAAGATGTAACCTTGTAGCTGAGAAGACCTGAAAATGATCCGTAGCTGGTGGGGTGTAATTAAGCTGACCCCGTCCTGCACTGCCTGCTGTTGTTACAGACGTGGAACTGTGAGCTTGAGTGAGGGTGTTAAAGAGAGGGATGGAAAGAACTCCCAGAACTCCAGTGTACCTGCGCTAACTGTTTATAAATAGTCAATATAGTCCCTCTGCTAGAGTTTTATATCAGCCCAGAGAGCGTCTCATTAGAGCAGCCTTGGTGAGGTACTACTTTCGATTCTTCTTCCTTTTTCTCTGCTTTAATTAGTTTCAGAGAGGATCTCAAATATACACAGCAGAACAAATGAGGTCTCTGCCAGCCTACATTTAAGAAGGGTTGAGGGAGTGATAAAGAAATATAAATAAAAGAAGAGAGAAAGGAAAGTTGATTCTCTCACAGGCTGTTTCTGTGCTTCTCTGACCTTCTCCAATCACTCATTAATTATCCACCGCTAGTCTGCTGACTGCTCACCTCAGCCCAAACCTTGAGTCTGATCTAATGGAAAAACAACAAAAGCTGCATTTTTGGTCACCTAACACATCTATTAAAGACCCAGAGATGTGTTGATGTTGCTTATGCACTGCATGACCTAATGTACAGGGTGGGCCATTTATATGGATACATCCTAATAAAATGGGAATGGTTGGTGATATTAACTTCCTGTTTGTGGCACATTAGTATATGTGAGAGGGGACACTTTTCAAGATGGTTGGTGACCATGTTGACCATTTGATTATTTATTTATTAAGGTGTATCCATATAAATGGCCCACCCTGTATATGTACACCAGTGCGAACAAAAATATTCGTAAACAAAAGAGTTCAAGTCACACTGGAAATATCCTTTTTCACTACAACTCACTAATCCAAAGCAAGTCAGCCTTAAGTCTTCAGAAGTTGACACATTTAAATTAATTCTCTTAAACTCGTCCATCTTTATTAAACCCTCTAACTCTAGCAATCTCTTTTCTAATTCTGTTAATTGACTTGCACTCTATTCGTTTACTATCCTTTAAAAATTACTTATTTTGTTTTTATTTAGTATACAATTAAAAAAACTGAAAAAAGGCCTCTAACTCTTCATTTTCTTGATCTTTATCTATTAGAATTATTGCTGTGTGCACTATGTTAAGCTAAGATTTGTGTATCATTGCTCTTTTGCTGATTTTGCTAACTTCCACTATCTTTATTTGTTAGTTGCTTTGGATTAAAAGCGTCTGCTAAACAACTAAATGTCATGTAAACCAATACATAAAACGTTTCAATATTTTGTTTAATTAGGCAGTGGTCAAATAATAATGTTTTCACTGCATAAACTGTTGAATATGACAAAAATTACAAACTGAAATCTCCTTACACAAACATATAAAGTATGAGGTGAGGTGAACCAAAGCAACTTCCACAAGAATGGTGTGGAGTAAAGTTACTGTCTCTCACACCTGAACTGCTATTGATGACCTTTGAGAAAAGTCAAATCCCTACGATCATAGGAGGAGAAGCTGTCAGAAAAGACTGTCTTCCCAATCGTTTGGTAATTAAACACTCAACAAGCACATACAGCTGAGGTGTTTACGGTCCGCGTATTATTGTATGCTTCTCAGGGGCTTTTCTAAGAAAAAGAATATAATAAAATGCATGTTGCAAATTCCTGCTTTTGCATTCGGTTTCAGAGACTGCCAAAACAGACCGGAGAAAATCATAGGCACAAGCACTGGAAAGATGCTTACGAACAGTAAACAGAAACGAGCATGAAAATCCCCGTCCTGCCACTACCTACACTCCCAAACGCAAATAAATCACAGATGCATGCCGACGCTCAAGCTCTCTCCCGCTAACTGCGCAAAAACGAAGGAAATGCCTGAGGTATGCTCAGAATCTTCAAGTGTTTCGGCTTCCCGGAGAGGAGGGGAAAGCCCGCTCCAGCTCGCACATCTTTAATCATTTAAGGAAAGCAACCAAAAATGCACTTAGGCTGAATCCATTTTTGATGGGCCTCTCTAATAGATGGGCGTCCTTGAGGTTCAAAGGGAACTCTGGACGCGCCTCTTAATTAGACAAGCTGCCATCCCGTCCTGTTTCCCCTCATCCTCCTAATTAGATCTTTAACAACAAACAAATGAAGACCTTTTACAGGCGCGTGCGGCACGTCCTGCCTCTTTCCCGCCAAGAGGGGGGGGGCGTTCTTTTTGTCTAGCGCTCCCTGGCCCCGCCGCGCACGACAATGGCTGGGTCCTGCCACAATCTGCATAAATATTCCACCTAATTTCCGTGGAGCGGGAACGGCGGGACGCAAAATACGACATTACCGCACGTACAACAAACACACCTGGTTTCTTTGTTTGCATTGACATCGAAAATTAGACCTGAAAAGCTGTTCGTTTTAATGCGGTGGCAGGAAAGGTCTTATCTAATAACGGCCTGCAGAAATTACGTTTATTATCCAGGTAGATCACGGCCAATGACAGTGCTATCTGAAGCAGAAACACGGAATAAAACGCAGTTAAAAAGTGCCCATTTACTGTCTATAGAGAAAGCCATCTGGCGGAATAGGGCTGCTTGATTACCTTCGTCGGCTAATTCTCTCTCTGAGCGCATGCAAATGATTCACTTTGACCAAGTGGAAGTGAGGAAAAAAAAAAAAAAAAGTGGAGCTAAATTAAACACTGCCGTTTTGGAACATCAAAAGTTGCCACAATAATGGCTCCTCCGTGATGTTCCACAGTATTGTACGCTGCCAATCAGACAGAGAATAGCACTCGGAATGCTTTATGCCTCTGTGAATAACTCTGGGATGAAGCGAGGACGCAGGGTGTGAGTTTTGTGTGCGTTTATGTGTGTCCTTCCATTAATAGGCACTGCGAATACTTTCTTTAACTGCAACCCCACAGTCAAACTACACAAAAAGCTTAATATCTTCTCTTTTTCTTCCACAAAAACAAATACCAAACTGTGTTGTCTACCACGGGTCTCTCCCCTTCACTCAGAGAGAAATCTAATTACTTCATAATGGCAGGTTTGGGGGGAGCGCGTACATCGTTGACAGGTGATAGATGCGTAAACTCACTTCCCCCGACTTGATGAATAGCGGTATAGAAACGTGAAGCTTTCGTTCGTGGTGGGCGTACGACAGCACCTCGTCTATTCATCACGCCGCCTCTGTGAGCCGCACAGAGACCCGTGAACACACTCCGAGGTCGTGTCTGAACAGCTGGGAGTAGGTCATCCAGATGTGCCTTTGTCTGGGCAACATCTGCACTGAGCCCGGACCCCCCAGCAAGGGGAGGGGACAGGGGGCCGACGTGGGAGCGAGCTCAGAATGGATGCACTCTGGAAGGTTGTCAACCGCACCATTACATTGCCCATCTGGGTGCTTCAGAGCTGTTGCTGAGATGAAAGCACTGGTTGCTTTTTACCCCCCCCCCCACCGACTGCTGCAGCTTTGTGCTATTATACATAATATCTGTCAGAGCAGCATCAAGAAACAGATACATAAATACATGAATACGTAAATAAGAGGCCCTTTTATCAGCTGTTTAATGAACAGAGAGCGGCAATTTGTCACCGCTACATGCATCAACAGCGTCAGACAGTCTTTTTTCTTGTAGCATTAAAGCCAGGACTGCATCAGTCGACAGCGAGCGCAATATTAAGACAGTGGTCAATATAATAAGTTCATTAAAATCAATTAAGAGCTATTTTAATTTAATTATACAGTCGGTTTAACAGTCACAAGTAAGACCTTGACAGCAGTAACATATAAAGTGGCTCATTTCTGGTTAAGCATATCTCATATCAAACTGAGATTTTCTGTCCTGAATTACTCCTTATTTGTCAAAATGGACAGTAACTGTGAATGCTAGCCCTCAGGATGGTACTACAGTGCCTCGGGCACTCATCTTTCCTCGTGCATGAACATCTACTTGGCTAACATGTTTTTGGGCAAATCATCCACAGGTCTGCTTGTATTGATCTGTAAGGCTGTAGGGAAAATACAGTGCTAAAGCACTTGATAGGAGTGTAGGTTTTTTTTAGAAAAACACACTGTGACAGATATTATCTGTCAACATCTGATGTTCACAGCATCATACTGCAGTACACCAAAACTAAAACAATATGCAAAAAATAAATAAATTATTAAATGCAAGTAAATTCACAGAACAAAATGCCTAAAACAACAACAACAAAGAAAAGTAAAAATATATATATATTTTTGTCTTCTAATCCATCGTTTTCTGCATTATTTGATCTTAGGAGCAATTCACTTGGCCATATCAATTATTTACTGAGGCCTTTTGGTAAAAAAAATAAAATAAAAATAATTAAATTGAGACGAGTTCTGTGTTCCACAGAGACACTGACACAAAATTCTGTTCGTCAAGCAGAAAAGTCTTAGTTAAACTAAAATGTGTTTGCATTGCAATCTTGCACTGTCTGTCGCTACTGAAGAAGGTGGGGGGGGGCCAAAAAAAAAAAAAAAAACCCTCTTTCTCCTCTTGGATCAAGCTCAGTGCAGTCAGAATGGCTCACACCTGACCTGTCAGCAGTCTATTACCACAATTAGCCTGCTGATGTTAGCGAAATACTGCCATTTACAGAGTCTTTTCATGGGGGGACGATGGAAAAGCTGACATTTCGCAATGTGACTTTCAAACACTGTAAAAAAAAAAAAAAAAAAAAGCTCAAGGACTGCGGCCTGCCTTGGAAATAGCATTTCATACAATCATCTACTCCAGGCAGAAATGTCAGTCGCAGAGAGGGAATCCGTACACTCGAACAAAAACACAGACTGCCGTTCTATAAAAAGCACTGACCCTGCAATTCCATACTCGGAGACATTATGTTTTATCTCTCGGTCTCTCAATCTCTCTCCACTTGAATAAGGCCAGTAGCGCTCTTCCTCTCTAACACATCCTCTACCAAGGTGTCAATAAACTTGTCAAATGTGCCTCCAAATTAGAAACTTCCGAACGTCCACAATTAGCTACCTCATTTCCACCTATGTCATCTTTAAAGAATTACAATTGCTCTTTGCTGCCTCCACAAAGCATCGCTCTTCATTCAGAGATGGTCTTTTCTAGTCATATATTTGAGTAATTATCATTACAACACGTCCCTAGTAGCTGAAGAAGGCATAAATTGTCTACAGATAATGTTTTAACATTTAAGCTCACAAATCACACACAGGACAGATAAAAGAGATATATATTTTGTGACTAGCGCTCACAGCACTGCGAATAGGTGGAGTGGAGAAGCGGACAGCTAGCCGCAAGATGGTGAAAACATACATCTATCTTCATCAGGAGCGTGACAGACAAGTATGAAGTGCGTTTCATATTTGCAGCATGGGCGGCTGGCACCGTAGAGACGGCCTGGCCTAGATTGCACCTGCGGACACCACAGCGAACGAGGCAGACACAGCTGCAGTCCAGGGCCTGTCTGTCAGGATACGGCGGCTAATGGAGAGTGACACAGGTTTTCTGTGCCGCCCGCTTCTCTAACTCACACACAAGCGCACACACGCCATACTTTCACCTCCCTGTAGAAGGAAAGAAGAACAGATGGAGGGAGGGAAAGGGATGGCAGAGCCTGAAAGAAATTGGAGGGACAAGTCTCGCCCCAGGGACACCGGTGGCCCTTTGTCCCTGGCCCAGGTGAGCCGAGGTGCTGAGGTTGTCAGGTCTCCAGTGCTAGGATGTGCTTTTGCGAGATGTGCAGTGTCAGATAACTTCTGAATCTCCTGTGAGTCATCTCTCTCCGTTTGCTAAAGAGCTAAGAGGAAGTGGGGCGGCACTGCCAGAATGTCATTCTATAAACACCCGGTTCATTCTGACACATGCTGCAGGAGATCTCAATAAGTCAGATATTGTTTTACACACCTCCTCCTCCACCTCCTCAAGCTGAAGGGGTATAAATGAGAAAAGTACTTTCGTTCCAAAACATGTAAAAAGCACTTTTTTTTTTAATTCGGCATCAGAAGACAATAGACATAATGCATTCCTTCCAAATACAAGTTAATAGACATGACCACCTACTCAAGTCTAGATCTACAGTTTCTACCAGAACCACTAGAGAGGCATGCAGTCAGACACATATAAAAAAAGAATCACAGAGAAATGGCAAAGAATGAGAAAAGGGCTGGGATAAAAAGGCGAGAACAAAAAATATACTTAAGGTGGGTGGAATACAGAATGAAGTATTGACAAGTGTTAAAGGATTAGTTTATTCAATACGACACTTCTTCATAATTTACTCACCCTCGTGTTGTTCCAAGACTGTGAATAAGGACTGGAGAGTTTACGCTTTAAAAAAGGACGGAAAAGCACCATAAAAGGATCACAAATTTGGTTTGACTGGACCAACTTATTCATTGGAAATATTCAATTCAAATATATGATTCGTTCACAAAACTAAGGTTATTATTGTTATTAACTAAAACTACTAAAACTAAAAAAGGATTTTTCTTAATTGAAACAAAGCTAAAATAAAACAAATAATCAGAATAAAAACATTTAAAGTTTCATTTAAGCTTTTTAACTTAGAAATAAAAACTAAAACTGAAAAAAAAAAAAAAAAAAAACGGTGACATCAAAATATTTTGATATATATATATATTATACATATTTTACATATACTTTTTAGTTTTTTAATTATGCATCAGTTTTATGATGCGTTTATGGAGCTTTTGGATTCCCATACACTGTAACTGCATAAACAAAAAGTGAATTTCGCCTTTATGTATCCATCTCAAAGAAGAAGGCCATACTGATTTTAAATAACATGAGGGTGAGAAAAAAAAATAGAATCTTTTCATGAACTATCCCTTCAGGCACTGTTGGTTGCACTATTTAATAAACAGATATAAAAAAGGAAAATGGTATAATATTTAAATATATATATACACTGAAACCCAAAATAAAGAATACAGAAATGGGAGGAAAGAATACGACTGAAAGAGAAAGAAGAAGGGAAGGGAGCAGGGACAAACCTTCCGCTGGAGTGTGACCAGAGGACAGTGTGGAGAGAGGAAGTCAACTGGTGCTGTCTCTGACTTAAACACACTGGCTTTCAGGAGGACCAAACCAAACAAGAGAGAAACAACAGAAACATGACCATCGGCCCAGCGTCCTACTGCATACCAACACATCAACAGGGTTGGTTTGTGGGTGTTTTTTTGATCGTTGATATAAAAATGAAAAGTTAGCATGTCGTTTCATTTGCTAGATGAAATCTGGTGTGCAGATACATGCCATTTCATGAGCTTCTGCAGAATGTTCTGGCTTTATAAAACATGCTGTAATATCTTGACTAAGTGAATTTATGTACATTTAACAAATGGCAATCAGTTTAAAACGCTAAACCAATCTGAAAAGTAGCTCGTAATAAACTAACATGTTTCCAGACCATAAAAAAAAATATCTGCTGATCTGTCCTTGTTAACTGAAGCATAATGATCAATTGCTACCAAGTGATGATCTGTTTCATGGGCCAAACTGAAAAAGAGAGGCCCATTCAGTAACCAACGAAAACTATTCAAATTACACACACCATTAGCCTAGCTAAAGTATGTCTCATTCATTTTATTACCTTACTGCCAATAAATAATTATAAAAAGAAGCTTCATTGGATGACTCAGATCTAGTGGAGTATCAGGCTTTAAATCAGGGGTTCTCAATCTTCTTTAGGTCACAACCCTTTTTTAATTGTTTCAAGATTTTTAAGATCGCAATTCACCCAGATAACAGACTTAAAGTTACACATTGAGGATTGCAAATGCATCATATTTTGTTCTCAAAGATAACTATTTCACTCTTGCTTCTTTAAAGGTCTTGTATTAGCTCTTTTGAACCTTTTAAAAATTGTGGAAAACATATTTTACAGTTCCCACAAACATATTAAGTAGCACAACTGTTTTCAACATTGATAATAATAAGAAATGTTACTTAAGCAGCAAATTAGCATATTATAATGATTGCTTCAAGATCATGTGAGACTGAAAACTGAAAAAATAACGCTGTTGAAAATTCAGCATTTCATCACAGGTCTAAAATACATTTTAAATCATATATTATCTTGTATTTACAGAATTGTGACCCCTGTTACAGGTTAAGAACCTCTGTTATTGCATCAAGAAGGTGGAGGAAGTGCAACAGCCCTCGGGTGACTGACAGAGATTATGTAGTGATGAAGATAATCTGTAAAAGCTGTCTGCGACGTCACCATTTCACCAGTGTACCCCGCAGAATGTAGTGCAACAGCTCGTCTGTCAGAGCCGAGCCTATGACTTTCACCGTACCCTTGCCGGCAGGTTTGCACAGGAGTTAACTGACAGACAGTCGGCACGCAAACACATCTCATCCTCCGCCTAGCAGCAAATGTATGCACAGCAGGGGTGTATAAATTGTGCTGCGCAATGGAGATCAGTTGGGTAATAGATGATAAGGTTCTCGGAAAAGGTCATCCTTAAATGTCAGTGCTCTGTCTCAATGGCTTTCTTACTTCTGTCACAACGCAACCATGGAGCGACTCCATCAGTCACAAAAGAGTGCAACTGCGCCATCAGCTTAAGATGCTAGCCATGGGGGGTGGGAGGGTGCTAAAATAACTACGCTGGCCTAATAAACTTGGTCCAGTGGGCCAAGACCTTACCTAATCACATTCCTCTCCAAAACACACAGTACAACCCAAGCTTTCAATGTTCAAATGAAAAACCAAGCTCACTGGATCTGAATTTCACAATGCCAGCCTTGAGTATGACTTCTTCGAGCTGACAACTATGACCACGAGCTGTTTAAAAGTCTGGAGACGTCATCGCCTGAGAGTCATTTCTCATGTAGCTCTCGTTTTAAACTCAGAGGCTGCTCCAAACAAGCCTGGCGTAATTCGCACACATTAAACAGCAACGAGATGCAGAGAGCTGGTTTTTTTTTCAGGCTAAGTTGGTTTCTTTAGCCGAGTGCTAATCAGAATCAAACACGTCTGATTGGGTGGAGAGGCATGACTGATTGGCTCACGCTCTGTCGACTGCGTTCCTTCAAACCGTGCGCCGAGCCACTTTTACGCCTGTCTGCCAATTACACAGGGGTGGATAGCTGTCTGCCGGAGAGCAAGTGTCAATGGAGCGAACTTGAGTCAAAATATGCAGTAAAAGTACGCGTGTGAGCGAAAAAGTGTATGTTTGGGGTTTTTTTTTTACGTGCTTGGACAACATATCTGTGTGGTTGTGTGTAAATAAACTCTGCACTTGCTACGGCATTGCTTTCTGATGGCCAATTAGCCAAGGCCATCCTTTCCCATTGTGCTAAAGGCCAGACGTCAGCGAGAAGGCCGAGGGCTGTTCCTCCCTGCTGTTTATTTATTTAAGTATCCTTGTGTCTTACAGACAAAGTCAGATTGATAGATTAAGCTATCCAGCCTCCGGATCAATAACCACGGCGGAACGAGGGAGCGACTGGGAACTTTTAATGTGCACACTCTGTTTAATGTGCACACTCTGTGTTTTCTAGTCAAAGGCGAACAGAGTTTGTCCGAATGACAGAGGAAGGCTGAGAGTGCCAACGATTAAATGTGAAAACTGACAAACCAAGAGAAATGAAAAGGCTCATTCGTGTAAGTCCATGTGTAATGTGTTTTGTGTGTGGGAGGGGGGTGGTTAGTGAAACAAATACAGCAACTACAGTAAAGTACAAACGGCTGTGCGAGTGGAAGCTGGCCCCTGCGCTCTGAACTGTTACCAGTTCCACCGACAATAATCTTGACATTAACTAAATTAAGAAAACAGGGGGGAAAAGCTGGTCTCGGACCATCAGCTAGTGGGGCGACTTCTGCCAGTGCCATAAATCACAACTACAACAGGAAAGGAGGGGAAGCAGGCTGGAGCCTTGAGTCCTGTCCTTTCCTTCTAACTACAGACTGTGTGTATGTGTGAGTGTGTGAGAGAGAACAGAGGCGGCTAGAGTTAAGAGCAGCATGGAGAGAGCAGCAGTCACACAGATCTACGGCCAGAGCGTTTACCTGGCGCTGTGCTCTGAGGGTATGCTGCGTAGCCGCCTCTTCCACGGGCCCCCCTACCTGAGCCGCGCGCTGCCGCCACTGCTGCCGCCGCCGCTACTGGACCGTACGCTGTTGCCGGGAAGCCTGTGCGGGGGAGGTGGGGTCGGGGTTGGGATGGGATTGAGGAAAGAGTAGAGGAAAGTGGAGGAGGAGACGAGCAGAGAGGGAATGAGGATAACGGGATGGAAATGGGAGGAGAGGAACAGGGTAGTAAAAGGGAGTAGTAAAAGAATAAAGGAGAAGAGAGTAAAAAAGTAAAGGGAAAAGAGCGTATGATGAGGAATAGTGAGAATAAAACAAGAACAGGTGTGGAAACAGGGTGGAATAGGAAAGTGGCGTAAAAGGAAACAGGAATTAAAGGTGACAAAAAAGGGATGGAAAAGAGGAGAGGTTAGAACAAAAATAGGGAACGGGGAGGAAAAAGGAAGCAGAGAAGTAATAAGAGAAGAGAGGGGGAAAAAAGGTGGAAAGGAGAGAAAACGGGCAGATGTGAGAATAAAAAAAAAGGTGGAAAATGGGCATTAGTAAAAGATGAAAGGAGAGGACAGAACAGAGAACATGTGGAAGTGTGAAGATATGATAGGAGACGATAACAAAAAGAAGGAAATAGAGCAGAAAACAAAAAAAAGGTAGGCACAGACAAAGTGGACAGAAGAAGAGGAAAGAGAAGGAACAGGGTGGACATGGGGAGTAGTGAAGGGAGGAGAGGAGAGGGAAAAATGAGAGGAGAGGATAAATTAGAATAAAAAGCAGGATCAAGCTACCTCACAACATTACTGACTCATTAAGTTGCTGCAGTGTGTGCAGGTTCTGCAGGCTGCTGTAATGCACTGTGTACTGTGGGCGTCTTTAGAGTGCGGAGGAGACTGCAGTGGCCCTAATGCACTCTGGGTATTTCTGCATGGATGACCACACTACTCCTTAGCTTATCTGTTTAGAGCACACAGTGGGAGGGCCACGGCCAAACATCAGACTTTCGGATATGCTACTGAGCCTGTGCGGTCAAGTTACTGCGACAAACTAATTAGATTTCGGCTATCATGTGGAATGTAAAGGGACTAGAATGCTTTAATGGTGGAAATATAACACTGCAGTACACAGTTCTTCAATGGCCTACCATTTGTTAAATAGAAAAAAAAAACCTTAGATTTAAAAACAATAATAGGAATAAATCCCTTTATTTGTTGGTATGAATTCGATAGGGATTGTAAGCATGACGCATAACATCAATGTCCTGTTGATTTGTTTTTCCATTAGCGCCATATAAAAAAAAAGTTTAGTCAGTGAAGTCTTACCAAGCCCAAAGGTTTGAACAATAATTTAACTACAGCTATAATTACAATACAAAAAAATGCACATTTTAGAAAAACACAATATTCCAATGAAAATAAAAGTATTTTAAGGCAAAAAAGTATGTGTTTTTAATGCCATATAATCTACGCTGTCCATTTGCCTGTGTATTTTCACTTTAATTTTCAATTTTAGTTTTATTTTGTCTTGAGCATTACAACTCGCTAACAATTCATTCATCAAGCAAATGAGAATTTTCTACTTGTGCAGCTCCATCTTTCATAACACCTCACAAATCACAAATTCACGGTATAACAAGAGCAGAAAAGAGACACGAGACCAGGGGGCGAGTCAGAAACTGCAGCTCGAATTCCATAAAGGCAGAGAGAAATCCGGCAAGAGTCAGAAAGATGATCCAGCGCAACACTATAGGGTTAACTCCAACCATGACCGGCATTGGCAGCACAAAGGCGATATGGAAATGGCTCCACGCTCCTGACACTTTGTAGTCCACTTAAGTCACTTATCTCTGCGCTGCCGCTCATGTTTGGGCGGGAGAACGAGGGAGCGAGACAGAGACGGAGAGTCGTAAAGCCGAGCAGGCGAATCGTCCTCCGGTTTATGCCTTGAAACTCAATCAATCAGGAGGATAATTTGGTCTCCAGGCAGTGTGAACTGATGCTACAGCTACACCGGCTCTGGGTGCTGCACGAAGGCCGTGATTTCTGAGCAGGGCTGGATAAAAGTGTCTTCATCTCCTTCCCGGTTTAGTGGTTCTTTATGGTGTTATTACGAGATTAGGCATCAGGGATTAATTGCTCGCTTCCAAATGCCCTTTAATTCACTTTAAGCGTGCGTTACACAGGGGAAGGGAACAGGTAGGGCACGGCAGTGACGGAGGTGTGCGAAAGAGAGTAAACCAACTGGAGGTGAATACATAGACTGCAGATTTATGTTTACAAGATATTGGCTTAATGGTTTTATGCATGACTACCTTCCACTAACAACAATAGCTCTGTTCCAAAGCCTGGTGAGCTGCCTCATTGCCTAAATAGCGAGCTGCCTTCTGAGGCTGCATTCTAATCATCATGGGCAGAAATGCAACTAGCAACACCAAAAGCAATTTGCAATCCATTCCAATAGAGTTGGATGTTAGCATGTTGCTATTTGCTAATTGTGCAAATAGTAAACCACTGATAGACTGGAATAATGAGTCAAATAATCAAACTGAAAGAATATTGCTTAAAACAAGCTATTTCATAGAATTAGGAGGCGGCTTTTTTAAAGATAGAAAGTTAATATCCTATGCTGAAAAGCTGTATTTCTTCTGTGAAACGCAAAACCAGATATTTTGAATATTTCATACATTACTCTTCTTTTATATAAAACTGCCCAAATAGGCAGCTCACTAGGTTGTAGAACAAAGTAAACGAGTGCTAAGGCACTATTCAACAACTTGTGTCTTCTGTATTTGTGTGTGTTTGAAAGAGAGAGCTAGAACGCCAGAGCACACAAGTGTGTGTGTGTGTGTGTGGTGGCGTGCCCACGTGCGCATGTCAAAGAGACCGAGAACCACTCAGCTTGCTCAAATCTGCAGTGTTCAAACATCATAATTAAATATTATCATTTTAGTGAACAATGAAGGACATCCACTCAAACGCTTCGTCAAAGTCATTATTATAATATAAATATAATTATAGAGCAGCTCTCTAATTAAAACACACATCTTTGGCTGCAGCGGTCCGTTCATGATTGAAAGCCAATAGACAATAAGTGGGTGACACTGGCAGATGGTTGGGTTCACATAGAAGGATGGATGGTAATTAGCCCTGTCTCTTACGGGTTCCCTCCTATTCTTCAGCACAGACGCCCTCCAAACCCTCATATTAGTGGCCTTAATAACCTTTCATGTGCTGCTAATGCCTAATCAAAAAGAAGTCTTTAGGACAAGATTAGCTGTAGCATTGAACAATGGGAATGAGTGCTTAACATCCAGATAAATCAAAGAGCCTATATAGCAGCAAGTGTTAAATATTTCAGCAAACAATGCATTTTCTAGCGCTTGTCGATTGACGATTCTTATTTGAAATGAAACAGTTGCTTCCAGTTAAGAGCATCACCGCTTTGACAATGTGTTTTCACAGCATTTCTGAAAGAACACGCGGCAAGCCTGGAAATGCCACATATATGAGACAACCTGGCAATCACGATACAAAGACAGATGCCTATGTGTGAAAATATGTGGGGCTTTACATCACTCATAAACAGCGTTAGAGTAACATAATACAATTAATGCACATCTTGTAATGAGAGTTTTTGAAAAACAGTAAAAATGAGAAGGATTTAAAGGAAAGTGTCTTTCTGCTAGTTGACCAGAGAAAAAAAAAATTAGCAGCTACCTGTATATGATTTGTTGATAAAAAAAAAAAAGTTAAACACAGTAGGATTTATAAAGATCAGTTAATGCATCCTTACATATATATATATATATATATATATATATATATATATGGCTGTGCTTATATATTACCGGCTCAACATTTTTGAATGGGGGGGGGGAACTTTTATCATACTATTAAAATCACACTAAATATCACACTATAATATTTTTGAAACAGGTTATGCACCTGTTATCCACAGCCAAACAAATGCTTCAAAAAACCTTTACTCTATATAAAAAGGTTACCAATTAAACAAAAAAATAATAATAAAGTGGCACATTTAATTTCTGCAAATAATTCCATGCAGCACGAATGCAGCTCTGTGCATGAGACTCTTATGTTAGCATGTTGCTAAGCTAACACAGTCTTCTAATAAGCACACACAATCACAGAGCAAACCAAGCTAACTCATTAGTATTATTATCGTAATCAAAATGCTTGTCAGGCAATTAATGAATAAATTTTTGGAGTGAAACGTGAAGAATAGTTCACCCCAAAAAATATTTATTCTTCCTCAAGTTGTTTGGACCTAACTGGCATTAAAAATAGTTCCTTTCTAAGTTCTATGCTGCGTCCCGTCAATACTGCGCTTAATTGGGGTGCTACCGTCTCTTGTGGGTACCGCTCCCCCCCACGTTCATTCGGATGATGTCAATATTATACGTGGATGCCTGTATGCTGGAGATCTAGAAAGTTTTGGCAACAAATTACCTACTCAAAAAGCGCAAATTAAGAAGGTTAATTCACATATCTCTCCGGCGCTTTGTTCCTGAAGAGGGTCGGTGGGGCGAGTGAGGGGGAGCTTGGGGTGGAGGGGTGAGTGTTATCCCCCAGGAACAGCTTGGCAGAATCAAATCAATTTCATGGCCTCTCTATTACCGAGGACATAACGCCAATATTTAGCTTTCCACTTTTACCCATTTTTCCAGCCTGTTTGCTCTGTCAGTGGCCGTGCTCGGCTGGGCCGGACTGGCCTGGAGGAGGGACAAGGACACATCTGTTCCACCCCGGAGCCCTGGAGGAGATGCTGTCCTCACTCGTCCCCTCTCTCTCTCTCCCACGCTATTTCCTCCTGCTGTCCCCTCACTTCTCTGCCTCCTGAAGTCTTCTCTGTACATTTTACGAATGCGCAATTTTTATTTTACGATTGCTAATGCCTGTTTGTTCTTGCCAGCAGTTCTTCTGGAGACGCTCCAGTTTGGACCGCGCATCGTTTGTTTTCTTTGCTGAATCTGTGAGTCATAGACATTAAATAATTAGACACGGTCGATCATGTTTTTAAGTCATAATGGCCATTAAATGAGATTAGTGGGGCTGCTAACATTAAAACAGAAATGGCAATACATCTGATGAATTTGATATTGAATGTATCAGAACATCATTTAAACCCCTGATGAAAAAATGGATCAAAGAACAGGAACCGTGCCCTTGCTTTTCAACCGCACTCAAAAAGCGCTATTAGTTGATGTAGCCATTATAAAAGACATTCAAGAAAGAAACGAATTAGAAATGCGAGTGCTAAAATGAGCATCTTAGGGAAAAAAAGGTGGATAAAAGAAAAGAGCAATCTCGCAGACCATCTTTTCATCCGGCAAACGAGAGGTGAGTCATGCTTCTCTAGTAGAAGCTCTTGACTTGTATTACTTTCAAAAGGGCCTTACTGCAGAGCTATCAAAGACTGCCGGGAGCTTGGGCAATGAGGCTTCCAAATGCACAAGCCCGAGTGGCATTCGCCAACAGAAAACTCCTCCGTATTACGCTCTCCTGCTCACATCTATGGCTAATGAGGGTGCTGACGGTGAAGGAGACGCGAGACGTTCCGCAGCTCTGGAGTCTGTGGCTTTGGGAATTACAGGTGTGAGAATGGTGGGTCAATGCTGGCTGCAGGGGTTCGGCCGCTTGTGGCGGAGAGGTGTGAATTTAGCTGTGATTATTTCGACGTGGCGGAAGCCACCGTTTACCACGTTCAGCGCTGCTACAGAACAATTACACTGCTGTCATCCAGGAGCATGAACGCTGAAACAAACGCCGATTTGAACACTGTTTAGGGACATGAACGATACCTTAAATCATGCTCACATTTGTACAAAACTATTACTTTTTCCCACAGGTTGGTGTATAAAAATAACCACACAGAACAATCCTGCAACTGCTTTGAAAAAGCTGTGAGCATAACATAATACGTCATTAAATTATAACATAGCGTTTAAAAAGGCATCTTATAAAGAGGAAAGTTTATAAGAAAACATGTAGATTAATGATTATTTTTCATATCTTTGCACTCTGGTTCACTCCTGAACAAAGGTTAGATACACAAGCAATGTTTTCATTGATCTGAGAAGCACATTAAAAGGAAAAACACTGGCCACAGGGAGCATCACATACAAGGTGTGAAGCTGTGTCTGACTAATAGTGCATCTTATAGAGCAATTTCTGAAGGCAGAAGGCATGACCAGATTTCTCTAGTACATCCATCATCTCAGGCCTGTATAAAATAGGCCAGGAGGGCTTTCTGAATAGCATCACAAAACAGCGGTACGGCTGGGTACCATACATCACAAAAGATGTCAAATCACTTGAAATCAGCAAAGGATGCATAACAAAAGCAAAGTGCGTATCTACCATACAAGCTAGGCTAGTTAGAAAAATTCCGCATCTTACCTGGTTTACATATTACGCTTAATCTACACAAAGCACAGCGCTCTGAGTGGGAAAATGGGGGATGGAGGGGTTGGAGGAAGACAAATTTAACTGTACTCAGGGGAGGAAGCTGCGCCAGGGGAGGCAGTTCAGAGAAGACGCCACTTTACACAAGGCAATAAAACCTACAACCACTCAAAAGACAGACATTTTTCAAAGCGGTAATGAGCGGCAAAGAAAAATACATATCAGTTCTGGTGCGCAGAACAAATAGAGTAAAAGTACAGGTTGACACCACTGCATAAATATTGCCGGTAAGCCTTTAGCTAAGAAAGCAAAGTTACCACCTAAGAATACAACAGGGAACGTATAGGGCAAAGTCACCGCTCTGAATGTCGTACTGATGTATGTCCAGTGAGGAAACCAGCCCATTAGTTAAATACAGAGATGTGTAATGCCATGTGCTCGGCAAACAGGATCTTAATTCAGGATCTAAAGTTCAACTCCAGACGAGAAAGGGAGATCAAAAGGGTGAACGACGCACGAACGCTGAACTTTGTCACTCTGCTGAAGATCACGACATCTGGGATTTGAAAGATCCGGATCTGGTCGGCCTGCTAATGTCAGAACCTAGCGAGACATCAGCGAGACCTCATACGGCTAGAGCAAACCGGCCTGCCTCCCCCGCGGTTTCCCGGCCCCCTGGATTCAGGTCCAATCACAGCCATCAGCATGAGCACATATAATGAGACTGCAGCCCAGGGACAGGTCTCCTCTACTGACTGCCTGACGCCCTACTTTGCAGTCTGCCGCCTCCTTGATGAGGGCAATTACTGGCCAGACAAATACTATATCTCTGGTAGAGGGGCACAGGGATTAATCCAGCAGGGGCAGGCAAAGTCACCCTCTCATCAGGCCAGACTCTTTAAAAAGCTCATACGAGGGCACCGGGCGTCTCATTGATGAAATGTGAAAGAGGGGGCTGATCTTTGGTTGTACGACAGGTGGATATAGCGTAGAGCTGATGCTAATCTAATTGTGTAGTAATATACATCTAATTATATACATTTTTAAGGCTGTGCTTTAGATTTCAGAATTCACTAGAGCTCATAAGGTAGCATAAGAGCACTGCTCAAGTGCAAAAAAATGATCTGGCCAGAGGAATGGGAGACAGCTAGAAGTGGCCCCAGCTGACATGTCAGAAAGAGGCTATTAGCTGAAGCAGGCAAGCCAAGAACTGCATCATTGCTGACAATTAGATTTCAAATTATTCTTTCATTCTTACGATATTTTAAAAATGTCATTTAAATCTTTTAAAAAGTTTATAAAAATTTATAAAAAAGCAAAGTTTGACTGGTGTTTCCTGCAAATAACTAAATCAAAACAAAGTATATAAAATTAAAAATAAATAATAATAACATAAAAAATTCATTACATTAAATATCCAAAATAAAAACACACAAAACCATAAAATTAAATACGAATATTTATAAACAATAAATAAAATGAAACTCACTGTGAAAAGTAGGATTTCAGACAGCCAAGAAATAAAAAACTAAGCAAATTACAAAACGCTGCTCATCACTTGACAGATGAAGTCACCGGATCTGTGAATCTGCATCTGTAGCTTGATCATTTATAATCTCTTAATTAACCATGTCAAACAATAAGCTACAGGACACCGAGTAGTGAAATATCCTGTCCACAGTGAAATCTGACCGGTTCCCTCTTCACTTAACTGTATATTAAACATCAAATATGCTGTGATTGCGCTGTCATGTGACATTTTGCAGCGCTTCCCTAAAGGCAAAAGAAGCTGCTCCATTCAGAGCAGTGTCTGAGTTGCGGATCTGATACAAGCTGATAATTAAACCCGTACTGGTTAAACCGCCTCTGCAGTGCAGAGCGGGATATGACAGGGATTCAGCCTGACTGTAGGGAACAGCAGATGAGTCATCAGCGTGATTACCGCAGGCAGGGCGCATGAGACAGGCTGTCTAATCTATCGCTACGAGACGACCTCCAAAATGACCTCTGCCATGGCGCACTCCGTAAACACGCGCAACATCTGCACGCCGCAGCCCACGTCAATCAAGAATTAGTCCTAAATGAAGCGGCGGGATACGTTTTTAAGAAGCGCGTGTGTGTCCGGCTCAGCGGTCCCCGTTTTGAGCATGTAACGTGGTGAATGTGTTTGCCTCGTGCCTACTGAGTTAATAAGCAGCCTTTTCAATTAGAGCTAATTTGGGTGAAGAGCTGAATGGGGTAGCACAGCTGCAGGAGACTTCACTGTTGCCTATTCATCTGCTCTCTCTCTCTCACTTTTTCTCCTCTTTTTATGATCCTCTCCTCACAATGGGTCAAAGAAGAAATTGTGCCGCTTTCCTTAAGTCTCCAGGTGCTGCCAAGCTCAGCAGCAGGGCTCATATCATACCTTCCCTCCGCTAGTGCCACTCGTGCCTTCTTTCTGTCATCTCCCAATTTCCTCTCCTTCTCAGTCTTCCTCTCCTCCCACACAAAGAGTGTCTCTGGTCAGCCAAAGCGGCATCTTTATTTGTTTGTTTGCACTTCAATATCCTGCGAGGCCGGTCGTGTTATCTGTACGACAGGGCCGGCAGAGGGCTGCGCCGGGGAGAATGGAGAGGGGCCCTGTGCCTGACAGCCTCTGTGTTTGCATAACTGATTGGGCCCTAATCAAAAGTGAAGCATCAATTCCAGCTCTCCCTGTTCTTCCTCTTGAGGAGAACAGAAGGATAAATGGACGAATGAGAGCTAAAGGATGGTGTTCTAACACGCTGTTCGTTCCGTCTGGGCCGAGAGGGGCGACGACCTTGACGTTGAAACATCTTTCAGCTTTCATCAGCACCGACCGTGTCAAGAAACGCCAGAAATGGCGGCGGAATGGCGATCAGGAGAGATGATTCGCCACTTGGAAAACCAAAAGAGGTCGGCGCCTGACGTGGGGCGAGATCAAATTGAGGAAATAAACAAAACGCAAAAACAACAACAAGGTCGCGCTGTAAAATTATCTTTCGTAAGACCACCTCTACTTGCGCTCCTCTGGATCAATGCAGCCTTAATCTACAGACTTATGCCAAAATGAGAAGATCTTCTCTCACAGCTTGAGGAAAGCCCGATGGATCCACAGGCTTGCTGGAGAGACACCGAGCTTTAGATGTGTTTCAGGTGGATTTGCAGCCTCTAAAACACCCTTCTCAGTCTCATAAAAATGAGAAGAACAATGCATGTGCGTGTGTGTCCTGGCGAAGGGGGAGATAACGGTGAAGGTGGCCTGATCCTGTCAGCTGTTTCTTATCTTATCTACCAGAGGACATGTTAGTATGAAAATGACAATAGCAGCAACTTGCTCAGAAACATAGCGCCATTGGTTGTTTTAGCCTGTATGTCTTTGGGCCAAAAGAAAACACTAAATCCATCCGTGATCAAAACTGTTCCCTGAGGAGGATTAGAAAGGTACAAACACTCTATATCGATAATAAGCACATGCTGTAGCATAACACGGCTTTGTGCCATTGATAAACAATTCATAGTTCTTGTTTTCATTAAAAATCTACACGGGAATTTGCATACATGCACAGACTCGGAGAAAACACACGCGTGCCATCCCCTGCGACCTGCTACAAATCCAGTCACCTGTGCGGATTACAAGAAGTGCCTTGAAAAAAAAAATTACCTTCTCTCTTTTCAACAGTCAATTTTTAACCTTCGCTGCAGCCGAGCTTATAGTAAATCCCAGGTGCTACGAGCAGTCTGGAAAAAAAAAGCTTTTTCACCCTATATGTTCAACACCAAGGTCATTGACAACATGTGAAATGGAAGAGCGAGGGGACCCTTTTGGAGTGGCACTGGGCAGATCATTTTACAAGAAAAGCCAGGGGATTAAACGAGCGGAGAAAAAAGGCCCTTTTTGCACTAGAACTGCAGTTTAAGTCGAGCGGTTTGCAGCCTATTTTCCAGTGAGTCATATGCCAGCAAGACCTTCAGCTCTATATCCAGGGTCAATATCACTAAAAATACGCATTCGATACACTCGATTGCTTTTCAGCTAGCGTTATGAGGCTTTTGGCATAGGCGGCCCTGCATGTGTTTATTCGTCCGGTTATTTTTAACGTCAGGTGGGAGTTTAGCGTTTAGATATAGGCCTACACATATATTTCTGAGGTGACTTGCTACGTTGTTAGGCTCAGAACTGTTGCAAACATGGCGCTGGGCTAAGACTTCTTGCCGAAGAGAGTGAGCCCACAATGATGTTTTAATCCCCCTAACCGGGCTTAGTCACAGCAGCTCTTCCTCTAGCGCCTGCCAATTTACACTTCCTCATTATCTATTGCTCTCGTTCCCTCACCCCCACCCGGCTTCGTTTATTTATCTAAGTCGCCACTGGAATATTCCGGCTGCTCTCGACGGTTAGTTTGGGACGCCTGTACGGATTGTTTGAGGTTTATTTGTGCGCTGCCATCAAAGGGGAAGACAGCTAAGTGTTCTCGATGCGACAAACAGCCACCTTTACGCTTAACAGCCATGTCAACAGAAGAATTTCATCGCCAGTGAGGGCCTCTGAGCGACTGACAAACATGAAAAATTTATGCACATAAATAAGGTTGCAACCCCTCTTGAAGATACTCTGATTGCACGGAGATGAGGGAGGCTACATACACATCTACATAAGTACAACTGCATGAGCACAATGGCATTTTAAAATTGTCAAGAGCTGTTTATGAAGAACATATTCATATGTACTGTAGTTCCCATAATTCTAGAATTATCCCATGCATAATGTTTTACATTAATGCTTCTACGTGGACTAGTGCGGTGCTTGCTGAAAAAATTGGATGGATGTGTCCACCCACTAAATCAGGTCTGCCTAAAATTAATATGTGTATATTTACTTTTAGGCAGACCTGATTTAGAGAGTGGAAAAATTATCAGAAATATTTTTTTTGGTAACACTTTAAAATAGATAACACTTGTTAACTACAATTTTTCCCTTAATAAATTCTTAATTTGCTGATTACTACAGTTAGTAAAACAGTTGGTATTAGGTAGGATTAACAATATGGAATAAGGTCATGTAGAACAAGGTATTAATATGTGCCTAATTAGCACTAATAAATGGCTAATATTCTACTAATATGCAAGCTAATAGGTGTAACCGTAAAATAAAGTGCTACCATTTTTATATATACATATAGTGTGTTGAAACTGAATTTAGACCAGAGCCTAAACCTGCCAAACAAACTGGCTAAGTTTTTTTCTTCTTCTGAAAAGCAAAGACAGTATAATAAATGCATACTGTGCAATTAAAACAATACCAGATAATCCAGTGAGCAGGACATCATACTAAAATATACTATGCACGTTCTGTTTCGGACCATCAGGTTATCAAAGCTCAATTCTGAGAACTGAGCCGTGAAATAATAGAGCTGCTTTGCTGCATCACATTAATCCCAGACAAAAAAGACCTGTCTTTGTCGGGATGGCCTAAAACCCTGCTGAGTCAAGATTTTGCCGATCTGCTGAATCGTATTGTATAGTTGAACGTATGAATTATATCTATGAAAGGCAAGATAACAAGATGCCCATGGGCTCGTTTGTAGCTCACACGGGTTTTAAAAGCTTCTTGTGTGGCGGTGTCATCTGTAAAGCTACAAGCATGTGGATGTGGCGTTTCAGCGGGAGGGGGGGCAATACAGATATGTGTGTGTCTTTGTACATCAAGAAGTATAATGTTTGCGTATGTCAATGTGTATTTAAGCATAAAGCGATGCAGCAAAGTTTTCAGCATGGGGCTGTAGTGAAAGGGAAGGGATGGGTGCATGTTGGTGTTTGTGAGTTTGCCGGTCAGCAGGGAGGCCATTACCAGACAGCAGCAGGAGAGAGAAGCACCATACAGAGCTTAACAAGATGGAACTTACCAGGGAATTGGTAGCTGTAGCTTGGGGCGAAACCAGTGTATCCTCGGCCATACGTTGCTACAATGTTTGGATAACCTGAGGGGAGAGAAGAAAATCCAGGGATGTGATAAACCGCTCAGACCGCCCAGAGCTTCCCTATCACACCAATAAATCAGCATGCCATTTAAAATACACATACGAGCGAGACGCAAGTGGAAGCGGCTCCTCTTTCAGCACATAACCGCAGCCCTCCCCACCGGGCTGCAATGTAACAGATTAGCTGGCTAGCGAACTTCAGTTTGCAGTGATGAACAGCATAAACATCACAAGACACAATCTCGCTTCATTCCCTGGGGCTCATCCCTCTTTTTCCCCTCGCTGAGGGAGCGGACATGTCTGCGGCTGTCATCTCTCTCTCCCTCCCTCCTTTTTTTCTCACCTCTCCACTGTCATTGATCGATAACCCTTCTTTTATAGCCCGGGCTAATCGATCATGAAGGACACGACAGCGCTAGACAATGGCAGGCTGATAGTTGTGGCAGGACATCACGGATTAAAGTCCCTATGCGCCGCGCAGCCTCGGCCTCCTGTGCGCTAATACCGACAGGATGGCATGAATATGATTGAGCGATTGCAGAAGTCATTCGAAAGTGGAGCGAAACGCTGCAAAGGCGCGCTAAGGCCGCAATCTGTTTTTTTCCGCCTCTCGCCGTCTTTGCTGAGGCAGAACTTTTTAATGATGACGCTCGGGCGAGTGAGCTGGCTTCCCCTTGACTATTTTATTATCTGAAATACATCTTGTTTGGGAGCAAGCAAAAAAACACACCATCAGCAGCGTTTACAACACTGGAACGCATCCTGCTCGTGCTGTTAAGAAAAAGTGGGATGCGACCCAATGCACATGCTCGAGTTGTCTCTCTGCCAGCGCTGAGCGGCGGGCCACCGTGTGTCCCTCTTTACCAGGCTAGAGCCCAAAGACCCATTGTTCTTACTCTGTCACAATGGCTTATTACAGCGTGAGCCTAGACACTAATTATCTGGACAGTTTTCAAACAGAAGGAAAAAACGTTTTCCAATGTAAGCGAACGTATCAGCCATATTGTTGCCGCAAACACCCGAGGGATCACGTGAAAACAGTATATATAGACTATTGTGCCATCCTCATTTTAAGGACTCTACAAACAGTGTGCTGTTCACCACCAGCCCTGTTTCTTCCTTCCTAAACCCACCTGAAATATTTCACTAATAGTTATTGGCTGTGCACAGTACGAGCTTGCACCAAATGATCGCTGGTGGCTTATCCTTGGCTCTCAGCCACAAATGTGAGTTGGTGTTGGGAGAGAATAAATATACTCCACCGCAAGTTAGGCTAGACATAACTCGGATCAATTCGGTTTGACATTGCAGAGGCAGACTGGTGGGAAGTAGTCTATGTGAAGATATTGATCCTGTCAAAGTTTCTTTGGTGAGGGTCAGCGCTATAGTAGAGGCTTAAAAGAAATAACTCGCTTTTATGAAGTTTTCTGTCGTTATTGACTGGTTCTGAAAGGAGGCTTTTGTGCCGTTTGCGGTAAATGCTATGTAAACCACAGAGTCAGTTTTAAAATCAAAGACCATTCTTGAAGAAAGTTCAATTCTGAGGGAATCAGGACGAGGAGGAGGATGGGATAAAAGTATTAAATATACTACTGCCTGAAGTATACAGAAAAATGTTGCAGAACCCATGCTCCTTAAAGGGATATGACAATTTTTCAGGACATACAGTGGGTACGGAAAGTATTCAGACCCCCTTAAATTTTTCACTCTTTGTTAAATAAAAAAAATGCAAGTTAATTTTTTCCGCAGTAACGGACACATAGACCCCCATATTTAAGGGGTTCTGAATACTTTCCGTACCCAATGTGTATGCTTTCTGCTCAAATAAAAAAAAATTCATCTTGTAACCTTGCCTCTGCAACTATACGCTTAAATATTTTCCAGCAAGGTGGCCATCTTTAACTTTGCTCTTTCCAAGTGCTGTGTCATATGTTTGTGAAGCCTTAATATCTGGGTTGCTCTGTCTCTCTCGAGACTACAGCGGCTCTGTGTACTCTACTCTTAAGAAGGAGCAAATGCCAGACGCCCAGACTAAATATACATGACATGGGCTTTTCCTGTGACATTTAGAGAGATTACTTTAAATGTAGAGGGATGGGGCTCTGTTGACAGTAGGGGATTAACATACTGGTAGGGCCAACACCTATGGGAACAAAACGCAGAAGAGAAAAATCAGCAGTGCTTTAGGCCTTCAACTTTTCAGATTTCTGAATTCACCTGAGTCTGCTTGAAAATGTGTTACAGCATACAGTTCATACAAATATCGTTTGGCCCAAAAAGGCTGAAATTACTTGATAAAAAATATTAGGAAATCAATAATAATATAATTAATAAAATATTAAGAAATATCATTACTATTAATAAATATTATTACTATTATTATCGAAAATTACTTTCCATTTTAATACATTTTAAAATGAGATTTATTACTGTGATAGCAAAGCTGAATTTTCAAAAGCCATTTCTCCGGTCTTCAGCATTGATCCTTCAGGTTTATTTGAAATAGAAACATTATAAATGTCAATACTGCCAATTTTAATAAAATAAATGCATCCTTCCTAAAAAACAAAAATAAATAAATAAATAAATTATTTTTATTATAAAAAAAGATATTTTAAATATTTTAAAATGTATTATTTGAACATATTCTTTGCTAGGTCTAACCTCATGTTTGTTCTAAACAAATAAACAAGTATGAAAATAGTACAGCCACACCCTCAACTTCAACAAAGAGAAACATCCTGCTGTTTGCTAGTGTAGAGCCTTCACACAAAAGCTCACAATAAGACTGTATTTGTCAGAATACACTGCTAACAAAGTTGAACAAAAACATGTTTTATGCCACTTCTGGCTCAGCTAAACACAAAAAAACAATCACGTAGGGTACCAATTTTTCCCACAGACATTCCTCCACCTCCTCGTCACAACTATTCAGCTCAATTGTCAGACCTAAATGGCTCTCCTCTGCGTTTAATGACCGAGCTAAGCCTTAGCGTCGAGTGGTGGGCTCAACAAAGGGCCACACCGTGAGACCAGCTCCAAAAGCACCAGACCGCCGTAGCTTTGACGTCCTATAACAAGTGGCAAGACCACATGTTGCAGTCACAGCCCCTCGACGGGAGACAAGACTGAGCCAGACAACCCTAAACGCAAGAGGGAGAAAGAGAGGTACCTGAACCCGAGGAGAAGACTCATTAAGCCAAACCGTCACCACAGCAGACACCTTCCGTCTCCCGGCAACGCTGTAAATAAAGACTGTCACTTAATCTGGCCTAGTGGCGACCGCCTCGCCCTCTTATTTGCGTTATTAATATGCATGCTAATGTGCCCATTTTATGGCTCAACAGTTTCGATTCACTGTAAAATCAATTATCCATCTGGTAAAGCTGCACTTTGCGCTGGCTGAGATGTGTATTAATTTTAGCAAACATACATGAGGCCCAGAACAATAAAGATAAATAGCTCGATTAGGTGTGGTAAACACCGTTGCTCAGAGCGGGGCTCTAATGAGATTTCGGCACATAAGGAATTGCGGTTCCTTAAATAATGAGCCTTGTTGATTTTTGTATGCAAATTACCAAAAGGAATGTTTCGCTGTCCTGCTTTCCAATTTCATTTAGATAAGACGGTGTTGCGATCGAGTGAGCGCGACCCCCTTTAACCGGCTCTGTGTAATTTCATCAAACTCAACTCGAGTTGACTTGAGCTAACACTGCACTGTAAAGCGGTCGTTAGAGAGCGGTCTCAACGTGCACTCACATACACCGAAATACTGACGAACGGACAAAATCGTCCTCCTTTGAGGTCAGTTTGTTGAAATCATAGGTTCATAACTCAACATTACTTACATTTTCCTCTTCATTTAGCACTATAATGCGGAGCCCTGCTCTGGTGAGGGTCGGTTAGGGATTTGGTGGGGCTGGAAGAAGAGCTGGCTGAATATCAATAGCATATTTCATGCGGCCCCGGCGAGGATGCTTCATCAAGTCAAATTACGGGCAGGACGACCTCTCCTGCAGCTTCACCCATTAGCTGCCATTCGCATTCTGCACCAGGCATCAAACGATTTATTTGCTTCAGTTACTTTCAGCAGACGATCAATCTCACAGTAATTATCTCTTGTCACTGGAGCTGGTTGGAGATGGGGGGGGGGGTTGAAGTTTGGGAGGGGGGGAGGATAGATGAGAGGCGGGTATTCTTGTCTGATTCTACGTTTCCTGTCCTCTTGACACACGTCAAATTTACAGAAAAACGCCAAGACAAGCTCTTGCTGGTGTCAGGATGACGGCTCTGGTGTTTGACGGGTTCCAGCGCTCGTCTCTGTGATAGCACGCATGTGTCGTATCCATGAAAACTCTGAAGCGGGGCTCCCAGCAGAACTGGAGAGGAGTTTCAACTGGCACGGCAGTCGTAGAGCCGCTAGCAGAGCGTGGCGACGCTAACGCGAGTGCAGTGCCAGCATCGGAGCGCCGGTCCCAGTGCTCTCTCCAAGGAGCTCTTTCAATAGGCTGTTGCCTTTCCCTGTCTGCCTGTTCCAACATTATGATTTGGCATTTTGTTCTCTGAGTTTACAGTGATGCACTTGTTCCATGCCATCAAGCCCAGCATCTATGCTTAAAAGCGTGAACGCACATATTTACGAGTATCGTTCCGAAACGACCATATGTCTCTGAGGTCAGCATGAGACAACATTTGCTCTAAAATCACATTCAGTGAGTAACTGGATCTAGATTCAGTGAGCACATTATTTCATTAAATGATGTTTATGCTATTGCTTGAAGCAGTCGCATGCCATTGTTTTAATTGAAAAATATATTAGAATTGATTTAGAAAAATTGCTTTTCAAACCTCAAATGTAAACTACACATCGGATTGGTTTCTTTTTTATATAAAAAAAAGTAAAAATATGCATGGTATTATAATGCTAAGGTCAAAATTGCGATTGCGATACGACAAACAAGTGGTATGACTCAACTTGCTTGGTTTGGAGGAAAATGCACACACAGATGAGATACAGTATACAGTGCAATCTAGCAACAACTAGAAATTAATGTTTTCAAATTAAAACTAAATTGTACAAAATTAAATAACAGTTACATCTTTACATTACTGAATTAAATTACATTAAATTAAGTGTAAAATAAAATTAAAAAGTTGAAAGTACAGATACATAAAATAAAAAATAGCCATTTTTATATTTTTACATGTTGTCCCAAAACATTTAAGCAGGATGTAACATATACTTATTATATTTCTTTTGATATGTCTTGTCCAGTGTGCAAATCATTTTCTCAAATCCCTATTTGCTTAAAATAAAATGCACAAAAACACATAATTTGGATAAGATTTTGCTCAAACCACAAATGTCTATTAAATGAATAAAACTAGAAGCATTTGTTAGCTTTAAGATTAGTTTTTCAATTCAATTATTCAATCCAAATACACTTTATTGTTGGAATTCTTTCCAAAACTTGTCTTTGATCTCAAAGCGTAACCAATTCAATCAAGCATCTGCATGTAAGCCTACAGTTGTCTGGTAAATGTAATATTCTTTATACAAAATGTGAGAAGGGTCAGACATAATTTTTCCTGACAGGCTCTGCTATTTTTTCATATATACATATTGAAAACTTTCGTGCTGCAGGGTGTCTAATTGTGTCTTTGCATTGACTTAACATATAAATCACTCGCGCTTTAACGCTTCATTCGCATCAGTGTTTAGTTACGTCTACGAATGCATGTTTATTTAATATAATTGCAACATTTGCTGTAATGTAATCGCATAGGCTGACATCGCGATTGCAATATGATTAATCGTGCAGCACTATGCTATACTAAAACTAAAATGAAGACAATTCAAAAACCCTTAAAATAACATGTATAATAAAAAGAACACATCTTATGCACACAGAATAATGTAAATGGATTTTGAACAATTAATTGTCGCTTTGAACCATTACGTAATTGTGGCACCCGTAATTGTAAGTGTGACTAGAAATTTGATTAATTGTTCAGCCCTAATATATATAGGAATATGTTAATATTTAAATTGTTTACATATTTTTTTGTTGAATATAATGTATACTAAATAACATCTTATTTTATGTACATGAGTTATTTTTTGGACATATAGAAAAACACTGACCTTATCAATGAATAAATAAAAGTTTTTTTTACATTTTCTTCACACAAAAATACACATGGACGTGTGTTTAGCGAACAAGACCCAATCATTCTATTTTTTAAAATCGACGTGAAATCAAATTTGCCCTCATTTACTTTCACAATAGACGTGTTCCTGGTCATACCTTCAATGATTCAGTGGTGCACATTATTCCAAAGAATAAAATGTTTGATATGAAAATGTCAGAACTAAACTTTACCTTTTTTTACCCTCTAATTTTCAACCCTTCTTCTACAATCACCGGACCATATAGAGATCACAGCAAGCAACCTGTGCTGGTCTATATGTAATAGCTCGTTTTTTACAATCCAATCACATCCCGTTGGCTAAAATAAAGCCCCCGTCTACAATTTTTAAGCTGCATTTCAGAAGTAAAATGGGCTGAATGCAGTTTCATGCTGATCTGAAATAAGCACCCCAGTCAATGATCAGATTATAGCAGTGATTGACAATCTTAACGTATGAATAATTGTAAGCAGGAAATTGAGATGACACTTACTCAGCATGCCCATTCCCAGCATAAAGGCGTCCATGGTGTAGGGCAGACCTCTGGCTCTCCCCCGCGTCCCTGGAGGAAACATCACTTCCTTCGGCTGGGCCTTCTTACATTCTACCTGTGGATGGAGCACAAAAGATGTTGTTTCAGTACTAATAAGACCACTTACTGCATCAAAGTCCCGTCCAGCTATTATAAATGTCTTGCCCACAGCGCATGAGAACAGTGTTGTTCGTATCTGGCTTGTGTCACCTTGCAGACAAACTATCAGAGCTCTCATAAGGATAATATATCACTTGTTAGAAAAATGAAAGGGACTAAAACAAACACTGTTCAGTTTGTGAAATCAGTGTTTGAGCATCTCAGTTGGTAATGTACTGCCTTAATGTCTCTGTAGTTTTTTTGAGAGAGCGCTTTTGATGTTTGTATGTTTGCGAAGGCATGCCGTGCACTGTCTTCAGGCAAATAAAAAGAAAAAAAAAAGTTTTTATTTTTATTTCTTGTTTCCTCATCATTCCCGGTACTGTCTTGCCACTCCAATCTGGTCCTCATCACCGAACCATTTCTACCCAGGGCACTTCCCTCTGATCACCTCCCAACCAGCTCCCTGCCGCCTTCTACTGATAATTTTCCTGCTGTGCTGACTGACATTTCACCCTCCTCCACAATGCATGGTTAAAAGTCTGTTCATGACAGAACACACAGAGTGGGCGTCAAGAGTGACAGACCAACTGCAAACACCGGCATCAAAATTAAGTACAGCTCCAGAATGAAGGATCCGTGGGTTTGCGGTAGTGACACGGGAAGAAATATCAACCCTAACATTGTTCACGGCTTCGTGCGCACAATGTGTCAACAAAACCTCAACCACCTGAGAGATGGAGCCGCTCTTTATTTAAGCCCAATGAAAGCACAGATGACCGGGAGGGTGTGTAGTGTCTGACAGACTGATTACTGGTGCATGTATACACTCCATCGTGCACACGGCGCCTAGGGTAAGTATAGTGGTAAATCCACATGAACGGCTTACTGGGATTGACTAGGAGCACTATGAGGGGCTCTTGGAGGGCATAGTAGACAATCTGTCCTCACCATGTCAACCTATTTTTCCATTTATATTATAGAAGAGCTTGCTCTTCTCTGGAGCTTCGGTTCGACTGGCTAACAGCAAATGTGCACTAAAAGACAGAAGTTTAGCACCCCTTCATGTTGTAATCATGTGATTTAAAATACTTGTATGAATGTTAAATGAATAGAATGATCTAAAACATGGGCTTTCAAACCGGTGACCGGGAACACTTAAAGGGGCACTATATACAGTATACTGTATATTAATAGCAGAATTCTACCAAAATTAAGATATACAGTATATATAATACACATATATATATATATTCACATACAGTATACTATATATATATATATATTTATTTATTTATTTTATTTTAATAATGTTGCTATTTAAACTATGCTATTTTTTTTATAAACTGTCATTTAAAATTGTGCAATACTTAAGTACAATGGATTAAATGGATTATGGATTGTAAAAATAGCATTTTTTTAGCAATATGCTGTTAAAATAGCAGAATTTTCAGTATTTATACTACTTATTGCAAATAATGCCAATTTTTTGCTTTCAGTATTGTAGTACACCATAAAACAGCATACACTAATAATGTATTGAGTTTAAATTACAATTTTAATTCAAATGATTAAATATATTATTAAATTATTAAACCCACTGTAACCCTACACAATACTTTCATATTTTATTAAAAAAAATAAATAAATAAAAACAAAATATAACTCCCATTCTTGCAGGTGCATTTTGCCTGATTTAGTCTATTTTTGCATATTAATCTTTCACTATCCCAGCTGCTCTAACACATCAGCTTTCTACAGATCTTCCAGACACATATGTGATGTGCATAATCTTACAGTCCATTTTAATTGCCGAAGCCCAAAATAAAAATTAATACCTTCGAAAAACTGGCAGAGCTCTTCTAAATTAATTAATCCACCCAGCATGTAACACGTCAAGCTAGGTGACTGTATGACAGTATGTTGACCTTGAAGTTAACGGCAAGAGAAAATATCCTCGAATTTCATCACCTAAAGATAAAAGAAATCCAGATATCTGTTAAGATAATGCATCCATTCCCTCAAATGACCTTATATGTCAACAAATGTGCTAAAAGAAAGCTGCATTTTCACGCTTTGAGCGGGCTAACAAACTTCAGACATCGCAATGCAAACACTGTGCTCTCTTTTCCAAAAAGGAGCAAATAAACCAACAAGCACTTGCAATCAGTATTCAGGTCCTCAGGACTTTTCCAAATACAACATGCCTTCATTAGGCACTGGCACTAAAGAGAGAGCGTGTGTGTGTGAGTGTGATGCGTGTAATTATGTCAGTGTGTGGTTTCAGTGATGAGGCCTGCAATCTCTGTGTGTTGCTAATAGGCGAGGAAAGCCTGGCTTCCAATCTGACTGTCATCAATGGGCATTTAAGAGCCATGACTACGGCTTCACATTATTACTTAACTAATTACCCTCGTCAGTTGAGGTAGGCCAATGATGAGCTCCCTTCCCTCGTTAATGAAACTACGAAGGCCCGTGGCTAATGACCTGCGAGCACAGGGCAGCTCCGTTATCACGCTTGCACAGGGGGAGAAAGACGAGAGGAGGAAAGGACAGGAGTGAAAACTGATGATGGCTGGATGTCTGCACTTTTGGACCAAATCGGGGCATTGACTTTGAAACAAAGACCAACCGAAAACCTCAAAATGAAATACAGCCTTCTTTGAGTGGATACCAAGGCATCATGAACTTCTGTGTAAAGAATGTGGGGGAAATAAAATATAAAGAAGTTGTGGCCTGGTGCTTTTAATGTAGGAAATGACATTGTTGACACTTCAGGCCATGCAATAAAGTAAATATAATTAGGTCAGAACTGGTTGCTGGGATGTCTATGCATGTTGTGAAAAGTCCTTTAGCCACATCTGAATTCAAAATAACGTCTCTTGTAACTCACTGCTTAATTATATAATGTTTAGAATTATTTATATAATGACATATTAATGAAGGCTAAGTGTTACCAAATGTTTTATTTGTCCATTTAGCCCTGCCACCTGTCTAATGACCGCACCGCCACACAGAGCCCAACAGAGAATTCAAGGTGTTTATGTGTGTGTGAATGCAATCAAACCCCCATAATATCTCAAATCCAGCGTTCACCCCAGAGAGCAGGTTAAGTGGAAGTCTAAGGTGGAAAAGATGACAGCAGAGATGAGAACAGGGTGCGTCCACTCGCCTCGCTAATTGTCGGGAAATCATGAGCGGGAACACGGTACCGGTGGGCTGGAGAAAATGTGGCCATTAGTGTCCGTGTCTCTGGCAGAGCTGGTGTGAGCGGGCGAGAGGTGTGAGACAGGATCGATCAGCTCCAGAGAACACACACGCAGCTTATTAGCCGGCTGGTTAGGGATAGATTAGATCCAATCTGCTAATCTGCTGCCCTGACCTTGTGACAAGAAATGTCACTCACACTAAAACTTCAGCCACCTGCTTTGACTTTGAGAAGGGGGTGACTTCACAAAAAGTACACAAGACATAAATGTAGATCAGAATTTTCATGCAAGATGTATAAGAAGTGTACTACAAAAAGACATATATATATATATATATATACACACAAAATATTTCTAATGCCGTTAAACTGGAAAAATTTATTTCCATGTGATAAACACTAATATATAGACAGATATATAGCTATAGACATGCCATTTATAAAATAACTTAAATTAAATAATAAAAAACAAATAAATAAATAAAAAAACAATAACATTTTTATTTTATTTTATGATTCCTTTGCAAGCTGGAGCATGTATTATTTTCTTTTTTAGAGCACTGAGTAATATAGGACAGATACTGGTGCCCTCATAATTACAAATTAAAAAAATAAATAATAATAAATAGAAAAGACAATGTTCCTCATTGAGATAAATCCTGAAAATAAACTTCCTGCTATGAAAATCTGAATTAGCATATTCATACTACAATAATAGACCAGCATGTGCGGTAGACAAAGAATCAATAATCTGAAAATGTTCACTTTGAATAATCCACTGTGAAAAGAAAGAAAGAACGAAAACCTCAAGAGAAAAACACAAAACAGTTACATTTTGCTCCTTAAAGCAGATTTGCTTCTTTTTCAGCGAGAGTGAGAGAAAAAAGCATTCTCCTCTGACAGAGAGGATAAAGAAGAAATGAATCAGAAAGCTGATTCATTCACTCCAACTCTTTTTTACTTTCAGAACTGCAGAACTGCAAAAAGCCGGGCCGCCCGCCTGCCTCGCTCTCCAGAGTTTGAGATCACATAATGCCTGACATGAAAGGCACTTAACCAAACTCGATAAATAAATATGCATTCTAAACAGGCAGAGACCCACGAAACAGGGACACCTTCACGAGCCCTGCCGAGCTGAGATTGTCACAATGATGGAGTTAGAATTCCCTGCGTCTGCTGTATATCTGAAGTGGGCTGCCTGAGGAATCAGTCTTATTTCCACCCTCAGTACCACTCGAGATCGTTCATAAAGTCAGGCAGAGAAGCAAATCGACTGGACCCCCCTCATTCAGACATCCATTTTTCATCTCTGATATTGAGCTTGAAAACCACTTTTCATATCCCAACAGCAAATAAAGCAGGTCAAAAGAAGAGGCTTTTCAAAGCTGTAAGAACAACATGTTTTTGCCACTCCAGATTAATCAAATCACTTGTTAAAGGATGCAAAAAGCCTTGTATTTTCAGATTTTTTAAAAATCTAAAGTTTAAATCATGACCATTAGGAAAAAATTATCTGAACTGAATGTTTTTGCAAACTATTTTTCCAGAGTAGCTAACAAAAGTTTATTTATTTTCACAACTGTCTGCCTCGTGTTCACCAAAATATGCATTGCATTCTGACATTTTCTTTCCAGAAGGAAAAGTTGAAATCTTTCCTGCAGTGCTTTCCAGCACCATGACAAAACAAATTCATATTTAACCTGAGTTATGAGTACATGTGAATTTGCAGTTCATATTGAATGCTATCAGCTCCAATTTCGCATGGAATATTGGCAAAACAAGTCAACAAAATCATAAAATTTTAATCCAATATTTTTTAACCCCTTAACTGTCGCCCCCATTTTTGGGAAAATTTCTCTGTTACTGTTATTACTGTTTTTACATTCCATT
>JAUMHP010000068.1:12051617-12084752 GCA_032361065.1 Enteromius trimaculatus
CAGATACAAAAAAAAAAAAACAGCTCAAGTAATTTTATGTATGGTATGTTCGAATAATTTAATAGATATAAAAAACATTGGCAACTGACAACAAGATGGTTTCTTTTTTAACACCATGACCAAACAAAACGTTTAAAAATGGGGGAAAAATATGTATTTTTTACTCTATGATTAAAGCAAACTTTGTCATTTCTAAAAGTTGCTTTCTCATCCAACCACACTCTCACACTTAATGTGCTGTGGTTTACAAGCCTTCAAGTACCAGAAACAAAAAGAACTAAAATAGAGCACTTGCCCTGCTGCTTTTAGACAAGGCTTTTGGCTTTTAAGAAAGTGAGAGATAAGTCCTGGGGTCAACAGGTCAAAGAGGTTGACAGCAAGCCCGAAACAGGAAGCCATGGAGACCCTCTCAACACCAGCCGTGATAAGAGCAGATGAAGAGGCGGGAGGGATGATAAGAGGGCATGGGATAAACAAGCTGTGGCCTCTGGTCCAGTGCCGTGTGACCTCTGAGTGATTATACGTACAGTTTGTTTTGTTTGGGGAAGAAAACACTGGCTGAATTATCTGCTCCCTGACTCCATGACACAGTAGAATCCACTCTTCGCCCTGCTGGGGTAAACACAGAGGTGGATGACGTGCTGTTAAGAGTCGACAGACACAGTAGCTGTGCTGACTGATGGGGCATTAGCTACGCCGGAACCGCATGAGAGCTTTGTATTGGGGCATGAGGTAATTATGGGCAATTATTGTATGTACAGGCTGTAAGGGTGATCTACGGTCATTGCCACACTGTCATCTTCTCCAAAGCTGGAAGACGGCCAGCAGCCCCTCATCGACCCTTCAGCCCAGGCTTAGGCGGCCTCGAGGGTTGACATCATTGACAGGAAGTGAGTTATAGGAGCAGCCGCCCCATGGGAGGATGCTGGAACAGGATTCACAGCCAATTACCTAGTGACCTCTTTGCTCGCGATGGCTTCCTATACAAGCCTATTAGAGTTTCCTGGGACTGATCAGACCTTATGATTCGCTGCAGGCTGGACCAGGTCCTCCCATTGCTCCACTCCCTGAGTACTCTGCTCCACCTTTTCTAGCACAGATCTGGGGGTGAATGAATGTAGTTGGTTGTAATGTAGAACTCACTTTTTTTTCTTTACCCCATTTGATAGATGAGGTAGTCGGCCCAGAGTCATATTCATATCATGAAATATTGCCGAGTAGGCTGTCAGTGTCAGCAAATTAGAAAAGATTTTAATGATTTTAATTTAAATTAAGATCCTAAAATTCATCTGAATTTAAATTGAGTTGAATTGGATACAAATAGATAGAATTCTAGAAAAAGGATAGAACAGCAGAATGAGACACGCAGATAGATAGATTAGACAGAAAGACAGACTTAAATGAAACTAATGAATCAAAAGGCAAGAGACTATATGTATAGATTATAGATTAATAGAAAAATTATAGATAGACAGAATGAGACAGACAGGGAGACAGATAGATAGAGAGATAGATAGATTCAACTGAAACTCATGAATCAAAAGTCTATTTATAGAGTCTGAATTCTGCACAAGCCTGATTAGTCACAGGGCTTGATTGCTACTGCCTGGTGTCCTCTGTTCATTTACAGCATCTTTGTTCTTTGTTAAAAAGGACCCAGCAGGATTCATATAAAGCTATGTTTTGTAGAGTCAGGGCAACAATAACCGCATGCAAACAATGAGTCTGAAGTAAAAATGTTAAAGGTGGCATTTGCAATGCTTTTCTACACGGCCAGGCACTGCATGCTAAGCGCACGCTAACTCTTTAAAGAGCAGCCCCGCACATGGAGGAAACATCCCTGGTGATTTCAGCCCAGAGACATTTACATGTGTCTGCAGGCCCCAGGCTGATGGGACTGCCTTTGAAATCATGAGAGGCAGTTAGTTTTCCATCTCGGGCCTCTGCGCCCTTATCAGCCGCACAGCGACCAGTTCTGACAACCAACAAATCAGCTGTCAGGAGCAATTTCTCAGCAGCCGGGAGGGAGCTGGCACACACTGGGTGGTTCGGGGAGCCATCGGCTGCAAAGGGGAGGGGGAGCGGGTTACAGTACCTGCACCCCACCAGGAAGCACCTGAAACTGACATTTCACTGCCGATTGACAAATCTACTATCAATCACAAAATTCTCGCTGGCGAAAAAGTGCACAAATAAATATAAAAGAGACTAGGGTCAGATATAACAAGAAAAAAAATGTAATTTTCAAAACTAAGGTACAATTTGGTTTTATGTTGCAAGACCAGCACCATCTGAATCAACAGGTTCTCCTATTAATTTAACTTTAAAATACAATTAAATGAATAAATAACAAATTGCATGCAAATATAAAAAAAACAGCAAGTGACAAATTAAATCGGAAATTAGAATAAATGATTTTTTCCCCCACATTTTTATTTATTTATTTTTACATTGTAGCAAAACTATTCTTCTTTTAAAGTGAGTTTCATCAGGATTGGCATATATTAAAATGAAAATTAGGTTTTGTAAAATAAATAAATTATGGTTAAAAAACAAATGTGTGCAAAGGTTTTTAATGTCCTTTTTTCTATAGTGTGACCCAACCCCACATAACTGAAAGTTATATAACCCTAGGAGTGGGATTAGATGTGCCAATTAGATGTGCAGTACTCTCTAAATTTCACAATTTAGGGACGAGTTCAAAACCAAAACCAAAAAAAGAGGGAAAAAAAGCAACAAATAACTCTAAAATCCTCAATTTTTTTATATTGCTTATCCATTGCAAAATTATTGAATACACAACAGGGCCACACTGCAAAATAGATAATACAAGATTAAATGAATACTGGTCAGCTCTTGACATATATACAGTATTTTTACATTATTACATTACAATCTTAGAATTTCCAGAATTTTCAAATTATCAAAAATACAAAAAAACTAAAGCACCAACCACAATCTCTAACTGCATCAAGTGTAGCAGGTAAGACCAGTTAACGATCCCGCAAGCCGCCTTTGTCAGAGTTCAGGGCACTATCGGCAGAGTGAGCTCTCGACCGAGCACTGGAAACGGCAGCAAATCAAAAACCTTCAGCGCTCCTAATGACAAGACCGGCTCTGCTAACAGGATCTCTTAATGAAGGAGTGCCGATACCGAGGGCCCTTCTCCTCATCCTCTGCAAAGTCAAGCGAAGGAGAGGACGGGAACAATGCAAAACAACAGCTGCCTCTGCGCTGGCAGAGGAGACGTCACATTTTTCCGCCTCAAACACCCCAAGGCATTATCTCGCTCAGTTAGTGACTTAACCACTCTGAACAGGCCATTTCCTTACATTGGAAACCACTTCTGCCTTACAGCCCACCTACACCAACGCTGCACTCCTACAACACGACACGCACATCTGTTTTGAAGCGGTGTGGTTGAGAGAGAGAGAGAAAGAAACGCATCTATTTTTTTCGCTTAACTTGTCTTGAGATCCCTCAATGACAACACATGGATTTCCAATCTCGGGGAGGATAATAAGTGTTAGTGGCTATTACGGAGGCGTCTGGCTGCCATCTCACACTTATTAGCCAAAGCGAAGCAGGCCGGGTCTCAACAGACACCCAGACATTCACAGCCTCTTACAAAACAAAGAGCCACTGCCACGCTGAATGCCAGTCCCCCTCGGAGCCCAGCACAAATAAAATTAAAATGCTAAATCAATGAGCCTTACTCTGACCTTTGCTTAAAAAGCCGAGGGTGCCTGGAGCAGTTCGATGTATTTAAAGGGAAGAGGTACACATCCGAATCAGATATTATTACGGCCACCTCGTATCCTTTCCAGAGACCAGAGATGGCAAATAGATTGCGTGTCGCATATTAAACGGTGGGGGAAATAGCATGCCTACGGATGTTCTCATGAATGCAAAGACATGCTTGCATGCAAAATGGCGCAGATGGCATACCTCCTGAATCTGTGATCTGTACAATGGTATGCGAGATCAGATGCTGAATAATAGATGACCACAATATGAGTTCAGGATGTGCAACGCTAAAAAAAGCACAACACTTAGTATAAACAAAAAGTCCGGTGTGCTGCAAAAGTTCGGAACCTCAGAAACTTCTTGGAAAACCTTTATTTGCATGCATACCCCAACATACTGACCTGTGACCCTCGCATGAATGCAAATTCTATTCAGACTTTATTAAAAAATTTCCTGATTTTATCTCTGACGGTCACCTTATTTTTGTCATCTCCCTACAATCAGGGTTTTAAGAAATTTTTACCATTACATTTTCGCACAGACACACACAAACACACATGTATATTGTGTATATGTGTGTTATGTGTATTGATTATTGTATATTTTGAAGAAAAACAATTTAGCTTACATTAAGTCTACAATGTATAATGTTTAAAAATTTATATTAATTAAGTCCTTTTTATAAAACAATTATTTTCTCCTAAAAATAAATACAAAATAAATAAAAAATGATACTGAAAAGGAATTTACTTCAGTTTTATTTTACTCTATTTTCTATTTTACAGCCACAGTGCCATTACAAGTATGTTAAAGACATGTATGTCATTTCCGCCACTGCTGTATAGTAGCTACCAATAAATGAAAATAAAATTGTGTGTTTCACAGTTTCAGCTACATTTAGTTTCCTCACACCAGTAAGAAAGGAAACATATGACACAGCTGCACAGCGTTCTTTCTGCTCCTCACCCTGTAATAAATGCTAAGCTGCTTTTTAAACACTGTTTGCTGATTCTGAGGCATAAAGACCAGGCCAGTGACATCAGCAGCTCCGTCTGTTACGGGTGGGTGGCTGCCACAGTAGGAAAGTGACAGGGCAACATTCTGCTACATAAGTTAGCATATGTCTGCGGGTGTGTGTCTGCATGCATATGTCTCTTTGCTCATGCATTTAGGAAGAGTGCATAAAAAAAACGTTTGTGTTTATTTGTTTGTGCTTTCCCACAATATGCTCTTGCAATCAAACGTTGCCCTGAAAGCGAAAAAGGAATTGCGATGTGCCCAGACAACAAGTTACAGCAATAAAATCAAAGCCAGTGTCAATTAATTTCTCCCCACTCTGATAAATGGGGCCCCTTTCTCATCTATTAATAATGAGAGCAGAAAGCACCACAAGAACATCTGTCAATGGGTTTCATTTTTTCTCCCGACAGACAGTTGGCTGTCCCCTGCGCTTGCATGAGCTGGGAGGAGCTCAATTCTTCGGCCTGAAGACACCCATGGGGAGTGGAGAGAATGATCCTTAGGAGTCAATAAATAGATTGGCATGCATCGATGGGAGTTTGCAGCCTTATTTACACATCCGCTTAATCAAAAAGACGACGGGCAGGGAGAAAAATAGCCTCTCGGTAAGCTCTCTGGAACTTGGAACTCTTGTAAACTAAATGAGACTAGACAGCGTAATCGATTGTAGCTCCAGCCACCCCACTACATTATAATGACTTGGGAGAGACGTGTGGCTTTCGGAGAAACTGAAGAGAAGACCTAAAAAAGAATTTGGGAGGAATAAAGAGAGAAGTATATAAAACTAAAACTTCTTGAAGCTGACGCTTTATTAATTTACTCCAGTCGAGTGTGCGAGGAGCAGTGGTAGATACAGTAGATCTCAAGGGTGCAGAGATGAACTAAGCTGAAATGCTAGAGAACTAGCGGGGCAAATTAATGCACCTGTCACCGGCATGTTAAGGAACAAGTTCTGTTAGCATGAGTGAATAAACACGATAGACCTTCAATGTACTCCATGATTCCCAACCTGTATGCCAGAGGGGACTTCAGCAGTTTTAATGGAGAGAAAAAAACAAAACTAGTTAATTTTTTTAATATATATTAATATTAAAATAAAAAATACAAGTGCATATATGTCAAAGTGTGGACATAATTTACAGCTTAACACATTTAAGTGTTTTTATTAGTGCTGTTAAACGATTAATCGCATTTAAAATATACGTTTTTTGTTTGTGTAATGTGTGTGTTCTGTGTATGTTTATTGTGCACATATAAAATTCATATTTTGAAAATATTTGCATGTATTTACATGTTTATATTTATATTCATAATTTCTAGTATACATATTTTTAATACATAAACATTACATATTTTCGAAATAAATGCATTTATGTGTGTGTATATATATATAAATATAGGTTTTGGCATTTAGCATACGTTACAAAATCTATTTGGACAATGAAGATGCAAATAAAATTGTCTGAATATCTTTGCATTATTTAAATTGATTTTAAATAAAGAGAGCCCCACTTTTTATGCAAAAATGTAACAAAAAATTTATTTGTTAGGTTTTAATTGATAAAACATTATATATTGCTTAAAAATAAGGGACACATTACTGTTTTGTTTCGGTTAAGAATATCAGCCTTCCTGATGGGGCTGTGGGGTACAGAACAGTTGACATAACTACATGTTTGCAATCACATCTATGGAAACTGTGGGAAATATCTGGGGAGTGATCCTATGAAAGGGGTGCCCTATCTTTTGCTTAAAAAAAACAAAACATTAAGGTCACCGCCGTACCCTCACAAGTGGCACTGAAGATTAATGTCAACATTAGGCCCTCCAAAAGCCACCTAACTAAAATACCAGCCACTTCAGAAGCAGCCATTCCTCCCTAATGGCTAATGATCTGAGTCCTTCCTCCCTCATTACAGAAGATGGATGAATGGAGAGGTGTGATATGTGCACAGTCAGCAGGATACATCTACACCAAATGTGGAGCACAGCTCAGAGAGGAAGAGAGAGAGAGAAAAAGGGGAGAGGAAGGGAGGCTGGCTTTTTATAAACCCATACCTTTCATTCAATTATTTCTATTGAATAAAGTGAGTAAAATCGTATATCACAAGTTAAAAGTAAACGATAAACGACCAACTCAAAACCAAGTTGGAACTTAACTTTTTATGTGCAAGTGCCTTTATGACCCCTGTTGGAACACTATAAATCAGCAGTCTTTCATCTCAGCAAAAGTATCACCACCAAAATCTGTGGAGAGACCCAAGACATCTTTCCAAGAAAAAGACTGAAAACATAATAAGATACGATATCCACGTTTCAGGTTTTTAGCCTGAAAGTCTTGTCCCTTTATTATATTTCAAAAGCAACACTGACATTTGATAACTAAATTTAGCATTAAAAACAATTCAATGATAAGCTTTAACTGTTCTTGATAAATAATGTTACATCACTTAAATTTGGGATTTGATGACAGATACACGGAGCGATAGATAAAATGTTAGAAGATATTTTAGCATACTGATTCAGCTTTATCATTTCAATAAACACCTGATCTGCTCTGTGTGTAATACAGAGATGAATACATAATAAATGTGTACAGATGATAAGATCAAAAGGTAAATAAAAGAATGGGGAAAAAGGGCCAAGGGAAAGAAGTACACAGCTCGTACGGCTTCGTAGCAATTACCAGAATAGGAATTATTACAAGGATGTAAGATATTAACAACATTAAAATTTAATGTGAATGTTATTTGAAATATCGCTCTGAACTCCAAAGACCTCCTACATATCGCGTACCATCTGGTCTTTCACTCGACTCTGCGTGAGGAGTTGAGTCATTACAATTTAACATATTGCTATCTTTGACTATTTTTTTCTGTGACTAACATTACTGTAATTTCAGATCTAGTTACGTGTGATTGTCAACACACCAAATGGCATAACAAAACGGTGAGAAACCCCCCCCCAAATAAATAAGTCGAAAAAAAAAAACCAAACAAATCTATTCCCTCGCAAACAATTGAGCCATCTTTTCGCAATCATCCTGCAACATTTATCCCATTCTCATCTTTAACTATGCGAATTAGGCTTTCATTGTGTTTGTGGCGGTTCGACTGGCTCTGACAGGGCCGGTAATGAAGAGCCATATGGGACGGCGCTTTGAGCTCGATGCTTTCTGACAGTTCTTTCTTTCATAATCCATAAACTCCACGCAGTCTGCTGCCTTTTTCACAGGCGCTGGAGCAACAAGTCCAATTTCACCCCTCTCCTCTGCAAACAGGCTAATGTGATTACACTTGCATCAAAACAATTTGAGCCTTAATTACAGCAGACACATCAAGGCGAGGGCCATGATAGGAATTTCTCAAAGGAAGCAATTGGCATGACGAATTAAGAAGAGAGAGATTTAAAAAACCAACAACAACAGAAAAAAAAAATGTATTTGATAATGCAGCGTTCGTTGGCGTAAATGCCAGTGGTGGAAGTTGGCGCTGGGCTCCGGTGTTTACCCTTCAGAGTGAAATAAAATTGATCCGTTTCACCGGAAAACGATTGCATCAGGGTGCCTAATTATACTCTCTACTACAGGTGGTCTTTATGTCGGTATCGAGCGCTATTGAGGTTTCTCTCTGGGTCGCCACAGAGATTTAGTAACATCCGCTAATCCCAAGGTTTAATACGGGATTGATACGAAACTAAAGTAAACACGTGTCTGTTCTCAGGTGCGCAAGGTAAAAGGTTAGACTTCGGGGTTCTTGGAGCGGTTGTCTACGAGTCTCAACAGAGCTAGAGAGAAAGCGCTCGTTCTTTATCTGCGGGGGAAAAATGCATTCAAGCACATTTCACCTTATCTATATCCTCCCTCACACGGGCCTCCGGATCTCAATCATTTTGGCTAATTAGCCGTTCCAAACTCTTTCCCAAACAAGCGCCAACTCTGTAACAATTAAACCGATGGATCTCATTACCGCACTCCTCTATTGGGTATTTAGAGTCATGGCGCTAAGTCATTGTCCTTGAGCCGGGCACCTGAGTGAACGCTGTATCAGGATATTACATGAAGAGAAGAGATACAGGAGTGAAGGTGAAAGAGAGAACAGAAAGAAGCTGATGAGCAATAAAGGTTGTTGACTGCTCTGAAGAGATATGCTGCTGATGGTTAAATTGTCTCTGACACAAAATGGCACCTTGACACAACCCAAAAATAAACCTACTTATGTTTATTGTTTATCTGCATTACACAGTGCAAACATATATTTTATAATTTAATGTAATATTTTATATTAAACAAACACACGCGTGTGTTGGGTTTCCATGCTTTATGGGACATTCCATTGGTGTAATGCTTTTCATATTGTACAAACTGTATTTTCGATCCCCCCACACCAAACCTACACCTAAACAAAACCCTCACAGAAAACTTTCGGCATTTTCAGATTTTCAAAAAAACTTTACTCTGAATTATTTACAGTATACTGTAAGCTTGTTTCCGTGTGAGGACATTTTGTCCCTATAACATAGGGTTTACCTGGTTCTCACTCTTGTGCATATACAAAAACAAAACAAAATGATATACACTAAATACCATTTAAAACAAAACAAAAAAAGACAAGCAATATATTTGTATTTATCTATTTGAAGTCTAGTGCCATCTATTCTCATTCTAATATTATTTTATTATTACAAAAAAAATTTAAATAATTCACCTTTGACCCTTCCATCAATTGCATATTTATTCTACTCTATCTACTAGCCCTGCTTCTTTTTTCTATATTCCATCTACTTATTTTATATAAAAAAAAAAAAAGAAAAAAAAAAAAAAGAAAGAAAAGTTGTTGCTCTTTATTTTCTTCTTATCTTTGGCTAAATGACTAAAACGTAAGAGGAAAAAAAACATGCACACATCATGTAAATAATAACACATACAAAATAATATATGTAAAACTAATTTCACGTCTTACAACTATTTAAACACAATTTCAACTAAATTATGCATTTAGTGATTTTTAGTGATTAATAAATGTTGTTACAAATTTGTCATATACATTTTAATAACTTTTTAATAAACAATTTACATAGTAGAATTTACTGTAAAAATATATAATACATATGACAAAGCTCTAAACCAATATTTACATGTACTATAAGAGAGATATATAAATCTAAAAATACTAGTGTGCGTGTGTGAGAAAGAGAGAGAATATAACCCTTACCAAACTAGTAACTAGTGACTGTTGGAACAGCTGAGCGACAAGCATGATCTCTCTACTTGTAAACGGTTAAATTACAATAGCAGAAAGAAAGATTTCTCTGTATGAGCCCAGGCTCCAGGTTGTATTATTACGGCACTGGACATCACATTCACAATATTTTACCTTATTTGCATATATGTGTCACTGTGAACACATCAGCATCTGTGAGGATGTGGGTTCAGTCAGGCTCTGCTAACTTCCGCACCCCCTTCTTTGTGCGTGTGTGTTCAGGAGTCTATTTTGTCCAAGCCAGTGTATGTAGGTCACCTAGCAGCACTGGGCCATCAATTTCTCTGTCCTACTTAAAAAGACACACACTGGAGAAATTGGGAATTTTTCACTTTTAGACTACATACAGTACACACTGCTTTTCAACCTGCATCTGTGCTGGCTGGTTTGAGAAAGACTCTCCGCAACAACAAAAAACTAAAAAATAAAACACAAAATTTGAATTCGGAACATCATAAAAAAATGTAAATGAAACAGTAATAGCCTGCACAACATGAAAAGTTTAGATAAGAGAGGCCACGCATACACAAATCCAATTTAGAGCATTGGCACAATGAAAAGCGCAAGAAAACAAGGCAGCCTCTGATGTTATCGACAGGGAACCCCTTAAAAATGAGTTTTTCCTGGTTCTGGATAGTTGAAGGTTCTGTTTCAATAGATCACAGGCTTGTGAGCCTACATCTGGCAGAACTGATATAGTCCAGTTCTTAGGAAAGGGAACATTAAAGAAGTGCTGAAAATATGCTCCGAAAGACTTCACCGCTGTCAACAAACCGAGCCGTGAGGACTCCGCTCCAGCAGTGTAAAATTCAAATCTTTTCTCAGGGGTCGTGCCTTCATGCTTTATCCTTCGTTTTCACAAAACAAGTAAGAATAACATTTCTTTCCATAGTGTGTAAAATGCAGCTGGTGTAAAAGAAAGGATAATTGAAGGTCAAATTAGTTTGCATCTACTGTATTAGCCATCAAATCATTTGGGAATGCAAGTGTTACTCCAAGCATTTCACGCTAGTGACTCTGTACTTGAAGTTATTTGAGACGTAAACCATTTTTTAGAAATCATCCACAACATTAACTGCACTATACACTGCTCAAAATAAAAGCAACACATCCTAGATGTGAATGAATGAAATATTCATATTAAATACTTTGTTCTTTATATAGTTTAATGTGCTGACAACAAAAATCACACAAAAAATTATCAATGGAAATCATATTTATTAACTCTGAAACTCTGAAATTCTGGTTTTGTAGTCACAGTGGACCCCCACCTGTGGACGTCGTGCCCTCATAACACCCTCATGGAGTCTCTTTCTGAGTTTCGGACCGTTTGAGCAGACACATGTGCATTTGTGGTCATTTTGCAAGACTCTGGCAATGCTCCTCTTGTTCCTCCTTGCACAAAGGCTGAGGTAGTGGTCCTCTTGCTGGGTTGCTGCCCTCCTCCACTTCTCCACTGGCCTGTCTCCTGGTAGCGCCTCCATGCTCTGGACACTACGCTGACAGACACCGCAAACATTCTTGCGACAGCTCGCATTGATGTGCCATCCTGAATGAGCTGCACCACCTGATCCACCATATCCGCTATCACTAGAGTGTAAGCACCACCAGCATTGGTGGTCACCACCTCCAGAACCACTCCTTTATTGGGGAAGTCTTACTAATTGCCTATAATTTCCACCTGTTGTCTATTACATTTGCACAACAGCATGTGAAACTGATTGTCAATCAGTGTTGCTTCCTAAGTGGGCAGTTTGATTTCACAGAAGTGTGATTGACTTGGAGTTACATTGTGTTGTTTAAGTGTAATTAGCAGAAATATTCACACTTGGCTGAAAGAGTATGACAGATTAAAGGCAAATGTGTTTTGCAGAGGTGGGGAGCGAGCAAGCGAGCGAGAGTTCCCTAACAGCACCTTTAGGAAATAAATAACACTGATAGTATGTAATTAGGCCACTCGCTACGACAGTGGCCAGACTGTTTATGTTTGCACACATATGGTACGATCAGAAAGATGGACTATAAAGCCGTTCCTCATCAACAACACTTCTGCTGCAAGAGCCGACAGCTTCCCTAAGTCATAATGCCACCTCCGTCGTCTAACAGGGCTTCAGCCGTTCATGTTTTTTTTTTTTTTTTTTTGGATATTGAGATATTGCTCCTATGCAGAGCTGATGCAGTTTATCAGGCTGTTGTAAACACACCAACAGCCGGGAGGAATAACAGACGTTTGACACGGTTAGGATCCAGATCTGAAGCGTCAACGATGGGAGGAGCACAATTTATTAACCGTAAAGTTGGACTCTCCCAAGATTCTCTTAAAATAGAGAAAAGACGAGGCCTTGTTTAAAGAGCGAGGCAAGACCAATTTCCTTTTTTAGATGCTTCAAAGGTAAGCATTCTAATTGCCTTAAAATTTCACACGCACAACGAAGCACTTAATTGGTTCATACAGGCAAAACTTTAAAAGAATAGTTAATCAAAGAAAAAAAAAAGGATTTACTTAAAGTAAGGATTTTACTTTATGTTGATAGTTTTTAAGTGGGACACAAAAAGAAAAAAAAGTAAGATATTTTTTGCTATTTATTTATATAAATAAATGTCATTATTACTAATACTGCATTTCTAATTTTAGAAGTCTTCTTTTTTATAAAAGAACTGCAAAAAATATAAATTGTTAATTAAATGCTAAATGTAATTAAATGTTAATTAAGTTCGACTACAACTTCTACTGCCTTAAACATCATATAAACTGTTTATACTTTGCAATGATTTACAGTGTGTTAATATAAAATATTATAATATAAAATATAATATAAAACATACTTGTAAACATTGCATTCAATTAGTATTTTATGCTCACCATTATTGCACAATGTTTTAAATTATAATTTTATGTTCATCATGACTGTATTTGATAAAAAAGTATAAACAGTAGTATTTTAAATTATTATTCTTATTTAAAATAGATATTTTGTATTATATTTTCAATTGTAATTTATTCATGGGATGCAAAGCTGAAGTTTCAGCAGCCATCACTCCAGTCTTCGTGTCACATGATCCTTCAGAAATCATTCTAACATGCTACATTTTTTCAGGGATTAATGAGTTATTTGAAACTGATATCTTTTGTAACATTATAAATGTCTGTCATTTTAGGAATCCTTGCTGAATAAACAAATTCATTACTTACTGACACCAACTTTTAAACAGTATCGCATGGTAAACTTTTACATTTTATGTAAACATGGGTTTCACATGATACCAGGGTGAGCTATTTTAGGTAAACATTTCTTTTTAAAGCAAGGGATTCCACAACAACCCAGGAAGTGATGTGGAGCAGGAGGATGTCGGGTGGGGTGGGGTGCATTTGCACGTTGCACATGTGGACCGTTTTGCCGACAGCCTCCTGAGCACATTTGAAATTTCATTAAGTGCAACATAATTGCTTGTATAATCAAATGTGAAAATGTATATTATAGAGCCATTCCAGCACATGGGCTCTATTTTAATCACCATGCCTGGGACGGCGCCAAGGTGAATTAGCAGAAATTAAAAGCTCTGCTGTGTGGTGTGTCTCCTGCTTCTTGCACGCCGTCTTTGTGTCTTATTCAGACGCTTGGCACATCTGCTGTCCTTTTGAGGATTTCTTCTTTAAGATACCACCAAATTCACGTCCATCAAAAATGTAACACTGCTGGTTATGTAGGTGCAGCCGCCAAGGGAGAGTTCCAGCCAAAGATGAGAAATAAATACACACATACAGCAGAGAAGCTGCTTAAATCTGTTCTGACAGAGAGAGGAATGGAAAAGAGGGAATGGTAATAAACACGGGACAGAGCTTTTAGTATTGCCCTTCCAAGTAAGATCTGTCTTCAAGTCCAGGACCACTGATGGGTTGTCAATAATCTTGCATCTCATGATGTAATGGTAATAATAAAATAAAATAAGCATGTGATGGGACTGTATATGATCATGCTTACGCTTTTCAGCATCCCCCGCTCTACGATTTTACTTTAGTAGAGAGTTACCCTTTGGATCGTCTGGAATTCTGATACACTTTGAGGTTAGCACAGAGAAGTTCAGAGGATCTAAAAGGAATGGAGTTAATCCTGCACCCCAGGGCATTCCAGAAAAACTCAGAGGCTGGGAGAGTGCATTTGTCCTGGAGACACTATCTAAAGGCAGAAAGGCCAGAGGATAAGCTCAAGTCAATCAAATTTCTGCAATGTCATGCCTCATTACTTGTTGATATTGATTCGTTGGCGTCAACATAAGCAGCATTAACATTAGTCAGCCTCAAAAAGGGAATAAATGGGCCAAACTGAGTTAAAACCACATTAAATGTGCATCAGGATTGATTTTCTGGCATTGAGCAATGTGCAAAAATGGAAAAAGTAAAAATAACAGATAAAAATACACTACATTTAATAAATAATGGTTGTTTTACTGTATGCCCATGCCTGAACAATCAGTATTCTGGGCTGGACTGAACTTAAGGAAGCTAAATGCTTTGTGGGTTATTTTTTCCTCCAGACCATTTTTTTCGGCCTGAGGCATTTTATCCTTCTTTAATTGCCCTTTGAGATAGGTCTGATCAATCCGATGGCCTGGATCCCAGCTGCGTGCTACTATTAGCTGGGCTTTGAAGATGCGCTCTGAAGGGGGCCTCACATTCATCATCTAATTCATCTAAAGGTTATTCAGATAGACCGGACAGTGGATGGCCTCCAAGAACTGCCTTTTTTTTGTTGTGGTGGTTGTTGCCTGAGACTATTTTCGTGGTGCCAGCACTCAGGGCTTATTAAAGAGCCAATGAGATGGGCCTAAGATACCTGTGGAGTTAGCCATAGCATTATCGCTAAGGTCTCCAAGCAAATCCAGATGTTATCGCAAGGACTGAGGTACTTTCCAGAGGTCAGATACTGTGAAGGAAAAACTCTGGCATTTCTCTTTCCCTCTTTCAAACAGGCACACAAACTCACCATGCAGATAAATAACCCAGAAACACAAAATATTGAGCTGCTCGTTCAATCTTTGTCACAATCTCCATCAGGTACCTGTCATGCATTCTGAAGAGCACTCAATGAAAGTGGCCCACAATCTCTCACAGAGTGTGGCAGAGCTAAATGCTTCACTGAAAAGAGGGCAAGATGCTTTCATATCACACAAAGCGAATGCCTACGGTCAATATCTATAATAAACTGCCAATGACCTAAAGATACAACAACAGAGTCTGGTCTCATGACCACAGAAACCACAATTAAATCAAGGATATCTCATTAGTTACATCAATAAATCTCCGCTTTCTATACACCAAACTGTGGCTATTATGAAAAACACCAGCCTAAACACATTTTAGGATACATTTCCTGAGCAGTTGTGCCACTTTTGCACAATATTTTCAGTGCCTTCATCTAATCACTGTCAATGTCAAGCTCAGTGCTATTAATATTGCAGATCGCGGTGGTGTAGCCTACACAAGCCAGCACTCAAAACTGACTTGCAGGATGGGAATTGCACTGTGCAAATAACATTAAGCACTAATTTTGTTGCTGTGTTTGTGCCTTTACCTCATTTACATAATTATTATAGTGTGTTGGGTGCTACAACAATGTAATCAGTACATACAAACACGAACCACAATCAGTGGACGCAATTCATTTCTACTGAAAATTAAATAAATTAATAAAGAATATGATTAATAAGAATAAAAAATAAGCTTATTCCCTCACTCCCCTAACTGAATATTAAAATAAAATAATACATTGTTTATATATTAGAAATAATCATTCTCCACATCATTTAATTTAATAAAGAAAAGCTATTGACAACCGCTGCCAACTAAAACATCAGCACTGCTCTATAACTGTGCTTGGTTCATTTAGAAAACAACTATACATGGTTGACCTGCCAACACTTTTAAGTCACAAGAGGGCCGACGCAAAATCGTGACCAATAGTGAGAGAGAAACAAAGCAAAAGAAACATACTAAGCCCGGAATCATATAGCGCGGAAGAGAACAACAGGCTCAAAGCCTCAGAGAGGTGGGGGCATGCTTCAGATTTTGATGGCATGCAAGTGGACACGCATTAGCAGCATCTCTGGGTATTTGTAAGGGCATAAGAGCCTCTCCACACAGCCCCTGGGAAGCTCTCACAGAGAGCAGCTCTGCCCTCTCCACTTCCACCCCCCGTTCCCTTCACAGTGTATCCTGAAGGGGGTCTGCAGAGAACAGGGAGCAAATTACTCCTTCATTAAGAGATAGCCCTCCCTGTTATCATGTCCTTGTAATCCTTCGCCATGAAGCTGCTTTTAACAAGGTTTAATGTAGCTGAAAGCTGATGCTAAATAATCTATCGCAGATAGCGTGGCGCTGGCTGAAATAGAGGATCCAGTGGACGTAATCCTGAGGGTCGTGCTCTAATGCAGTGTGGCTGAAGGAGAAATTGGCCGTCTGGCGGTACACAGCCGGGGCGGGTGGGCTAATGATGCATCAGCGTCCATCATAACATGTCTACGCTTTCATACTTTTGCCCTTCCTCTCCATCTCTCTCTCTTTTTCCATCTCTGTCTCAATTTCCAAGGCTACACTCTGCAAAAAGGCACGAGGTCACTGGAGGAATTAATGAGCATATGCTTGGTCAAAACGCACTTGTTATGAGTCAATGAATGAGTGAATGAATTAATAAACGAGTACGCAGAGAAGTGTTCCTCTCATTTGTTTCAAATGAGATTTAAATAGCGGTTTTAAGTTAATTGACATATAAATACACTGGTAAACTCATGAATTTGAATGTGTTGCACATTAAGTGAATGAATGTACAGTTCACTCATTTGTTGCATGTCTACGAATGAATGAAGTTGTGCAGATTTCCCTCATTTGCCATTTGAATATATGAATTAACGACTGAACACATGCACAAATGCCGCATGCTTTGTTTGTAACAAGTGAATGAATAAGCAAACCGCATGATCTACATTTCTCACATCAGACATTTAAGACTGCCCTAATTCACAAAGCTGAAGTATAGCTCATCCTCTCTGCGCTATCAGATGTTTTACAATAAGGAAGATCTCATTGGCGTGTGGCCTGCCAATCCTCTCTTTGTTTTTCTGGCCCCACAGCCCAGACTGATAAAGAAATAAGGCGTTCCTGAAAGATATTCCTCCGTCCGTCTGTGTCTGTCTCTCTCTCTCTCTCTCTCTCTCTCTCGCATGCGTGAGGGGATCGCTCACGGTAAAATGTCACTGGCTGTCATTTTTATAATTTGATTTATACCTTGTCAGAAATCTACTTACGCTTCACAAGCTGGAGGAGTCAAGAAGCTGTCCAAGAGGCGCTGGAGGTTAAACAGATCATTGTACATATTCTCTCTACAATTTCCTTTAATACCCCTTTAGAAGTACAAGCAGGAAGTACATGGAATTTTAATATTTGTCATCCCTGGACCAAACACACATCAGGGGTTTTTTTTTTTTTATTCAATGATTTTTAAAAGTACATACAGTGGAGTCCAAGCATCCAAACGGACCACATTGAAAACCTTAACTAAAGTGCAAACAAACCAAAAAAAGCATGAATATTTTGTTATCTGTGTTCATGTTCCCATACCTATGGATTTACTATTCCCTGTAGTTGGTATAAAGGTGAGAAAGAAAGATGTCAAATGATTTTGAAACACTATCAACATTTGATTCCGTGGATTTTTACACGTTCCCCCTTATTTTGAGTTTGCAAGCTTTTCATAACTTTTTTTTTTTTAGGGAGAAGCAGCAGCTCACCATGATCTCTTCCAACGAGCAACACTCTCTCTCAGAGCTCTTTGATTACTAAAGCACTCCAGAGCTTCTCTTTTTAGCTGCTGTCTCACATGATCATATCTGTGTTCACACTCCCATTAAAGCGTGCAGGCCTCCTTTAATTCAGCTTATCATTTATTAAATGACATCTCAAACGCTGATAGCATATGAGCATCAATAATCCTTACTGATAGAAGCTGAAAGTGATCTTGTGCAGTCAATGTTTAATGCCCAATTTTACCAAGACTGTGGGAATAATCACCTTTATTAGGGGTGTATAATATATATACTGTATATAATACTGTATATATATGATGTATTCATAAAAAATAATGATATTAGGAATACTATTTTTAATTAATAACAGCAGGTGTAAACATGAGCCACATTAATGTTAAAAAATTAAAAAACACAAATGCCTTGGAAATTGTGTTGTACTTGCATCATGACTCTGAATCAAAAATGAATCAAACCACAAGGTGCCTAAAGAGTCCCATTCCTAATTCTGACAGAAAAGTGATTCCTCATGAGTAAAAATCTTAAAGATTTCTCACATGACAGGAAACCTGGAGGCAACTGTTACAGCAACTAGAATACTAGGCTGGAAACATTTTTTTTCCTTCCTAATAACATCTCAGAAAATACTGCCCCCTCCTCTCCTTAGTCCTGAAGTACTCTGATCCACTACAAAGTCAAAGCACATTGCCTGGGCTTTCAAGAACAAAGCCCAAACAGGTAGCTGGTCTTGAAAGCCGGTGGAGGAGCTTAGTGTGGTGAAGAGAGAAACCACGAGTGACCAGTTTAACATTCAGGCTTTCCTGTTACTTAGAAAAAAAAGTATGAAAAAAAATTGTTTAATCAAATACAAAATTGTCTATTTTACACAATCAAAATAATAATAATAATAATAATAATAAACTATTGAAATTGCAAACGACTCCCCTTCTTCCAGGTCGGTCACTTAAGAGGGTAGCAAGAACTTTAGCAAGAATTTTAGCAAGAACCCCATTAGGTTTGGGAAAAGGACCAAAACGGTCTCACGACCAATTTGCACGTATTTGTACGAGGTGGCAAATTCGTGTTAATTCATACAAATTTGTTCGACCTCACTCATACAATTTTATATGATTTGTCTAAGCCCCAGTGACAGGTAGGTTTAAGGGCGGGGTTAGGTGTAGGTCATTCGTACAAGTTCGTATGAACTGGCAACTCGTAAAATACGTACGATATAGCAAAAAGTTTAGAAATTAGCCACCTCGTAAAAAATGTATGAATTGCCGTGAGGCTGGGCTGAAAAGGACCAGTATAAAGCAGTCGAATACAGCATTATGAGATGTCAAATGTAAACAATATCAGCAATTATAGTTGAAAAACAATACTATTTCTCGTCCTTTCGATAAGAGCCCACGCTATCATGATTCTTCCTCTCTGCCACCCTCCACCACCCGCAGCTCTCTCTTTCCCTCTCCCTCTGATTGTTTCAGGATTGTTTTAGAGCTAAAGGAGCTCTTATCTGCATGCCTGTTAACGAGGCCCTTCATTAGCAGCGGTTGCTGCCTTTCAGCATGCCTTTGTCGCCATGGCAACCGCAAAGCGTTGTCACTCAGCGCTGGGACATCTTCATCAGCGTAAGAGTGATGATGAGTGTTGCATCTCTTAAAGCTATCGTATTCGAAAATATCTCGGAGCAGGAACACAGCGTTGCATTCTGGGATGTTCTTTTACTCTGCCCTTTTCCGTGAAAGCACACGAAGAACACCCCCCCCACCCAATAAGCGTGTTTATTACACACGACACCATTCGTTTTGATTTGCACATATCTCTGAGATTTTCAATACATGTCAGACATGTGGCGTCGTAGCTGGCCTCGTCTGGCTAATAACGGTCGGTGTGCTTTGAATACGTGCCATTCATTCAAGTGTCATTACGGCCTTAAACCAGTGTCAAAAAAAGCTGAATGTGTTTATCTTATTCATTCTCAGGCTGAATTCTCACCTCAGAAGCTCACCTCCCATTAATCTTCCTCAAAGCGGCAGCAGCAGGCTGCTTCTCCGGCCGCGCAACGAGGGAGGAGGCGTGGATGCGAGGGGTATCTCTGAGCATAATACTATATTCTTCTCTTTATTGAAAGTGACACTTCACGAATAAAGGCCTGGTGAACACCATAAAGACTATTTCATATACAGATATGGTGATTATTTACCAGCTAGTCGAGACAGAGTGAAAACAAACAAAGTAATCTTATGCTTAGCCTGTTGCCGGCGCGAAATGTTCCTGCCGCTGAGGAAATTAGCTGCTGAGGCTTTCTGTGCGGCTTTAAGGAAAAACTGAGACGTGCTCGCTGCATGTGTTAGTTAGAGCTGTAGGGCTGGATCAGATGTATGAGAACACCCACATAAACCCAAGCACAGAAATTTGTCACATACCGTAAGTGAAGATATAGCTCAGGAAATATTTTAGCTTTCTCACCCTTGTGTTGTGTTAACCCTTTATCCACAAATCAGTGCATATATTTAATACAGTACATTTACATAAAAAAAAAAAAGTGCTTTCATTTGAATATTTTGTGATAATTATATTTCAATAATAATATTAATAATAATAATATTTGGAATTTTTCAGTTTTACACACACAAAAATCCTACCTGGTCTCATTGTTTACATTTTTAGTGAGACACAAAATATGTACCAACAAGTACATATCACTGCAGTTCCCAAAATAAATGAACACCAGAGGCAGTAAAACTTTTTCGATTGATAAAGAGTACTTTTAACACAATATCAGGCTAATATTAATATGCTGGGATATTTGAAAACTGATGCCTTTGAACGTTAGCATCCCACATATCCAGCTTCATGTCTATGGGTTTTCACAGACGGAAGGTTTGTTCAGTATGAAGAGGCTCCTGAGTAACTACAGCTCGACAAAATAGTTCGAATCTGTGTATAAGGAAGCTGAAATGATACAGTTGCATCAACAAATGCATTTTTATATCCGTTTTGCATTTGTTAACACTATCGGCATTTGTTAACACTATCGGATAAGTTTAAGGCTGGATTTGGTGTAGGGCACATTTCCAACATGATAGATCATCAACTCTTAGCAACTGTCCACGGATATTTCAATTCTGAATCGGCACATCAATGTAATAAAAATGTGCCAGTGTTTTAGCGCCACACTTTTATTTTGAAAGTGCAGTGAAATATGTAGTAAGGCACGTAAAAACTGTGCTGCCCAAAAAGTGCACAGAGGTGCATATTTTTATGAGATCAGGTTGAAAAAGTCTGATTCATGAATAAACCAATCCAATTGGTCAATGGCTCAATTCAGATTACCAATGAATCTTTCCAAATTTGACCAGTCTAACTTGTAAACAAATCAGTTAATAGAAGATTTTGAATAATGACTGAAATTTCAGTCTGTTTATCACAAAAAAAAAGCTTTTGTAAAACGTACTAATCGAGCGCATTTCACAGAAGAAATAACAGCAAAAGGGTTTGAGTAAGTAAATATTGACCGAATTTTCATTTTTGCCTGAACTCTCGCTTTCAGCAAATAAAAGGACGTTGCTCAAACAAATAAACGAAACGGGTCGTGAGCAGGGCCATCCCCGACACTGGCTTTGCCATTGATAATAAACACACAGGAAAAGGAACCACACTGCTTGGAACAATACAACCCTTCCATCTCCGCACCATGCTGAGGTTGTGGGCTCCCATTACGGCTGTGCAAAATAATGTGATCACCACAAGCAAATACTCTTAACAGGCCGTGTCAGAGCACGCAAATAAAAGGTGTGTGTGTCTATACATATGTGTTTGTATGTGTGTGGTGATCAGCGCACATTACTGTGGGGCCTTTGTGCTTCAGACCGCTCCTGATAAGCTTTTCCATTGGCATTGTTCTGCAGAGATAAAGCCTACTGAAATGAAATCTAAAGGCTGAAAGAGCCCATTTTCCTCTCTCTCCTTCTCTTATTCATTCTCTCGCTCTCTATCTCTCTCTCTGTGAGCTTATCTGTCAGAAAGGCTGAAGAAAATGGACAAGCTGTGAGAAAAGTCCAGGTCGACCACCTCCCTCTCCTGCTCAGCCTTTTTCAAGCTGACCACCGCCAGACGCTGCTGTATCTCTGGCGCACACGACTCAAAGCCCTCGCTTCTCCGTAATCCCACCAAACTACCCGCCGAACGGCGCGACGCGGCCGGCGCAGAACCAATTATGCCCCCACAGGCTGAAGGACCAGCGTGTAGCAGCCTGCAGCTGTCAAATGCGCAATAAAATAGCATCAGGCATTTCCCAGATACCCTCACCCCCGAGTCTGGCACCTCTCAAACAGAATTTAGCACAAACTCTCTCAACTGCTCATTTCTAGCTGTGTCAGAGCGGTCTCAGTCTCTCATTCTCTCTCATATTGTGTTGCTTCCCTCTGGCGAGTGCCACCTGGGAGAGTTGTTCTCATTAACCTTGTGCACCTGTACTAGGCAGCTTTTAAAAGCAGAAAAATACCCTGCCCGAGTCAGTCGGATTCATTTTGTGAGCCTGTGTTGCTTACTGCTTGATTTGAGTCTGATGAAACCTTTTTTTTTTCTTCTCTGCTGGCCTCCTCTTTAACCTAAAGGCATGTTTGAGCTAATTTCTCCCCTTAGTATTGACATTTTCACCACACATTTCCAAAGGCTTCTTTCAACAGGTCTTCCCTCTCCCCGCGCTGTTATGAAGATGGCTGTTTAAACATGGCGACTTGCTGAGTTGCCTTCAGGCAAATGTGATGCGATTACGCGAACTTGCACACACGAATGCACACATACTGTTTCAAGTGGTCCCAGGACATACATACATACATCGACCAGTGACAAGAACACAGGCTGGAAAAAGAAAAAAAAGAAGAAAAAAAAACACTAAATAACATTATATTAAAATACAAATACATTATTAATTATTAATAAAAGTATTTGAAATCTGAAATAAAAAAATATATAAATTTATACATAAAATAATTATTATATAAAAACATTGTTTTATTCTATTATAAAAATGTTCATATACTAATTGACAATTAAAACCTCAAAAACATATCTCATCCTACTTGTTACTCTAAGAATTATGTTTTTTTTACTTCCTATACTTTGCTTCATCACACCAGAGGACACACACACACACACACATATAAATTTGAAGTGGATCAAAACCTTTCATCAGTGTTGTCCTAAAACCAAAAACAATACCCAACTTTGATGAATTTTTATGCTCCACTTCAAATGTTGACTATTGTACAGTATATACACACACACACACACACACACACACTGAAATTAGTCCATGGATTCTTAGAAACGCATGCCAACAAAAGGTGTTGAACCACAAACCAGATTAGCATAACAGTAATTCAGGCAACCCACTACTAGGCGACTTTTAGTTTTTATAGTATATGCAGTCTGTTCACTCACACACACACACAAAACTGTCTACAACTTAATAAGACAGATCACATCTCCAAGGAACGCTCCAAGGAATGGACAGGAGTATCACTCCCACTTGACGGACACTCCAACAGAAAGAAATAACCGGACAGGCTATTAATTGCCCTTTCTATGCCACCCAGCAGAGCATGTCTACAGACAGTGAAATGTCTCTCTCTCGTGACCCCTACAAAGATTCATGGAAAAGGTTCAGCCCCTGGCTATACTTAGACACCTTACAGAGAGAAAAAAAACCCACAGAGAAAAAAACCCCCACATATCAATAGTCCAACAAGTACGGGAGGCTGATGTTTCTGAGCAGAGAGACAACATCAAGGGAATTGCTTCCTGTTTCAAGCTAAGGGTCACAATGGATTGCTTAAGGTCACTTAGCAGCAAAAAAAAAAAAAAAAGAAAAGAAAAAGAAAGAAAGAATTTTCTGCTCAGGTGTCAGAGTTCACGCCACTGGAAGAGAACTGAAGGACAATTAGTTTATTAGACACAGTTTATTTTGCTTGATTATAAGTTAAAGTAATTATAATGTTCATGAGCATAATCACTGTAAATTATAAGATTTAAAGTCACTAAATAGCGTAACATGTCTCGTCCCACAGATATTAGTTAGATTTTATTTTATTTTTATTTTTTGGTGCACTGCAGGCAGGCATTACTCTTAAAAAATTAATTATAAAATCTTTAATATTTCCAAATAAATAGAGGCTGCAGTCTGTAACTGGATTCAAAAACATTTCAGCATATTTCCATAGAATCGGCAACGAAAGGGAGTTAGGTATGGAATAAATAATGCATAAAATGACTAAATAATGTAGTGTTTACTACACAAAGGGGAGAAACAGCAAACTGTTTGTTCGTTGGATCAATTTGTTCCCTTTCATTTGTGTAATTGTAATTAAAACAGAGTGTCTGAGCGGCGGGCATGCAGCAGCATAGACCGGCAACACGGGGCCCTTCCATCTTCCTTCTCTTATCAATTAGTGGAACAATAATATCGTTCCCTCGTCGCAAGAGCCATTAGCATTTTGATTGAACATCTCAAACACAAAGTGCCGAGGCTGTGGAACGCCAGAGGACTGTCTTGTGCCGCGCTGTTCCCTGGCTTCCTCCGTCGGGACCTGTCACTTTCTTCTGACAAAAGCCACAGAGAAAAGTGTGGGGGGGTATTGGGGGAAATAAGAGTGACGAGACACAGAGGGAGAGATGGTGTGGGATGGAGGGAGACAGGTACAACACATCTGAGGAAGGAAAGGGAGGGTTGGGAGGTTAAAGTGGAAATGTGTGCGCGGGTGAGATTTCATTGGGGTTTTTTAAGCCTCAGCTGGTCTCTCGGTTATGAGAGATTGCAGTGGTGCACTAGGACCTCACAACATCCTCTCTAAACAGAGATTTCCTCCAGAACAAACCCTCGGCACACATCTTCAGCCAACACATTCTCCAGGAAAGCCTTTAGGGAAGCACAAGAGAAAGCCTCAACTGTACACAGAGCATTCCCAAAAACCATTCACACTGGTGTGAAATAGATTTGAGATTAAAAAAATATATATATAATAATAATAAATAAATAAAATAAAATAAAAAATAAAATAAAATACTTGAAAATCTCGTTTATATTTATAGTGTCATTTTCAACAGGTTTCATATTGGCTCTTTAGACGTGAACAACATCACTGTGTCATGCCTGCCAAGCATCTGTTCATCAGTGTGGTTTCACACCATGCTTTGCTTGAGGAGGTTACATAAATTACTTAAGACAAAACATTAATGCAGTCTGTACACAAACCTCAGAAAGCCTCAAAGCATTCCACCACTAAAAGGAAAGCAGATACTTTATCATGCTTGATTCGAATGGACTCCAGACTTACGAGGTACCTCAGACATATCTAGAGACCAGAACATCATGAAACAATCACATAAACAACACTCATGACCACTCAGAACTAATTAGAAATCACATATATTAGTTTTGTTTATTCTTATTTTTTATAGAAAATAAGTGCTTTTTATTCATTAAACTGATTTAAAGTGACAGCAACTTTTACACCGTCACAAAATACCTCTCTTTCAACTTAACAGTTTTTATAACGACCTATTCATCAAATAATCCTAAAACCATGATAAAATTATATTTAAATAATCATTTGAATGGTAGTGTAGACACGCACACCACTGAGACCTCAAAATGCTTGTGCAACCAAACACCCAGATAACCACCCACAAAACCCCAGCATTGACCGAAACTGCACACCGAATAAGGTCAAGATGCAAGTTGGGTTCAAACCTACATCGCCCACATAAGCACCAAGGCTCAACATGCCTGAAGGGTGTGGGCTAACCTCTAGTCCACTGCTCCATCCAGTGCCTGTACTTTTCTAACCAAAAACCAGCACCTCAATCCATATCAGGCTCTTAACAGAGGCAGAAATCGAGGGCCTTTGCTGCAGGTTTATGTGCAATCTGTCTGTGAAGGGAGAATGACTACGTAGGTGCTGAGCTTTGTTCCTTTGTCCATTCTATTGTCAGTGTAAAGTCAGCTACTACACACACACACAGATAGTGAGGACGAAAAGATCGATGTGGAGAAGTGGTGAGTATGAACTGCCACAGCGGAATCCATACTGCGCAGTCACACAAAGTGTCAATGGATCATATTGGAAGTAAGCATCCAGGGAAGTATACAGAGTCAATACGGCTTTCTTTCTTTCTTGCCTTCCTTCCAAAACACACACACACACACACACACACACACATAACCACAGCCTCATTAGCCACACAAGAAAAATCATGATAGCACACAGTCCGAGGGAAGCTTCCTCCGGTGGATACAATAACCAGCCCTTTATTTCCACAGGGAAATTGAAGGCCATGCCAAGTGAGAGATGGGATTAAAAAGAAAGCATAAAAAGCAAATGAAAGAGGATGATATTTGCGTGGCCATGTGAGAACACCTGTGGTGCCATTACCAGGTGGAGTTAGCAGAGGGGGGCTGGGCTTAATAATGCATGAACCAATCAGGTTGTCGTAAAGTCATTATTTGCATGGCGGTTGTGGCGGAAGGTCACGTGACCTTAAAAGCAGCTGGTTATTACCACTGTTTTATTATTTATCAAAACCATTTTCACATCCAAGAGACCAGCCCGCCTCTGCAGCTGCTCCCCGACTCCCCCTGCGCCGCCAGCCGGAGACCCCCCGCCAATCACGCCGCCTGCCAATCAGCTAAAGGCAATCACAAACATGCCAGCCAATCACCAGGGGGATGGGCTGTTTTTGCTCGGCAAATGCCCGGAACGAAAGGTCAGAGGTGTCAATCAGGGGGATATTCTGGGGAGATTGAGAAGTTTATTGCAGGTTAGTGAAAGTATAAGTACTTAGAGTGAAAGGCTCATGGGGGATAACATGATGTGGCTACTAAAAAATAAATATATAAATGAGAAAAAAAAACAAAAAACTACTTTTCAGATTTCCTACTTTCTGTCATTTTGATAAACACTGTCGCTTCGCTTGTTTGTGCTAATGAAAACAATTTAGCCTTTAGTCGAGAACACCCACATACTCTTAATTTCTCTGATGACTTCTCAACATGGAGGCTCGTATAGCCACAAATTTCAGTGGCACTATTCGTCGACATGGGGCGCATGTTCTGAACATCTCTGAGCTTAGGGTTGCGTTGCTCAGTTAATGATAATTAATGATAATTGCACATTATACATTTATCAGTCCCCGCATGCGAATGGCGCTCTGAGGCGTTACTAGCGGATGGAAAAAGCAGCACATATGAACAAAAGCCCATTTTTGCATTTAATGTTTGTCCTTTTCTACTCTGTATGAAGCTGTATTAACAGCATTTGTGGCATAATATTGATTTTGGTAATAATGCAGTTTGCAGTTTTTTTTTAAATAAATAAAACAAAGGCACTTACAATAGACATACATGATGCATCACAATAAACATTCATTTGTATTAAAGAATTGTATTTTTTTTTATTTTGATTTATTTTTTGTGTTCAGTCGAGTTGCCACAAATGCAACAACCTTCAGTGCTGCTTGCAAAGAGTTTACTGTGGAACACTGGAAGACAAAACATTCCGAAAGGTAAAGCAATGCTTTATTTCTCCACAACCATGACTAAAAAGGTGTTCTGTTTACAGGCTACAATTCACACAATTAATTTCCAATCAAACTAAGGGCTGCACTTCACAGCAATTGTGATATTTCCTTACAAGGGGTTATTAAAATGATTCATTAAATGATTCCTTTCATGTATGTTATGGAAATTGCTATTTTTCACTTCTGAACTAATTAATTGCCTAAACAGAGAATTCTGCACAACGTACGGCAAGTCATATCACACATGGGCACGTTATCGATCCTAAATGAGAAGGAACCACTTTGGCAGGTAAACAATGCAGCAACTATTATTGCGCTAATGCCACCTGGTGATTTACGAGGGCTTTCAATGCAAAACAAAGAACAGTAGAAAGCAAGAATCTTTTATGATAAGAAACACAACATACATGAAATAAAACATAACAATCTGTCTTGCTTCGCCCTCTCACAGACGGGCCCTGCATAATACTGCTGACATTATCCGAGTGAGGCATATAAAACAACAGCGCACGCTCACTAAAACGCTTTCCAGTGTTGGAGATGGTGTTTCCTGTTTCTCCTTTCCGAGCACGCTTGCCAATCCCCTGCAGTGCTTAACCTCTGGAAAAGAATGTGTTCAGGACTCTATGAATGCTGATATGGTGCGCTGTGTGTTCGCCGTACGCCGGACTCGCGCTGGGGTGGCTGTTTCTGAGAGCTGTGTTTGAAGAGGTCATAAATTGAGGAGCCAGCAGCATTAAAAGGTCAGCGGTTGCGTAATTCCATACACAATGACATATAACTCCGAGGCAGCCGCTGTCGTGTCCCACGTGGAATCTAATCCCGGAGACTCACAGCAGGATGTTTGCTACTGGCATATTTCTATATAAAAAAAAGACTACATAGCTGTTAGCGATGAGTAAAACTACATTTCCTATTCGAGTAGTCGACTTTCTTCGTTTTAAAATCAATAGTTCAAACAAAAATGAAAATTCTCTCATCATATATGCATGCGAAATACATTTTTGTCTAAATTTTAATTAATTTTGCATAAATTGATCATCAATATCAGTAATCATCCAAGCGGTTGCTAAATGACTACCCGTCCATCTCGGCCAATGTCTAACTGGTGTCTGGTTTTAAAGCAATTTTTTATGTCTCAGTACATCTAGGATAACTTTAGGTGATAAGAGGGATGATGGGAAAATGGAAATGATATTTTTTGTTTCTCATTTTATAGATAGCTGTAAATTTCTCTAGAGAAAGCGAGCAGATAGCTGCTTCTCAATAAGTTATGTTCTTCCTTATATAAGAGCCTGAAATAATCCTGACTGATTCTCAGCTCTCAAATTGATACGATTTTAGGCACAGCATAATAATACCCGAATACAACTTGAAGAATCACCTTCCGAAGGGACTTTTTGGGATGATGGCTGGCTCATAATGGGCTGCTGAAGGTTAGAGTAACTCCTGTTTAGAAAGTCACTCATTCTTTCCTTTTAATCTTTTTATGCCTTTAACAAGGCTCTGTGAATTCGGTACCATAAATGCTGGCACATCGGTCCACTCTGTCAGCGGTGTGCCTGCTTATGCAGTCATTCTCTCAGCTTCCAGGGAGTCCGACACTGGGCTGCTAAAGGTCAACGCATGAACTTCAGCCGCTTCAAAGGGCCTTTCTTCGTCCCCTTTGAACCCCCCAGCACACCTGCAGCAAACCCTGTGCCAGTCACAATACCACGGAGGCTTTATGAACCTTCCAACATTTCCAGAGGTGCAAGCCTATTGGAGGACAAATGACCTGAATTTGTTCATCTGTCTCCAAGTTGTGACTGACAATGGTGTGAAAGGAACCAGTTCAGACTGGTCAGCGAGTTTCTATTGAATGAATAAAACCTTCTCACTGGGTTGCTATCATGCAATGTTGAGTGTTTCTAAAAATATGGTCACTTTTGGCCTTGTGGACTTAAATAAACACTTCCACATACACACTAGTCTACTTAGCTTGTCTACTAAAATGGACATAATGAACTGTGTCATGATATTTCAACCACATCGAACATTCCACATTCTGTGGTGGAATTTATATTTGAAAAATTAATGCGAAAAAAAAAGCCTTTGTCATTTTGAAATTATATAAAAATAAAATAGTGCAGTCAACCTAACATTTAATTTACGGTCACGGTTATCTACAAGTACACACTTACGGATTAAACTTGATAAAATTGTAAAACTCTGCTATGCTGTCATAATATTTTATAAAATAATTTATAAAATTGGTACACAATAAATATTGAAATGGTTAACTGAATTTGCTGTTTTAAAAATATAAAATTAAACTATTTATAAAAACAATCATACTTAGTTGAAATGTATTTATGTAAAGTTGGTCTGGTAGTAAAAATAAAAGTACCTGCAGTTAAAGAAATACCCCATTATATCTTCCTAATGCAACTCTGAAGCTTCAGGCCTCCGTCATTCCCTTGAAGACTGAACATATAATTTCCTCCTCACAGTGATTAGAGCAGCTCCAATTAAACGTGGTGCTGAGAAAATGTGTATGATTAACTATGATATTTCGATGACATTCTGCGCTAAACACTAATATCGTGCAAAGATATCTACAAGGAGAAAGGATATTAATCGCTAATGGAATAGAATGGTGCGGCCCCCTTTTGAAATCACGCCAGGAAAGGTGAAGGTATATCTAATTAGGTTTACTCAGGGATCTCTGATGGGAAGCCATGCCGTACGTGAAGCCAGTGGAAATTGCAGCCATTACGTCGCAAAAGGCCAAAGCAAACTCGGCTAACCTTTGTGGGCTTTAAAGGACCTTCTGCGGATCAACAGTACTTACATTGTTTACACACTTGGCGCTACATTATTGCCACACTTCCGAAGCATAGTCAGCAGAAAGCAAACGCGGCACAGGAGCGATCGGGAGAGATTAAGTACAGCTGATTCACAGGATGTCCCTGATCATTTTAGAAAACGTCCTTCTGAAGTGCCGTCCACAAACACAGCCCTGTAGCAGTATTGATTGGAGCAGAAAACACAGATTCAGAGAGACGATGGGGATAAATCAGTAATATGAACTGTATAATATTTATCAGTCCCCTGGAAGCTCTTAAAAGAGAGAATGAAGAGATTTAGAGTGCGACATAACATAAAGGTGTTAAAAAAAAAACGGGCAAATAAACGGTTTATCTGATAAAAAGAACGAAGTGTGTGCATGGATTCAGCATAACTGATGGGAGATTGTGCCTGTAAACACTTTAAACGATACTAGACGCTTTTAAGTCTGTCAAGATTATATGGAACGTTTGACAACCAGCTTCTCGTCAGCCGCTAAAACGTTTCACCGTGATGTGGCGAATCAAGACTGTTTGGAGGAAACCAGAGACTGAAGGGTGTGTGTGTGTTAGAGTGACTGAATAAAAAAAAAAAAAAAAAAAAAAAAAAGAACAACTTCCTAGTCTTCTCCATCTACCAATCACCATCCAGCTGATGCAAGCCTGTCAGCCCTCTTCAGGCTCAATCAGGGATGCAGCTAATCATCACTCAGCCTTTGGAGTAAACAGAGAAGTAACTGCACTTAAGACTTTGCATCTGAATATTGCAGTTAAGCATCCTCGACTGCTGTTTGCAAATGGACCGTGATTGATGAGTTCTTCAGGGTTTGGATCTTTTTGTCATCCTTAAGAAATAAAAGTGGACACATAAATGAGAGCTGTTGTCATGACTGTGCAAACCGTTAAGCCTTTTTAGCTGTGGAGCATAATAATGTTATTTAGACTAACTGTAGCTACTCAAACAATTGTTCTGGATAAAACCCAAATCAAAAGGGTATATTGTAAGTGAAAAACTGTCATATATTTATATATATATATATATATATACACACACGCATACAGTGAGTTCTCTTACTTAGAAATCATGGGGGGGGTCTACAATCTTCAGCACATTATTTCCACCGTGAGAGACAGAATCTAAAAAGAAAAATCTGGAAGTCACATCATATGATTTTTTTAACAATTTATTTGGGAATTACTGTGTCAAATAAATATTTGATCACTTGCTTATCAGCCAGATTTCTGACCCTCAAAGACCTGTTATTTAGCTTTAAAATAGTCCAGCTACACTCTGCTCATGATTCTAAATTAGTAGCACCTGTTTGAGGTCGTTAGCTGTCATAAAGACACCTGTGCACCCCTCAATCAGCCAAAGTCTAAGTAGCAACTTGGCAAAACCAAAGAGCTGGCAAAAGACACAAGAGACAAAATTGTAGATCTTCACAAAGCTGGAAAGGGCTACGGGGCAATAGTCAAGCAGCTTGGTGAAAAAAGAACAACTGTTGGAGCAATTGTCAGAAAATGGAAGAGGTTAATGATGACTGTCAATGTCCCCTGAACTGGGGCCCCACGGAAGATCTCTCCTTGTGGGGTATCAATGATGCTGAGAATAGTGAAGAATCAGCCCAGAACACAGGAGGAGCTGGTCAATGCCGTGAAGAGAGCTGGGACCATCGTTTCCAAGGCTAATATCAGTAATACACTAAGACATCTTGGTTTAAAATCTTGCATCACACGGAAGGGTCCCCTGCTTAAGTCAGCCCATGTCCAGGCCCATCTGAAGTTTGCCAGGGACTATCTGGATGATCCAGAGGAGTTATGGGAGAAAGATCCGTGGTCAGAAGAGATGAGACCAGTACTTCACAGTACTTTGACACAGTACTTCCTAAATAAATTGTTAAAAAAAAAAAATCATACGATGTGATTTCCGGATTTTTTAATTTATTTTAGATTCTGTCTCTCACAGTGGAAATGCACATCTGCTGAAAATTGTAGACCCCTCTATGATTTCTAAGTAAGAGAACTTACAAAATCACAGGGTGATCAAATACTTATTGACCTCACTGTATACACACACGTTGTAACTTGATTCTCTCTCTCTCCTTACAAACATAAATATATAAACATATATACATATACATATATACACACATATATATATACATATACATATACACATATATATATATATATATATATATACATATATATACATATACACACATATATACATATACATACATACACACACACACACACACACACACACACACACACACACATACAAAAAAACAATCACATTTTAAACTGCTGTCTGGCAGCTTGAGCTTTAATGTAGTATTTATTAAAAGTGAGGGATGTTAGCAGATCATTAAGCTATCAAAATCTGCTTCAAAGCTGTGGATGAAAAGTGGCATGAGTTCATCTGACTAAACGCAAAGTGTTTTGAGCGTGTTCGAGAATGACTCATTGGTTGTATTTGGGAACAAGACATAAAATCAACCAAGCTACATTTCCGCTGGGAACACAGATCAAAGGAAGGAGGAGGAAAAAAAAAATGCTGCACTTCACTCTGGGAGCGATTTGACTAACCTTGATCGTGAAGTTTTTATCATTTCATATTGATCTTGCAAAAACACACTCTGTCTCCTTATGTGTGGAATATACCACTTTCAGTCGATTTCATCATATCATTTATTATCTGAAGATGAAATATTAACAAAAGCAGAAAACCACTCGTAGGATGTGAAATATGTCAGATTGTGTCTTTTTTTGCTTCTTACACATACAAAAACACAGATACGCCAACATAACATTAAAAAAAAAATCATTGCCAATATTCAAAATTTCAAGGCAACACATTGCATTCACATTTTCATGTTTTCCCAACGATC